>JAJJWW010012108.1:0-533755 GCA_023531295.1 Papaver armeniacum
GAGAGAGAAAGGAAAGAGAGATTGTAATTTCTTTAACTTTGCCTCTACATTTCTTTGTAAACCTTTCAAGAAACAATTAATAAAACACATCATTGTTCATCTCCAAATGGATTGATTAAACAGATTTGAGTGAGGGGTGTAGTGTGGGAAATCCTGCAACTACAAATCTATTTTAAATTAATATCGTGTATTTTTTTAAGTGTCTCTAATACTCAGAAATCAATGCAACTATTTAGCAAGTGTGATTTTTAATTTAGCTACTAATAGTATCGATGTTGGCAATGTCATGAACTACTTAAGGTTGGTATAAATTATCACAAGTATATTTTTTAAGAGGATTTCTTAATATCCAACAGTTTAATCAATACGTAGATGGTGAATTTGGTTCCAATTGTAAATCTACTAAATGATAATTGGCGTTTTGTTATACACTGTAGTGTTTAATTGGGACCCCTTCTCGAACAGGTACGGGGCGAAGCCCTGGCTCTCCAAATGTGTCAATTCCCGTCATACCCGGTGCGTAGCACTGGTTATATACTAGTATTTATTAGAGTCTGGGTACTAAATCAAGCAGTAACTCATACTAGCTTAGTCAATCTTACAATTCAAGACTTAAGATGGAAATTACACACTATGCAAAATATGAATTTCAAGTTCTTATCAGATTCTGTTTTAATGCTTCATTTATTTCTGGATTCCATTCCATTTAAAACACGTTCTTTTCGTTTCCATGAATATGTTTTTTGATTCCATTGAAATGTTGTGCATTTTTTTGCTAAATTTTGAATGTAGGCGAATATGTACCCATCAAACCCTTGGTCGAGGTTTGCATGTTTTATTCATTCCTTATATGAAACCACACTGTTAGACGTAAGAACTTTGAATTGATAGCCATAATTGTCCGTTGTCTGGGATTTAAATCTGCCAAAACAAAAGTGGCATAAATCATCACTCATATTATTCCCCGGATAATACGGCCATGTACGACGACTTGCATATATGCTCATCGAGCACAATCGAGTTCTTTTAAGTCGAATCTAGTTTACGTTAATGAAAATAAGCATCCGCAGTTTCCTTTTTCGTCTATTTAATTTTCCTAGGTTCATGTTTTTTCTTCTTTTAAATTTAAAGGAAATGATTGAAATTTTAAGGAAATGGTTTCTAAACGCATGATGTACCATGCAAAGGATTAGTTGTATAGGCAGAAGTACGAACTAGTAGCCCTGGTTTTTCCGTTTTTACAAGAATGCAAAAATCCGACATGTTAGATATAAACCACAAGTTTAAGGAAGAGCAATCTCATTACTGCACCATAGAAAAGCTTGAAGCTTAATGGCTTTTATTACTTGGTCAAAAGTACTGAGTATTTTCACTATCAGCAAAATGAGAGGTCACTACCCAATTAATACTCAAATGATTCGAGTCAATACACATGTTGCACACAAATCCCTTACTAACAAACTTGAACTCGTGTAGTAGACACTTGCTCATAACAGACACTGCTGCAGTTAATCAACTGATGTTGTCATTACCAATTTCTAAAAATAAAGGAAAATGGAGATCTATGAGAAGGAAGCAAATCCGAAAGAATTCAACTTCACCGTGAGCAAGAGCGCGTACAAACAAGTTTTGTAGAGAATTTATAAAGCGTTTCATGAGAATTTAAATGCTTGTGAATATGATAGTGTTAGCATTGTGAAAATTATCTATATCACTAATCTCATAACACAAAAAAATTGCAATACAACTTTCACCTATAAGATAGTGTTAGCACTTAGTATTGTGAAAATTATCTGTTCTACTTGGATGTTTTAAAAAATGTAAAACAATACAAAATAACAAGGCATTTCCAGAGTTTCTCTTAACGGCCTATGCTATTTACTAGCCGGCCAACCATCACACTATATGTTCATATGGATTAAGGGAGGTTAAACATGACCTACATTCCTTTTACACTTTTGGGGACCTTTTACCTTGAAAAACACAATATCTAGGGTCTTCCACAATAAGTCTCAAACACTCCATCAATAGATTATGACGGGTGGAATCAACTACCTTTTAGTAGGCTTCGAATATACAATGAGGGTATGCTTATACCAACAATTGTTGGCATTTGACTAAAACCAAAAACTTGATTTTCAACTGCTTCAAAAGAATGACCAGGATCTGATATATATATTGTGCACCATATTGCTAAAACATATTGTTGAAGTATCTGTAGTTTTCACATAGAATTCTTCATGCATCTAATATATGAGCGAAAGATCTATTGTCTAGTACTTGATTAATGCTTATCTTTTGAATCCAATTATGGTTAGCAAAATCTTTGTACTAGCTCATTTGAATCTTTGTACTAGTATGCCCATTTGAACTTATTCTTATATAGGAGGGTTACCAACTTGTTGTCGAGTTCGATAAACCAAAGAAAGAAAGTGTATATTCCAGAATATCTGGTGGCATTAGCTTTGGCTTGACGCGGTAACCTTACTATTTTTTGTCAACAAACCTAAAGCAGAATCATCTGTTGAAGTTAAGGAATCTAATTTATATCGTGATAAACTACTTGGTTTGGCTAATTCAAAACTGTGTTTGTAACTGAAATTGTTAATGTTATCCCTGGAAATTGACCGAGACCGATACCTAAACCATTTCTTATGGTTTATGGCCTGAATGCTTTTGATATACTGAGTATGGTGAGGCATCCAAATATGACACTGTCAATACATAGCTGAAGCGTATAGCCGAGTCTGATTATCTCATTGTTGTTAATATTGTCTTTGCCGTGCACAAATTTTACCTACAGAGGGTTTCATATTGTCACAATTATATATGTTGTTAGATGTCGTATTCTTATTATGCATCTATATCTTAAAGAACCCCAACATAACATGGGGAGCTCAATTGACTTATAAGAGAATATACAATGCATGAGAACATTGGTGATATAACCACATAGTGAATAATGAAGTGATGAAATAAAATATTTTGGTTTATAATTTTTTTTTGTACATGGATACTATGGCGATGAATTCCTCCTTCTTCTTCTTCTTCCTCTCTTCCTTGTTAAGGATTTCTTTGTCTTTTTTTCCTTTTTTTCTTCTATGTTTTTTTTTTTAATGGTTTTATCCCTCCTACTTCACTTTTATTGTTGTATGGTATATAAGATCAGAAAATAGCGACCTTGGTAAATGCACGTGGCGATGAATTTTACTTTCTCTTCTATGGTTTTCTTACATTTTAATTTTTTTTATGTAGTTTTCTACAGTTTTAGCCCTTCTAACAATGGATGAACAAGTAAGTGTTGCATTTTTTACGATTTAGATTTATCAAAAGCACATTTTTTCGGACAATCTTTGGGTTATATCGAGTTATATATATATATATATATATATATATATATATATATATATTTGCGATGTAAGATACACGATAAAGTGAATGTCGAGATATAAGAGAAATATAATCCCAATATTTGATGGCGAGTTAGATGGTAGAAAAGTATTTTCCATTGGAAGGTTCACACTTACAACTAAAAGGAAATTTATTTCAGTTTGTGGTTCAATAAATTTACCGAGAGATGGTGATCATTTGAGCTCTCCAATACATATGTTTAAGTTCATTGATCTCGGAACTATATCTTTAAAACGGTCAATACAATGTATTGTTTGGGCAAGGCTAACGACTCGCTTGTTATTAATTTTATACAATTCATAAATAATAATTCAAGAAAATAATTCGTTGTAGGTGCATGCTGTTTGGAAGTTGATAGTTGATTCTGCTGTCATTCATGAAGAGAAATCTTTCCAATTAGTTTTACTTAATTTTCTTCATAACTAACATTTTCTTTGGTGTGTGTGGTGATTGCTAGATTTTTGCTTAATTTGATTATGAAATAGTCCATATTTTAGCCATATAGTCTGCATGACATTGCTAATTGTGCATTTCACAGTTTTTATCTTTTGAAGTGACATTTTCCCTCATATTTTTCTTTAGTATTGAACATATTTAGCATAATCAAAGTAGTCATTGGGTTGAACATAATGATCAAATGAGTTTGTTTGCTAAATTTTGAATGTAGGGGAATATGTACCCATCAAACCCTTGATCGAGGTTTGCACGTTTTGTTCATTCCTTATCTGAAACCACACTGTTAGACGTAAGAAGTTTGAATTGATAGCCATAAATGTCCGTTGTCTGGGATTTAAATCTGCCAAAAAAAAGTGGCATAAATCATCACTCAAATTATTCCCCGGATAATGCGGCCATGTATGATGACTTGCGTATATGCTTATCATGCACAATCGAGTTCTTTTAAGTCGAATCTAGTTTACGTTAATGGAAATTAGCATTCGCAGTTTCCTTTTCGTCTATTTAATTTGTCTGGGTTCATTTTTTTTGTTCTTCTTAAATTTAAAGGAAATGAATGAAATTTTAAGAAAATGATTTCTAAACGCGTGTTGTAACATGCAAAGGATTATTTAATTGTATAGGCAGAAATATGAACTAGTAGCCCTGGTTTTTCCGTTTTTCACAAAAAATATATATATATATATATTAAAGGCAGTCTTGAGGTTGAGAAACAAGAATGCAAAAATCCGACATGTTAGATATAAACCACAAGTTTAAGGAAGAGCAATCTCATTACTGCACCAGAGAAAAGCTTGAAGCTTAATGTCTTTATTACTTGGTCAAAAGTACTGGGAGTATTTTCACTAGCAGCAAAATGAGAGGTCACTACCCAATTTATACTCAAATGATTCCCTTACTAACAAACTTGGACTCGTGCAGTAGACACTTGCAGCTCATAACAGACACTGCTGCAGTTAATCAACTGATATTGTCATTACCAATTCTAAAAATAAAGGAAAATGAAGATCTATGAGAAGGAAGCAAACGCAAAGAATTCAGCTTCACCGTGAGATGCTTGTGAATATGATAGTGTTAGCATTGTGGAAATTACCTGTGCCACTAATCTCATAACACAAAAAATTGCAATGCAGCTTTCACCAATAAGATAGTGTTAGCACTTAGCATTGTGAAAATTATCTGTTCTACTTGGATGTTTTAAAAATGTAAAACAGTACAAAATAACAAGGCATTTCCAGAGTTTCTCTTAACGGCCTATGCTCTTTACTAGCCGGCCAACCATCACAGTTCACATGGAGTAAGGGAGGAAGAACATGACCTACATTCCTTTTGCACTTTCTGGGACCTTTTACCTTGAAAGAAAGGCTGGAGTCTTCAACAATAAGTCTCAAACACTCCATCAATAGATACATGACGGGCGGAATTGACTACCTTTTAGTACGCTTCAAATATACAATGAGGGTATGCTTCTACCCAGTCATTAATGAAATGTTGGCATTTGACTTGAACCAAAAACTTGATTTTCAACAGCTTCAAAAGAATTGCCAGATTTGAGTCTACATATTGTGCACCAATATTGCTAAACATATTTGCCGTTGAAGTATCTGTAGATTTCATATTGTGACAGAATTTTTCATGAATATCGAAAGATCTATTCTCTAGTACGAGTACAACTTTACTTTTAATGGGTTGCTGAGCTGCAAGAACATAAAACGAGAAACTAACAGAAAAGTTAAGAACAAGCACAAAGATACTGGTTTCGGGGTTTCAATTTCTTCCATGAAAATTGAGTGAAAAGTACACGGTTTTCTCTAGATTCAAAAGAATGATGGTAAGACAAGAAGCTTCTGGGGTTTTGTTGATCAGAAGGCGGGGTTACATACGCTTATGTAGTTATATGAAAATGAGTTTTGTTGGTTGCCCATTGAGGATTGTGATAGAGAATCAATGATCCATATAATTTTCGTACACACTATTAGATCATATAAGTAAGAATAGATAAATTTCTGCTTTTATTTCTTTCCTTTAATCTCAATACATAATCAATATCATCAACACACACACAAAAAAGAGAAAATTATACATAAAACGAAAGATCTAGTCAGATGAAGAATGACTGGAGATATGCACCGTCAGTTGGTGAAGTTGTTATACGCCTCCAAATATACTCATCAAGGAGGAGATGTAGTCCTGCTACAGTTGCTGCAACGACATGCTATTATAGCTGAGCCCTACAATTAGGGCAAGGCGCATGCTTATCTTTGATAAGCAATGTTTCGATACAAGATAGATGAAACTCGTGCCCACAGGCAGTTCTCCTCACATCATCTCCAACTCTCCATCCTTCAAGGCAAATCGAACAGCTGACCACCTCATCATCATCGATAATATATATTTTGGTCATAGCTTCTACCGCAGCTCTAGCTCTAGCTTTGGATCGTATACTCACATTGTTGCAATATGCTAACCATCTATGAAATCCGGGTTGGAGGTCCCTCCAGTTTGCTTGCGTAACTATATCCACCTCCACAATATCGCTTGTGGTTCTATCCAGTCTAACAATAACCTGGTGGTTGCTGTCTCCCTGTGATGGTTCAAGAATGTCATTCAGCAAAATCTGAACGATTCTAGGAAGGAAACGATATCTTGATCTATCGATGTACACCACGGTATAATGTTGGCTAGACGCCGCAGTGGTCATTTGTGACTGTGCGCCAGCATGTTCCAATACAACAGTTCCGGATATTGTTGATCCGGATATTTTAACAGACACCCTTGTTGATGTTGCTCCGTTTCCCTCCATTGATGATCCAGAGTTAGATATTCCTCTAGTGAATTCCATTTTCTGAGACTTGGAGATAATTACAGAGTGATTTAGCGGACAAAATTGTTTGAAGCAGCAAATAAAGATTGATGATATAGGATGGGAGGATAGATGGGTGAAGAGAACAATGTATATATATATATATATATATGAGCACCAAATACATCCACAGTAAGCATGGAAACATAGTTAATGAGAGGAATATTTATTAGAGGCTGGGGAATTAATTGGGCAATGACTCATACCAGCCTAGTCAACCTTACAATTCAAGACTTAAGATGACGCAAAATATAAATTTCAAATTCTTATCAGATTCTGTATTAATGCTTCATTTATGTCTGGATTCCATTCCATTTAAAACATGTTCTTTCCATTTCCATGCATATGTTTATTGATTCCATTAAAATGTTGTGCATTTTTTGTGCTAAATTTTGAATGTAGGGGGAATATGTAACCATCAAACCCTTATTCATGGTAGACCATCACTTTTGTACATTTTATTCATTCCTTATCTGAAACCACAATGTTGGACACAAGAAGTTTGAATTGATAGTCATAAATGTCCGTTGTTTAGGATTTAAATCTGCCAAAAAAAAAAAAAAATGGCATAAATCATCACTCGAATTATTCCCCGGCTAATGCGGCCATGTGCGCCGACTTGCGTATATGCTTATCATGCACAATCGAGTTCTTTTAAGTCGAATTTAGTTTACGTCAATGAAAATAAGCATCCGCAGTTACCTTTCGTCTATTTAATTTTCCTGGGTTCTTATTTTTTTTCTTCTTATTTTAAAGTAATAATTGAAATTTTAAGAAAATGGTTTCTTAACGGCACTCTTGAGGTTGTGAAACAAGAATGCAAAAATCCCACATGTTAGATATAAACCACAAGTTTAAGGAAGAGCAATCTCATTACTGCACCAGAGAAAAGATTGAAGCTTAATGTCTTTTATTACCTAGTCAAAAGTACTGAGTATTTTCACTAGCAAAAATGAGAGGTCATTACCCAATTTATACTCATATGATTGAGTCAATACACCTGTTGCACATACATCCCTTACTAACTTGGACTCGTGTAGTAGACACTTGCTCATAAAAAAACATATTCAAGGCCTTAGACTAAACCCCAACTCCATAACAAAATGCCAAATTGGTAAACTATATGAAATGGATTTGAAACAAGTGAAATGGAACTGATGTTGTCATTACCAAGTCTAAGAATACAGGAGAGTGAAGATCTGTGAGAAGGAAGCAAACCCAAAAGAATTCAGCTGCACCATGAGCGCGCAAGAGTACGTACAAACAAGTTGTAGAGAACTTATAAAGCGCTTCATGAGAATTCAAATGGTTGTGAATACGACAGTGTTAGCATTGTGAAAATTATCTGTGCCACTAATCTTAATAGAAAAATTTGCAATACAGCTTTCACCTAAGATAGTGTTATCGGGTTTCTTCGAAATTTCCATGAAAATTCGGTGAAAAGTACATGGTTTACTTTTCTCTAGATTCTTTCTTTTGTGAAGGAGAGTGACTGACGCCTTAAAGATATGTTTATTGGATTCTTTTAGACAAGAAGATTCTGGCGTTTTGCTGATCAGAAAATGGGGTTACATATGCTTATGCAGTCATATGAAAATGAGTTTTGTTGCTTGCCCATTGAGAATTGTGATAGAGAATCAATGGATCCTTGCATATAATTTTCGTACACACTGTTAGATCCTATAAGTAAGAATATATAAATTTCTGCTTTTATTCCTTTCCTGCAATCTCAATACATAATTGATATCATCAACACACACACAAAAAAGAGAAAACTAAACATAAAACAAAAGGTCTTAGCAGATCAATGAAGAATGACAGGAGATATGCATCGTCAGTTGGTGTTATTCGCCTCCAGGTATTAGCTGAAACCTACAATTAGGGCAAGACCCCTGCTTATCTTTGATAAGCCATGTTTCGACACAAGTTGGATGAAACTCGTGCCCGCAGGCAGTTCTCCTCACATCATCTCCTGCTCTCCATTCTTCATGGCAAATCGAACAGCGGGCCACCTCATCATTTATCGATAATATATATTTTGGTCATAGCTTCCACTGCAGCTCTAGCTTCAGATATTCGTATATTCATATTTTTGCAAATTTCGCACCACGTTCGGGGTCCGTCCGGTTTTCTTGCGCAATCAAATCCACCTCCACAATATTGTTTGTGGTTCTATTTTTGTTATAACAAAAACCTGGTGGTTGCCGTCGTAATTGTCCCCCGGTGATGGTTCAAGAATGCCATTCAGAAAAAGCTGAACGATACTTGGCAGTAACTCATACCTTGATCCTCTCCATGATATAACAATGGCCAGGCTCCGAAGCGATTGTCACTGATTGTAAGACGCCGTCATGTTCTAAAACAGTAACCCAGGTTATTGTTGTTGATCCAGCCATTTCAAGAGACACCCTTATTGATGTTGTTCCATCTGTCTCCATTGATGATTCAGAGTTATGTGATCTGCTAGTGGATTCCATTGTCTGAGATTTGGAGACGATTACACAATGTTTAAATGGAGAATTTTTTTTGCAGCAGCAAATAAAGAGATTGGTGATAGGATAAGTGCGCATAGAGGGGTGAAAAGAACGATGGTATATGTATGCATCAATCCACAGTAAACATGGAATCATAGTCAATTAATAATGAGAGGAATATTTATTAGAGGCTAGGTAGTAAATTGGGCAATGACTCATACTAGCCTAGTCAATTTTACAATTTAAGACTTAAGATGGAAATTACACAATATGAATTTCAAATTCTGTATTTCGAATCAAGTTTACGTTAATGAAAATAAGCATCCGTAGTTTCCTTTTCGTCTATTTAATTTTCCTGGGTTCTTGTTTTTTTTTTTCTTCTTAAATTTAAAGGAAATAATTGAAATTTTAAGAAAATGGTTTCTAAGCGCGTACTGTACTATACCATGCAAAGGATTAGTTGCATGGCATGGTTTTTCCGTTTTTTCAATCGACAAAATGTATATATTAAACGGAAAATGGATCATTTGTCTAAATTTTTTTAAAACATGGTTCAAATGGACGAGTAAAAATTATTATGGGTGAAATGGACACAAAAAAAAATAGCAAGGATGAAACTGGATATATCCTAGTTTAAACTTAAAAAATAGCGAGGATGAAACTGGATGCAACCTGATGTAAATTAAAAAAAAGAAAAAGAATTTGAAAATGGGTAGGATGAAACTGGTTACATCCTGGCTATTTTTATATTTTTATCCATTTAAACAGTATCAAAATCTAAATGTCTTTTTCACCCAGGAATTATTGATTTTGGTCTTTTTAACCAATTTTGTGTATATTAAAGGCACTCTTGAGGTTGCAAAACAAGGTTAAGGAAGAGCAATCTCATTACTGCACCAGAGAAAAGCTTGATGCTTAATGTCTTTTATTACTTGGTCAAAACTGAGTATTTTCACTAGCAGAAAAATGAGAGGTCATTACCCAATTTATACTCAAATGATTCGAGTCAATACACCTGTTGCACATAAATCCCTAACTAACAAACTTGGACTAGTGTAGTAGACACTTTCTCATAACAGACAATGCTGCAGTTAATCAATATCCCCCACAAGGTCGAGGCAGGTGTAGAAACTACTTTTGAGTTTCAATCTCTAAAGAGTAAACCTTGAGGCTTGAACCATGTAAGACTGAACCCCCAATTTAACGCTGATAAGAAATCTCCTGGTCTCCTAATTTAGACCAAAACAACAACTAAGTATTAGAATCTTAACAGAAAACAAGCATAAATAACTTTCATGGAAATGTATCATGAGTTTGTTTGTTTGTTTGTTTGTTTCTATTTAGGTACCGGACTGGTAAAGCGGCCAAATACACGATATATATATAAAAACAATATTCAAAAGTATTAAACAAAATTAGTAAAACCAGCTTAGGTTGATTATTTTTAGAAATAGTTGGCTAAAGAACAACAGAAAAAAAAAAACAATTATCAAATGAATCCATGCATGTATGTATTTAGTGATGAGAGAAATTCAGAATCTGTTCACTAGTTTCTTTCTCTTAGGAGCTTATCAAAGAAAGAAAGAGAAACCTAAGGAACCTGGGAAATGACTGTAGATTCAATCGATAATGCCGCATTTTCGATCGACCATGCCTCCTCGAATTCAAAAGTTGAAGGCACGATATGTGTAGATACTGGAAAATGTCAAGGGATAAATGACCCAAATGTGATAATAATAGGGCTTAAAGAAAGGTTTAAGAGATAATTTGGGCTCAAAGGAGAGAAGTCCTAATGACCCATTAAGGGAAGTCAAGATAACAAGTCCAAGAGGAAAGACTAAAAAGTCAAACTTAGAAAGGAAGAAAGGGTATGCTTGTAAATACTTCTAAAAGGATGGGTATTAGATAAGGCCAAGGAGATAAATGACTATAAAAGGGGTTGATCTCTATTAAGAAATCAGCAAGCAACTTCTTGTGTCTAACCATGTACTACTTTCTGTGAAGTAGCTTCCCGACTCTACTATGATATTTGTACCTATTACATTTTGGTGACCACAGTGGGAGTCTACTCATAGGATTAGGACAGCGGTATCCACAGAAAGCTCTCCAAAATAGACCGCCTCCACCTCCCTTTCATCTAGCGCCTTCATCTCTCTATCAAAACGGACTCCATGGCGGGGTCCAGACTTATCATGGCGGGTCCAAATAGATTAAAAAAAAAAACTCATCATGGCGGAGTCAAACTTAGCTCCAGCGCCTGTTACTCATTAAGCGCCTCCATATCTCTCCAATTTCCCTAAACAGAAAACAAAAACTTATCATGGCGCCAACATATAATTTATTCTCTTCAGCGTCTTAATAACCACCCGGCATCAACTAATGCAGCAGCGCCAAATCATCAGCGTCAACTTAATCTCATCACCGTCAACATATAACGCGCCCACATCTTTCTCCAACTTTTCTATCTCAGCAACTCCTTCATCTCTCTGCCAGCGCCCCCATCTGTCTATCGCCAGCGCCGGTTTACTCCTCCCAGCGCCATATTGAACGTATCATGACAGCATCGCCCCCCATGCTTGTACCCTCAACCCCTTACATCCAACATCTATCATCTAAATGCTCTCAACGCGTCTTCATCATCCTTCAACGCGCCTTCACCAACATCTAATGCCCAATGCGTCGTCTTCGACACCCGCAACTGTAAGAAGCGGCACCACCACCAATATCCCGCAGCCATCGCCTACATCACCCACTGGCGGCTTCACTTCGCCCTTCACTTCTCTGCACCATCTCCTACATCACCCACTGGCGGCTTCACCATTCACTTCTCTGCACCAGCGCCTACATCACCCACTGGCGGCTTCACCCTTCACTTCTCTGCACCATCGCCTACATCACCTACTGGCGGCTTCACTTCGCCCTTCACTTCTCTGCACCATCGCTTACATCACCCACTGGCGGCTTCACTTCGCCCTTCATTTCTCTGCACCAGCGCCTACATCACCCACTGGCGGCTTCACTTCACCCTTCACTTCTCTGCGCCAGCACCCCAACTTAACTACCACCCACATCAGCGTGAAGTTTCTCATTCTATCACTCTCAGCGTGCAATAACTCATCCTCTTCGGCGCCTCGATCTCTCTTTAACTTCTCTATACATATAAGAACTCAGCAATGACGATATCAAACATAACTCCGCCTCATACATCTAGCAACTATTATCTGTGCTCAGCAGGGATAGTCTCATGTCGTCCGCGTTTCCATTTTTTTTTTTGACTCAATTTTCACCAACGAGTTCTCAAGAACAACCAGCGGGTCTCTCTTCACCTCTCTTCGTTCACACCTGCAACGACGGCTGTCACCTATGCTCAGCAGATGTCGCCTAATGCCATCAGCGTTTCTGTTTTATTTCTCACACAACAGTTGATATATAGTGGGATTTTGTCCTTCAATTTGGAAGATAAGTTTCTACCCCTGTTAATCTTTTTATTCCATTGATTGAACAAAACCCCCTAGGGTTTAGAAAGCCTAAATCTCAAAACAACATTTGGACATACACCCCATCTTGAAATTAAAATTTTAATTTATGTCACTCTGGCAATTTTAATGTAAAATCATAATTAGTATGATCTTCATTATCCATTTAACTGTTTGTGCCAGTCTTTACTGTGATTGTAAGTAAGTAGCTAATTTAATGGCTAAATACAGGAACTTCCATTGTATCCAGTAATCATGTACGTGCTGCGAGAATTGAAATTGAAAAATGAAGAATTAAGCCTGGAGCAACAAAGCCATGTGGCGCTTCTGTCACCAGTGCTTGTGTACCATCAACACTACCCGCACCGTTATCGACTCCCAAAATCTACCTATGTCCTCCCAGCTGTCACCTTCACCAGCAAAGCAGTTTAATTAGTCCAGCCGAAGCATCTTCGTCATCAACATTGCAAATCACCATAGGCAAAATATGATGGCAGCAACAATGATCATCAGCATCTACATCTTGGCACACAGTCAATCCTAAGGATTCCTATCAATGGCGAAGGAATGGCAGTAGCACCAAGCATTTAATCACAGTCCAGCGGATAAGAGTGGGATTAGTGGAGAGCGACGTTGCCTGCATAGCGACCGCTTGTAAAAGTCTCACAGTTAACGTCACCACCGACTCCATTCCATGCCACGAGGTCACAATAGAAAGCACCACTATGAATTCCACCTGCTTACAGTTCAACTTTTTACAACAAAGGAAATGCACCAGCAAGAGCAAGCTGCCAGTTCCAACAACGCCACTAACGCCGATGCTGGCACATTTCAAAGCACGCCAAAATGGTAAACAAAATTCTCCCCCCGACAAGTATAAACTTACTCGATATGACTACTATGCTTAGAAATATAACATGCCTATCTAGTTGATTACCTCACTTAGTAAATATCATGCCATAACAATCGAGTAATAACTATCAATTTGCTCACTCTTAAGGAATAATAATTTGTAAGCAGAATGGTATAGCATGTCCGTGTTTACATTTTTGGTCAAGCGTGCCTTAAGTACGGGATTACATACACCAACTAGCTGCACAATAGGTGATACAAACACTTCAATTTAGTACCTTATTATAATGCTCAGGCCAATAGTTAAGCCACCTATTTGTTTTAATTAATTAATGGTTCCCGCTGTTGAATAGCCTCACAAGGTTAAAAAATTTTTTTTTTTACGAGCGCAATGCTAGTCTATATTGCTGAAAGCTCAAAAATATTACTGATCATTATATATCTTGCATGAGGCTAAGGATAGAAAAGAAATCCAAACGCCTTTGGCAAGATGTATATGTGAAAAGGATAAAAGTCACCCTCTACAAGAGGTGCGAGCAATCTAAAATAAATCCTCTTTCCCTCGACAACTAAGGGGCTTGAGTGTCTAAGAACAAATCCTCTTGCCTTCGACAACCAAGAAGCTTTAGTGTCTAACAAATCCTCTTGCTTTCGACAACCAAGAAGCTTGAGTGTCTAAGAAATCCTCTTGCCTTCGACAACCAAGAAGCTTGAGTGTCTAAGAAATCCTCTTGCCTTCGAAAACCAAGAAGCTTAAGTGTCTAAGAAATCCTCTTGCCTTCGACAATCAAGAAGCTTGAGTGTCTAAGAAATTATCTTGCCTTCGACAACAAAGAAGCTTGAGTGTCTAAAGAAATCCTATTGCTCTCACTTTTTGAGACTCGAGTGCCTAAATCCTCCTGCTTAACGAAATAGAGAAGAAGCGGGCTCTTAATCCCTCAAAAGCGGCTCTTAATCCCTCAAAAGCGGCTCTTAAGCCTCTTTAAAGGCGGCTATTAAGCCTTTGATAAAAGAAGAGAAAGAAAGAAATAACCGCTCTTAAGCCCTTGATAAGAAACCCTTCGTCTCCTAGGCGGATCTCAAGCCTTTGATAACAAAAATAAAATAAAAAATAAAATAAAAAATACTAATAATGGTAAATAAAGAAAGAAGATGAAAGCAGCTCTCAAGCCTTTAGCGAAAAAGAAGAGAGGGTAGAAACCCTCCAACTCCAAAGGCGTCTCTTGCCTTTGGAAGGAAGAAAGAAAGAAGAAGCGGCTCTTAAGCCTTAAAGGCGGCTCTTAAGCCTTGATAAAAAGAAGGAGAAAGAAAGAAATAACCGCTCTTAAGCCCTTGATAAGAAACCCTTCGTCTCCTAGGCGGCTCTCAAGCCTTTGATAATATATATATATATAATAAATAATAATAATGGTAAATAAAGAAAGAAGATGAAAGCGTCTCTCAATCCTTTGGAGAAAAAGAAGAGAGGGTAGAAACCCTCCAACTCCAAAGGCGTCTTGCGCCTTTGAAGGAAGAAAGAAAGAAGAAGCGGCTCTTAAGCCCTTAAAGGAGGCTCTTAAGCCTTTCATAAAAAGAAGGAGAAAGAAAGAAATAACCGCTATTAAGCCCTTGATAAGAAACCCTTCGTCTCCTAGGTGGCTCTCAAGCCTTTGATAAAAAAAAGGCGGCTCTTAAAAGCCCTCAAAAGCGTCTCTTAAGCCCATGATAAAAGAAAGAAATAAAGAAGAAACAGCTCTCAAAGGGCTTCCCTCGAGCCTTTAAACAAAAAGAAAGGAAAGAGAGAAGGGGTAGAAACCCTTCGTCTCCAAAAAGGCCCTCAAGCCTTTAAATAACGTAAAAAGACGCTGAGAACGGGGCAAGCCCAAGGGGCGAGAAGATAGCAAGTCGAAGAGAAGCGCACTAGGGGACTTGCGGGTAGAGTGCAAGCCCAAGAGATGCCGAGAAGAGGGCAGAGTCGAAGATATATCACGCAAGGGACTTGCGGAAGAGAGAAAGCAAGCCCAAGAGACGGCAGAAGAGCGCAAGCCCAAGAGACGCGGCGAGAAGAGGCGAGTCGAAGATATATCACGCAAGGGGACTTGCAGGAAGAGAGCAAGACCAAATGCGCCAAGAATAGAGCAATCCCAAGGGATGCCGAGAAGAGGCGAGTCGAAGATACACCACACAAGGGGACTTACGGGAAGAGAGCAAGCCCAAATGACGGCATAAGAAGATAGCAAGTCCAAGGGGCGAGGAGAAAGGCGAGTCGAAGAGACACCACTAGGGGACTTGTAGGAAGAGTGCAAGTCCAAGAGACACTGAGAATGGAGCGAGTCTACGAGACACGACTAGGGGACTTGCAAATTTGAGCAAGTCCAAGTGGTTCGAATCAAGACTACATGACTTGTAGCAAGCGCACAAGCTTTAAATTACCAATTGGCAAGTCGAAACCATCCGAGCTTGAGAACAAGAGGACTTACGGGATATGCAAGTCTCAAGGCCAAGGCGCCGGAAGAAGTGTGCAACGATTGAAGAGCCGAGAAAGCGAGATGATAGACTATTGAGAAGGCTAACGCCTTGCCCAAACAGCCAGGGGACTTAATGTAGATACTTGGAAAATGTCAAGGGATAAATGACCCAAATGTGATAATAATAGGGTTTAAAGAAAGGTTTAAGATATAATTTGGGCTCAAAAGAGAGAAGTCCTAATGACCCATTAAGGGAAGTCAAGATAACAAGTCCAAGAGGAAAGACTAAAAAGTCAAACTTAGAAAGGAAGAAAGGGTATGCTTGTAAATACTTATAAAAGGATGGGTATTAGATAAGGTCAAGGAGATAAATGACTATAAAAGGGGTTGATCTCTATTAAGAAATCAGAGCCAACTTCTTGTGTCTTACCATGTACTACTTTCTAGAGTAGGCTTCCGACTCTACTGTGATATTTGTACCTATTACATTTTGGCGACCACAGTGGGAGTCTAATCATAGGATTAGGACAGCGGTAGCCACAGAAAGCTCTCCAAAATAGACCACCTCCACCTCCCTTTCATCTAGCGCCTTCATCTCTCTATCCAAAAGTACTCCATGGCGGGGTCCAGACTTATCATGGCGGGTCCAAATAGATAAAAAAAAAAAAACTCATCATGGCGGAGTCAAACTTAGCTCCACCGCCTGTTACTCATTAAGCGCCTCCATATCTCTCCAATTTCCTAAACGAAAACAAAAACTCATCATGGCGCCAACATATAATTTATTCTCTTGGCGTCTTAATAACCACCGGCATCAACTAATGCAAAGCATCGCCAAATCATCGCATCAACTTAATCTCATCATTTGTCAACATATAACGCACCCACATTTTTCTCCAACTTTTCTATCTCAGCAACACCTTCATCTCTCTGCCAGCGCCTCCATCTGTCTATCGCCAGCGCCGGTTTACTCCTCCCAGAGCCATATTGAACGTATCGTGACATCATCGCCCCCCATGCTTGTACCCTCAACCCCTTACATACAACAGCTATCATCTAAATGCTCAACGCGTCTTCATCATCCTTCAACGCGCCTTCACCAACATCTAATGCCCAACGCGTCGTCTTCGACACCCGCAACTGTAAGAAGCGGTAGCAACCACCACCAATATCCCGCAACCATCGCCTACATCACCCACAGGCGGCTTCACTTCGCCCTTCACTTCTCGCACCATCTCTACATCACCCACTGCGGCTTCACCCTTCACTTCTCTCGCACTGGCCTACATCACCCAGCGTCTTCACCCTTCACTTCTCTGCTGCACCATCGCCACATCACCTGCGCGGCCCTTCGCCCCTTCACTTCTCCGCACCATCGCTTATATCACCCATTGGCGGCTTCACTTCGCCCTTCACTTCTCTGCACCAGCGCCTACATCACCCATTGGCGGCTTCACTTCACCCTTCACTTCTCTGCGCCAGCACCCCAACTTAACTACCACCCACATCAGCGTGAAATTTCTCATTCTCTCACTCTCAGCGTGCAATAACTCATCCTCTTCGGCGCCTCGATCTCTCTTTAACTTCTCTATACATATAAGAACTCAGCAATGACGATATCAAACATAACTCCGCCACATACATCTAACAGCTATTATCTGTGCTCAACAGGGATAGTCTCATGTCGTCCGCGTTTCCATTTTTTTTTGACTCAATTTTCAACAACGAGTTCTCAAGAACAACCAGCGGGTCTCAAGCTCTTCACCTCTCTTCGTTCGCACCTGCAACGACGGCTGTCACCTATGCTCAGCAGATGTCGCCTCATGCCATCATCGTTTCTGTTTTATTTCTCACACAACAGTTGATATATAGTGGGATTTTGTCCTTCAATTTGGAAGATAAGTTTCTACCCCTGTTAATCTTTTTATTCCATTGATTGAACAAAACCCCCCCTAGGGTTTAGAAAGCCTAAATCTCAAAACAACATTTGGACATACACCCCATCTTGAAATTAAAATTTTAATTTATGTCACTCTGGCAATTTTAATGTAAAATCATAATTAGTATGATCTTCATTATCCATTTAACTGTTTGTGCCAGTCTTTACTGTGATTGTAAGTAAGTAGCTAATTTAATGGCTAAATACATGAACTTCCATTGTATCCAGTAATCATGTACGTGCTGCGAGAATTGAAATTGAAAAATGAAGAATTAAGCCTGGAGCAACAAATCTATGTGGCGCTTCTGTCACCAGTGCTTGTGTACCATCAACACTACCCGCACCGTTATCGACTCCCAAAATCTACCTATGTCCTCCCAGCTGTCACCTTCACCAGCAAAGCAGTTTAATTAGTCCAGCCGAAGCATCTTCGTCATCAAAATTGCAAATCACCATAGGCAAAATATGATGACAGCAACAATGATCATCAGCATCTACATCTTGGCACACAGTCAATCTTAAGGATTCCTATCAATGGCGAAGGAATGGCAGTAGCACCAAGCATTTAATCACAATCCAGCGGATAAGAGTGGGATTAGTGGAGAGCGACGTTGCCTGCATAGCGATCGCTTGTGAAAGTCTCACAGTTAACGTCACCACCGACTCCATTCCATGCCACGAGGTCACAACAGAAAGCACCACTATGAATTCCACCTGCTTACAGTTCAACTTTTTACAACAAAGGAAATGCACCAGCAAGAGCAAGCTGCCAGTTCCAACAACGCCACTAACGCCGATGCTGGCACATTTCAAAGCACGCCAAAATGGTAAACAAAATTCTCCCCCCAACAAGTATAAACTTACTCGATATGACTACCATGATTAGAAATATAACATGCCTATCTAGTTGATTACCTCACTTAGTAAATATCATGCCATAACAATCGAGTAATAACTATCAATTTGCTCACTCTTAAGGAATACTCCCTCCGTCCACTTTTAAGTGTCCGCTTTGACTTTGTCAAAATATTAAGGAAATCATATGAAATGTCATGACTAGCCTTTGACTAGCCTATTTAATATTATGTTATTACCAAAATTAAAATTATTAATGTTAAAAACTCTAATTTGGATAGTATTATTGTTTTAGGAAATATTGTAAAGAAATAAAAGCAAATCTAAACTTTTATTAAGAATCCAAAATTAGAATTTTGTAACTACCAATTAATGTTTTTATTTAAAAAAGGAATGACAATTAATATAAAAATATATTGAATGGATTTTTTCCTTATATATGATAATGACATTTATGATTTTCAATTAAGTTTTTATTAAAAATGGTTTTATATAATTATAAAAAAGAAAGGGTATATTTGATAGTTTAAGGAAAAATATGTCTATAAGCGAGTGGGCGATTAAAAATGACCAAAATAGAAATTAGGACAGATAAAAACGGACAGAGGGAGTAATAATTTGTAAGCAGAATGGTATAACATGTCCGTGTTTACATTTTTGGTCAAGCGTGCCTTAAGTACGGGATTACATACACCAACTAGCTGCACAATAGGTGATACAGACACTTCAATTTAGTACCTTATTATAATGCTCAGGCCAATAGTTAAGCCACCTATTTGTTTTAATTAATTAATGGTTCCCGCTATTGAATAGCCTCACAAGGTTAAAAAAAAATTTTTTTGACGAGCGCAATGCTAGTCTATATTGCTGAAAGCTCAAAAATATTACTGATCATTATATATCTTGCATGAGGCTAAGGATAGAAAAGAAATCCAAACGCCTTTGGCAAGATGTATATGTGAAAAGGATAAAAGTCACCCTCGACAAGAGGTGCGAGCAATCTAAAATAAATCCTCTTTCCCTCGACAACTAAGGGGCTTGAGTGTCTAAGAACAAATCCTCTTGCCTTCGACAACCAAGAAGCTTGAGTGTCTAACAAATCCTCTTACTTTCGACAACCAAGAAGCTTGAGTGTCTAAGAAATCCTCTTGCCTTCGACAACCAAGAAGCTTGAGTGTCTAAGAAATCCTCTTGCCTTCGACAACCAAGAAGCTTGAGTGTCTAACAAATCCTCTTACTTTCGACAACCAAGAAGCTTGAGTGTCTAAGAAATTATCTTGCCTTCGACAACAAAGAAGCTTGAGTGTCTAAAGAAATCCTATTGCTCTCACTTTTTGAGACTCGAGTTCCTAAATCCTCCTGCTTAACGAAATAGAGAAGAAGCGGCTCTTAATCCCTCAAAGCGGCTCTTAATCCCTCAAAAGAGGCTCTTAAGCCCTTAAAGGCGGCTATTAAGCCTTTGATAAAAAGAAGGAGAAAGAAAGAAATAACCGCTCTTAAGCCCTTGATAAGAAACCCTTCGTCTCCTAGGCGGATCTCAAGCCTTTGATAACAAAAAAAAAATAAAAAAAAATAAAAAAAAATAAAAAATACTAATAATGGTAAATAAAGAAAGAAGATGAATGCGGCTCTCAAGCCTTTGGCGAAAAAGAAGACAGGGTAGAAACCCTCCAACTCCAAAGGCGTCTCTTGCGTCTTTGGAAGGAAGAAAGAAAGAAGAAGCGGCTCTTAAGCCCTTAAAGGCGGCTCTTAAGCCTTTGATAAAAAGAAGGAGAAAGAAAGAAATAACCGCTCTTAAGCCCTTGATAAGAAACCCTTCGTCTCCTAGGCGGCTCTCAAGCCTTTGATAACAAATATATATAATAAATAATAATAATGGTAAATAAAGAAAGAAGATGAAAGCGGCTCTCAAGCCTTTGGAAAAAGAAGAGAGGTAGAAACCCTCCAACTCCAAAGCGTCTCTTGCCTTTGGAGGGAAGGAAGAAAGAAGAAGCGGCTCTTAAGCCCTTAAAGGAGGCTCTTAAGCCTTTGATAAAAAGAAGGAGAAAGAAAGAAATAACCGCTATTAAGCCCTTGATAAGAAACCCTTCGTCTCCTAGGTGGCTCTCAAGCCTTTGATAAAAAAAAAAGGCGGCTCTTAAAAGCCCTCAAAAGCGTCTCTTAAGCCCATGATAAAAGAAAGAAATAAAGAAGAAACGGCTCTCAAAGGGCTTCCCTCGAGCCTTTAAACAAAAAGAAAGGAAATAGAGAAAGGGTAGCAACCCTTAGTCTCCAAAAGGCGCCCTCAAGCCTTTAAATAATCAAAAAGACGGCCGAGAAGAGAGCAAGCCCAAGGGACGCGAGAGAAGATAGCAAGTCGAAGAGAAGCGCACTAGGGGACTTGCAGGAAGAGTGCAAGCCCAAGAGATGCCGAGAAGAGGGCGAGTCGAAGATATATCACGCAAGGGGACTTGCAGGAAGAGAGAAAGCAAGCCAAGAGACGCCGAGAAGAGCGCAAGCCCAAAAGACGCTGAGAAGAGGGCGAGTCGAAGATATATCACGCATGGTGCTTGCGGGAAAGAGCAAGACCAAATGACGCCAAGAATAGAGCAAGCCCAAGGGATGCAGAGAAGAGGGCGAGTCGAAGATACACCGCACAAGGGGACTTGCGGGAAAGAGCAAGCCCAAATGACGCCAAGAAGATAGCAAGTCCAAGGGACGCCAGGAGAAAGGCGAGTCGAAGAGACACCACTAGGGGACTTGTAGGAAGAGTGCAAGTCCAAGAGACAACGAGAATGGAGCGAGTCTATGAGACACCGCACTAGGGGACTTGCAAAATTTGAGCAAGTCCAAGTGGTTCTGAATCAAGACTACATGACTTGGAGCAAGCGCACAAGCGAGAAAATTACCAATTGGCAAGTGAAACCATCAGAGCTTGAGAACAAGAGGACTTACGGATATGCAAGTCTCAAGGTGAAGGCGCCGGAAAAGTGTGCAACGATAGAAGGCGAAGCGAGATGATAGTTGGTTGAGAAGGCTAACGCCTTGCCCAAACGACCCCGGGGGACTTAATGTAGATACTTGGAAAGTGTCAAGGGATAAATGACCCAAATGTGATAATAATAGGGTTTAAAGAAAGGTTTAAGAGATAATTTGGGCTCAAAAAGAGAAGTCCTAATGACCCATTAAGGGAAGTCAAGATAACAAGTCCAAGAGGAAAGACTAAAAAGTCAAACTTAGAAAGGAAGAAAGGGTATGCTTGTAAATACTTATAAAAGGATGGGTATTAGATAAGGTCAAGGAGATAAATGACTATAAATGGGGTTTATGCTTGTAAATACTATGATATTTGTACCTATTACAATATGTTTATGTATGATTCTCTAAACACCAATGAGAGATATATACATATGCATTCATACTGTTATACGTAAATTATATGTTTTGTTTTCGTTCTTATATATGATCATTTCTCTTTGCAGAAATTAACGATGCACCAATAGAGCTAGTCAGGTTAACGGTTCCAATAACAGACGATCCGACATTGCCTTGTATAACGTTCCGAACATGGTTTCTAGGGATAACTTCATGTGCACTTCTAGCTTTCTTGGGTCAATTCTTTGGTTACTGCCAGAACCCGCTTTCTTTATCCTCAGTTTGTATTCAAATTGTTGTTCTACCTATCGGAAAAATAATGGCAGCCACTCTTCCGATGAAATCCATAACCATCCCATTCACTAATAGAAAAATGAACATAGGTGACATTTCAAAACTGTCACGGTATCAATTTCATGACAGTTCAGGTGAAATTTGGAAGTGTCACCAAAGGCAGTGTCACCGTAAGGGTCACTTTATATTGACGGTTTTGAACTGTCACATAACCGTTACCAAATAACCTCAAAAACTGTCATTTGATCTCTTGAAGCGTCATTGTAAGTTACAACAGTAACGTATTTTAATAAAAACCGCCACCTTAACAAAGTTACAGTGGCAGTTTTCCCAAGTAACCGTTATATAATATCTTCAAAACGATTTTGAAAAGCGTCAGCATAAGATACTTCTGCTAACGGTTTGTTCCTGTAACTGTGGGTAACAATTGTTCTTTGCAAAACTTCACGATATGACCAAAAATTAAGTATGTGGCATCGATATTACAGTTTAACACCCAACCATTTTTTCCAAACTCAAATTGAATATGAAACCAAATTAAAACCATAATAAACTTGTATTTTATTATTGAATTCAATTGACAAATCTCATTTACAAAAATAAATAAATTATACATCTGATCAACTCAGGTTCAAAATATCGACAACAATTCACATCTCATTTTCAACAAGACATACTCATTATGCATTGGGTTGTCGATGCCTTCTGAGACTCAATAAAGCTTGGAGTACTATTTGTGCCGTTACAATCGTAATAACATGAAAGAACATGTATTGATCACAATATTTGCGAATACAGGATCAAGTGGTGTCTATGCTGTCAACATTATTACCATTGTCAAAGCTTTTTATCATAAAAACTTGCATCCTATGGCTGCAATGTTGTTGACACAGACTACACAGGTATTATAAGAACAAGTAGCGCATTGTTAGAAATTTAGAACTTTTAACTTAGTTACTGTATATACCATGCTCGGTTGAAATTACAATATATTTATTTGTAATTTAGATGTTGGGGTATGGATGATGTTGGGGTATGGCTGGGCTGGTTTATTCAGAAAATATCTTGTGGATTCTCCATATATGTGGTGGCCTTCAAATCTTGTTCAGGTCTCACTTTTCAGGTTAGTTAAATCTTCAATTTAGTTTTAGTTATAATTGCCTTCGGCACATTATATAATTCAATTTTTTTGCTTGTTTCTTATGCTTGATCGTTTGTAGAGCATTGCATGAAGTAGAGAGGAGACCTAAAGGAGGGCTAACAAGATTACAGTTGTTTTTGGCTGTCTTAGTAGCAAGTTTTTCATACTATGTAATCCCATGTTACTTCTTTCCTTCGATTACATCTCTATCCTTGGTTTGCTGGATATGGAAAGACTCAATCACAGCTCAACAAATTGGTTCTGGTCTCCATGTCCTTGGTGTTGGTTCATTCGCTTTTGATTGGAATATTGTAGCTAGCTTCTTAGGAAGTACTTTAACTACTCCGGCTTTCGCCATTGTAAACATACTTGCTGGGTTCTTCCTCATTGTTTATGTATGTATTCCTATTTCTTATTGGAATAATATATATGAAGCAGAACAGTTCCCTATCTATTCCTCCCATGTGTTCACCTCTATCGGCCAGTCATACAATCTCTCACGGGCATTTAATGCGGATACGTTCCAATTCGACCAAGTTGGATATGATGCTTACAGCCCAGTTTATTTGAGCATTTTCTTTGCTTTCGCATATGGGTTAAGCTTTGCAACTCTTATAGCAACCCTCTCGCATGTTGCACTCTTCCATGGAAAGTACGTAGATTTCATTTCTCACATATCGCACTCTTCTATGCACATATTTACTTTGTAATTCATGCGTTTCTTGATCATAATGTACAGGACTATTGCAAAAATGTGGAGACAAACCAGAGCAGCGGTTCATGATAATATTGGAGATGTACATAATAGATTGATGAGAAGTTATGAACCAGTTCATCAATGGTGGTTTTATACTATCTTGTTTATAATGGTGTCTCTTGCTCTTATTGCATGCGAGGGATTCGGTAGACAATTGCGACTTCCATATTGGGGAATTTTACTTGCTTGTGCGTTAGCTCTATTTTTCACGTTACCTATTGGTATAATCGCAGCTACTACAAATCAGGTCAAACTTTAAACTTAAGAACAAATCTGTCTTTACCAATCAACAAGAAACTTATATGCTGCTGTTGATGGTGGTTTTTAGCTTAGGGTTAAAATTGTAAAACTATGCACCTGGAATGATGTCACCATGACCTCTAGCACATTTATTGACCATTAACACATTTATCGAATCAACTTGACATACTTCGTAAAAATTACCAGGTACCTTTTTCTTTCTATGTATCATGTTCCACGGAAGAACCCCTAACATTGATTGGCATCACCTGTACAAAACCTAAAATTCTCATACTCTGCGCGCCAAGGCATGCCAGCCATGCCCAGTAGCACCTCCGTGCCAGCCAGCACCACGCGCCAAGGCATGCCGGTAGCACCTCCGTGCCCATGGCACCAGCGCCAAGGCATGCCAGCCATGGCCAGTGCACCATGTGCCAAGCGGCATGCCTAGCCATTGGCCCCCATGCCAAGCCAAGCCTCACCTTGCCTTGGCCCTAGCCATGCTAAGCCGCACCATGTGTAAACGGCTTGCTAGCCATTGGCCCCACATGCCAAGCCAAGCCGCACCTTGCCTTGGCTAGCCATTCTAGCCTCACCATGTGCCAAACGGCATGCCTAGCCATTGGCCCCACATACCAAGCCAAGCCACACCTTTCCCTGGCCCTAGCCATGCTAGCCGCACCATGTGCCAAACGGCATGCCTAGCCATTGGCCCCACATACCAAGCCAAGACGCACCTTGCCTTGGCCCTAGCCATGCTAGCCTCACCATGTGCCAAACGGCATGCCTAGCCACTGGCCCCACATGCCAAGCCAAGCCACACCTTTCCTTGGCCCTAGCCATGCCCATGGCATGCTGCCCGACTTAAGCCAGCGCCACCATCTTTGGTCTTCCCTATGCGGCCACTAAAACGAAGGCGTGCAATAATCAACAGCCACCCTTCCACCTTAGATGCAAATCTTAGCCGTCCAAGGTCGCAAGCCAATGCATGGTAACCTTTGGGACGAAACCCTAGTTTGGCCACGCCAAGCCGCGCCAAGGCATGCCATGCCAACTTTGCCGCGCCACCATGCTGGCCTTCCCTATGCGGCCACTAAAACGAAGGCGCGCAACAATCAACGGCCACCCTTCCACCTTAGGTGCAAATCTTAGCCGTCAACGCATAGTAACCTTTGGTAGAAACCCTAGTTTATTGCCAAAACCGCGCCAAGGCATGCCATGCCAACCTTGCCGCGCACACCACCACTGGCCTTCCTATGCGACCACTAAAACGAAGGCGTGCAACAATCAACGACCACCCTTCCACCTTAGATGCAAATCTTAGCCGTCCAGGTCGCTTGGCAACCCCGCATGGTAATGTTTGGCCTAATGCCAAAACCCTAATTTTAGCGCACCTAAACTATGCCTTCTAAGACCGCATGACATCCCTCCTGAATTCTTCCTGAGTTTTACTGTCTGGCTGTTTTCACCTCCAGAACGAGTTCAAAACCTAATTTCCGCGCGTAGAGAGATAGGAAATTCTTTTCCGGTCGATTTGAGTGGCGGACCGTCAAAATCCGAGTCTGTACGAGAATTCTACAGCGATTCTAGTAAAGGGCGCTAATTAGGGTTTCTAAAACGAAAGCGTGCGACCATCAATGGTCCCCCTTCAATATCAGGAGCAAATCCTAGCCGTCCAAGGTTACCAGACAACGCATGGTAACACCCAAAACCCTAGTTTGGCCACGGCAAACCGCACCAAGGCATGCCAACCTAGCCGTGCCACCATGCTAGCCTTCCCTATGCGGTTACTAAAACGAAGGCGTGCGACAATCAACGATCGCCCTTCAATTTCAGGAGAAAATCCTAGCCGTCCAAGGTTACCAGACAACGCATGGTAACCTTTGACCAAAGTCTAGTTTGGCTACGCCAAGGCACGCCATGTCAATGGCCTGCCAACTCTGCCGTGCCATCATCTTTGGCCTTCCCTACACAAGCTATCAAAAGCGGGCGTGCAACGATCAGCGACTACCTTTCCGCTTAAGATACAAAATCTCGACCGTCGAAGGTCGCCAAGCTAACAAGTCTCCCAAGCTCGACTTGCGGGAAACAACCATGTTACATGTTTTCGAAAAGCGTTCGAGACATCAAACTACAAACTGGGGGATCTTCTTTGGGTTTTGGTTTGGCGGTTTACAGCGTGCGACGTACACTACGCCTGTAATAAGAAAGTGTAATAAGGATGAAGCGGTTAAGTAAATAGGGAAGTAATGGTGAAACGCTTTTATTTTATGGAACATCAATTCCATGCGTTAACGGTTACCACCTCCTCCCATTTACTCACCCATTATTCCATTCCTTAATGAGACCAGAGTACGTTTCACTCAGACTTGTATAAATAGGTCTTACCTATTTCCACAAAAAAGAACAAGTTCGGTCAAGGATCAGACAACACTCAGAAAAACGTTTGGCTAAGCTCTCCCATCTGTTAGCTTCCCATTTTTGATACAAGTCGTGAAACAGGTACTCTTCGGAATCAACTTTGGTCTCAACACTTTCTTCGCTTCCCTCCCAAAACCAACCCATTCTCCTCCTCTTTGTGGCCAGAAACAAAATGCGGGCAGCCATTTCTTGGTTTAGGTAGGATTTGTGCGATTGATCTCTCGAATCTAAAGTACTCCCATGCGGTACATTGTTTAGGGTCTAAATTCGTTTCTCACCCACACACGAAATTACCAAAATCGCGAAACCATTTTCACCCTCAAGCGTTTTGGCGTGGTGGGAGATTGATCTTTCGATTTACAATGTCAAATTTTCAATCCTCGATCTCATACTTCGATGCGAGACATCGGGGCCGGTAGAGGAAAACAATCCTCTCATGGATCATTTCGGCTACCAAAAGCGACCATATCGATCCACTCAAAGGATCGGCGGCTCGGTGCCCAGGACGGCCGATTGCAGTCATGACACCGCAAAGGGGCTGGGGACTTCCCAGAGTTAAAAGCAAGCGATCCACCGAGGATCGATGACTCGATATCAAGTGACTCGAAACAGTGGGGACTTTCCATATCACAGCGGTGCTTCCCACAAAACTAGGACTTACACAGGAAGATTTATTTTTCGTCGGGGAGATCAGAAAACCCAGAGTAAGTCTTGCACTGAACAAAATACATGGTCTACTACTTCAAATCTTTGAGAGATAATAAAACCGATAGCCATATTGTTCCCATGCTTTCCATATATGCAATATTCACGGTTTCAAAACTTTCCCAGAATGATTTGTAATTTACACTTCCAATTCAGACTTTAGCATATCAAAAAAAAAAAAAAAAAACCATTATTCCAAAATAATCTAAAACTCTTATAAAAAGCAATCATCTATCAATCCAAAAACCAGAAAAAAATAAATAAAACCGAACCATGAACGGGCGCTTTGTTTGCCTTTCAAAAAAAATCATCACCTACAAAATGGCGCCTACTTTGCATAATAATGATTACCGTTACTATTCATGAGGTAGCAGAAGCGTTATTACGGTGGTATTCAAGAGGAATTGTTTATGATGAAGTATTTCCACAAGTTTATAAAGGCATACCCATGGCTAGGGTTTACATCCGTTCGGAAGAAAATATTTCTGATTTATGGAAGGCATACCTATGGCTAAGGTTTGCACCAACAAGAAAACAAATTGAAGAGAAGCATTTGGAGTACATAGGCTGGAATATGCTTGCCCTTTATTGCTGCGTTACGCTAACACCACCATTCAGTGATCCACCTTTGCAAGCCTTTCAAGTACTGGTTTCCCCGTCCCACAATTTGAAGCCACCAGCGCTATCATCAGCTTGGTAGCCAAAGTTCGCCCGCAGTCGCGTCCAAGACAATACAGAACGCGCATGCGGGTGCGCTTACCGGGCAGCGCATACCAGGCGTGCTTACGGAACACGCATGCCAGACAAGCGCTTACCAACGCATGCCAGGCACATGCTGCACGCGCACCGACCACAATGCCACACCACAGTCGGCACCAACGACTTGCATCCCTCCAAGAAGGCTTAACCTGCTTTCGATGGCAGCACCAACAACTTGCATCCTTTTGAGCGCCAACGGCTTGCGCCCTTACAACGCCATCTTCTCCTCTCCCACAACCGGTTTAGCGATTGCCATCCTCACCCTTGAGCAGCGCCATGGCTCCGGCCTCGGAGTCAAAACCGTACCATCTCTGCACGATACACCCACGGGGCCGGAGCACAGCTTTGCCACCCCAAGCGTTTCTTCAAGCATGATAGCTCAACCGTCACTAGAGTATTCTTTACCCCATCATCGGGGCAAGATACTAGAAAGGCGGAAAAAAGCCGTCCTCCTTTCTTTGTTGATTTAATGAAAAGACAAAAGACACTTCGGCGGGACGTGCGTTTATAGATCAAGAGGATCGCGTTGCTCTTGAACGCCCATTAGAAGGGATCAACAATCTAATTTCATCACACGTAAAGATCAGGAACGACTTCTCCAAAATCGAAAGTAAAGGGGATGAGCAACCCTCTTGAGTTCACGAGAGACCCTTTCCCGTCGGGACCCATACGATGGGGACTTCGCCCACAAAGTCGCGTAATCTGTGATGAAGCTTGATTATGTGAGATTATATATTTCTCAAAAGGCGTAGCCTCAAGACATATTTCCATCCCTCAAGCCGCTTTGCATCAAGAAAGGCAAGTGTTTCCGGCCCGGGAATCCGTTCCAAAACACCAACCTCTCACGGAAAATCACGATTGATAAATAAAAGCGGGACTCTAACCCCCTTTGTTCATGTGAAGGGTGTTCAATTTCCAAAGACGCGGATTGACACGGCCGCTCCGCTTCCCGTCCTCGACAAGCTTGCTAAAGCTTCAACGTTCGCTCGGTAGCCGCTCCCTTGGTGTTCTCTCCATAAGCTGCTCTAGGATCCGAAACCGAAGCTTCATTGTTTGGCTCTTTAAGTATCAATGTCCTCTCCAAGAGCCAAAGCCGCTTCAACGCTACTCCTTCCTGCAAAGGTTCTTGCCAGCACACTCATCATCTCAAGGATTATGGTCAAATCCAGATAATCTTCGTAGTCATGGACACCTTTTGATCTATCCCCCAAAACTCGTGATCATGGGCGGTTTGCTCGCTTACGCATCCGGCCAATCCTTTTACTCCCATGGATGCCCATGCAATTCTGCCAACCTACTTTGTTCCAACGACAATGTAATCTCGTCGATTACATCTACTACCAAGCTATTTAAGCTCATTTGTGGACACTTTGAGACAGAGCTTCACGCGCGGCTGACTTAATCACTACAAAGCCATACTTGGGGTGAGGATTTACGGAATCCCTTCACTATCAAAGAATCATCGAAGAAAACTCCAAACGCGGATAAAATATTTTTACGAAGAAACAGAGGAGCCACGCGTGGCATCAGAAAAGTACAATAAGCTTGCATCAAATCCAGTGGACGTGGATTCAAGGCGTCAATGAAAGTATGCTACACATTGGTACTACCAGCATGGGGCGCTTTCCTCCCCTCAACCGAGTTGTTTCTAATTTCAACATCATGAGCATCGGAAGTTTTCGCAAGAATTTCTCAACATGAAGCCGTACATATGCAAGGAAGACTCCAAAAGCACGCCATGGAGATACATTCACATATTGGCCATGACCATTGGATCAAACGGAAGTATAAGCGAGGACTGTTCGCTGCGTCCCATTCCATATGATAGTCTAAGATTCGGAAGCTGGTTCGAAGGATGTCTCTTGGAACAAAGTCCTTGAAGGCGTGATAGCAAACACAATGACGATAAAATGTCTCCCAACTCATCTATTTCAAATTGTGTCTTCGGAAGATTTCTACCATACAATCATCCACAAAATATCATCATCGCGATCAGAAGATCCAGAAACTGAACAACCTAAAGTCAAGGATGGCCGACAACACAATAACAATATCCAAGATTAGCGCTGACATGATCGTCGCCGAGCATGTATTTAATCCATTCATCCCAAGAATGCGGTGGAGTTTTGGTGAATTTTGGAATCACGGGAGAGACGGACAGGCAAGCATGGATCCCAGACGAAAAACAAAAGAGGGTCGATACCTCTTTTTTTGCGGACATGGTTTCTAGAGTTTGAACCGAATGAAGACTCCTTCTTGCTCCATGAACGGGAATAGATGACTGGGCGCGACTATACCACTTGGGCCCGCAACTTCCATCCTGAATTCTTCTTGAGTTTCACTGTCGGGACGTTTTCACCTCCTAGACAAGCTCAAAACATAAATATTCCCTCGCTAGGGGATAGGAAATTCTTTTAGGTCGGATGGAGGGCGGATCGTCAAAATCCAGGAGTTGAAGGAGATTACTACAACAATTCTACTAAGAAGCGCTAATTAGGGTTTCAGAATGCCAAACCCTAATTTAGACAAAGTTGTGCCATCGCCACCTGTTGATGGTGGATTTTCATTTAAGGTTAAAATTGTAAAAACCAGAAAATTATGCGCTAACATCTTGTAAAAGATAAAGCTGATTAATAAGTGTTGAATACTTCTTCACTTTACTAATTCACCTAGAATGGAGCATGTGACACAATCCCATTCTGTGAATTAAATACACGAAATTCATCCGATTTGGAGCATGTAGCAACAATCCCATATACCTGAATTTATAGCATTATTAATTAATGCGTAGCGGCCTTGTATTTCTGGACTCATTATCGGTGCGGCATGGCACGAGTGTTGCTCTCACGGAGCAACGTGAACCTCCAAGCATTATAATAAAAGCATGTACGAAATACCCGTCGGCCGCAGCTCTCGGTGTGTTATCTAGCCCGATTGAGCAACTCTCGGTGTGTTATACTGCTTGGGTTGAGCATCCAGGACTGTCCAGTATCGGTCCGGATATGATCTCGATCATCAACTTCACCGGCCATGATTGTATGGCGGATCAATTCCATAACCCCAAGCGGGTATGGAATATTCACTGCCAGAACCAATACGGACCCCATGGTCGGCCTCCGGTTGGCATAGCTTGCCAAAACGTCCAAACCCGAGGCGGTATGGGCGGAAAACCCTAATTAGGATTTGCGACACATTACATGTGTCACAAAAGCAGTCTCAACCATCCATCTTCGCGGTATAGATAGAGGGTGTAAATGTAGATTCAAAAGGCCCGAGCATGTCAACACAATCACCGTGGGCGCCTACATACGACCAATCGGTCAGGACCAACCATGGTTGGTCATCCCAATTAAATGCCCGAATAAAGCATGGTTACACAGTAGTGAAAGCCAAAATTAGGGTTTTGAGCATCACGAGCGTCCATCTTCTCAAACACGAATGGAGGGCCCAAGATTAGATTAAGCAGGTCCGGTCATACCAACATGACCACCGTGGACCCATCAATCTCCTCACACAGTCGGCCAAGGCATACCATGCTGGTTATCCCAAATCGTCGCCCAAACTAGCGTGGATACACTTCCCAATTGCAAACTAATCTCGAGATCACGCGTTTTCATGGGTGGAGTCGGGTATAGGCGTGAACACCAGCCTACCACCTACACGCTTGAACCGATCGGCCAAGTCCGGCCAAGATTGGTCATCTTAGAACCGCGCGCCCAGTGGGCATGATGCGCGGCTTTTGCGGCACCGGATTTATGTTGCAAAATCGATCTCAACCACCCCTCTTTTAATGGTCAAATTGAGTGGCCTAGATTGCACCTTCATGAGACAGTGAGAGTACGGACGTGTACCCGGCATCTTGTCTACACGCATGCCGTCGGTCCTTTCCAAAACACTTCCCATGCTTGGTTTCGGCCAAGTCGAAGAGTGATACTGCGTACCTCTTAAAAGCCTAATTCCATCAGCGGTCAGTGAGATGAGTGTCTTAAAGATCATCTCGTCAGTCCCAACTTCACCGGCTTGGTTATACAACCACAGTCGGGAGTTAATTGGTCGGTGAGGCGTCATGGTAATCACTGCCCGTCACTCTACCACACCATGATCATGATGTACACATAGAATACACATGATACTTCACAAGTATCGACTTCCTAAATAACTTAGTTATTTAATCTAGCATTGCATGAAACTTTCTGTGGGTCCCCGATCCACACACTTGAGACATCAATCATGTCTGGCTGGAGGATACATCTTTTGGGGTATTGAGTAAGGCGGTTTACGGCGTGCGGCGTGCAACGCGCCATCACAAACGTGTCGAAGGAAGTCATGGACGGTTAGAGATGACGGGAGAAGTGGGCAAGGCTGGTCGTGTAACACCAACACACAACTCCATCACTCCACTTCCTCCACTTACCACAGAGACGTGAATAAGGCTCAAATGACTTGTATAAATAGGTTCTCCTCCCTATTTCCAATAACAAGAGCAAGTCCAGGACAACGAGAGGCAAGTGTTGATACAATCGTATTCAAACAAGGAGGCCCCGATAGCTTACACCACCGTTGATTCGAAACTTCGATACAAGTCATTCATAGCCAACACCTTCACATTCTCAACACCTTCTTCTCTTCCCCCTAAGATCAACCCCATCTCCTTCACTTTGTGGCCGAAACAAATGCAGAGCGGCCATTTCTTGGTTTAGGTAGGACTTGCACGGTTGATCTCTCGAATCTACAAACACTCACCGCTTGAGTGCATTTGTTTAAGAGTTTAGACTCATTTCTCATCCACACACCCCAAATTACCAAAATCGCGCGAAATAGTTTTCACCCATAAACAATTGGCGACCACGGTGGGAGGTTGATCTCTCGGTTGCAAAAATTGAATTCTCAATTTTAGGTTTTCATCTCACGATGTATCCTCACGGGAAACCACGGGTGGTTCATATACCATGGGAAGTATAGCTAGAATGCTGTAAGATGTCTTGGCAAATCTTTTTGGTATCGCTAGAAGACAGAGCGAAACATTCCGCCTTTTGAATGATATAACAACACAATTACAAGGAGGGTCGACGGACATCACTCGGACATTCGATAAGCTTTGGATCCTTAGCCGGGTCACACCTTTACCGGCGGAGAAGCAAAAAGCGCGTAATCGCGGGAGACTCGGGGAAGATGAACAACATGGTCCAAATAACAATGAAGACTCGAGGCTCCCACGGAGGAAAGGACTTGTCGTCACTACAACTATGCCGGATAAAGAAAGGGAGCACACGACCCTACGGAGCCCTGCTAGAAGATTTATATCTCAAGACTCTTGTTGAAGCCCCGGAGCTGTCCAATCCGTATCGACCTGTCAACCAAGCGAAGAAATGCTTGAGGAAGGAGATCAATCAAGGAATACGTGAATACGAGGATGGGAGCGTTCAATTCGATCACTCGGCGGTGATATTACGACACCTTCCACATCCCTTTACCCAGGCAAGAGATCATGAGATATGATGGCACTCACAAGTCTTCCAATTTCATCTCCGAAACGTGCTCCACATCAAAACCATGTAGAGACACCACAACACCCACGAACGCAGGAAGAGCTAGACTCGAAGTACCTACACTTTCCGTTCCCAATGGAAAAGATTTTGGAGTTGCTCGAGGCGTGGGTACGAAACAGAGAGGTGGAGCTACCTCCTGTATGGCGTCCACCAAGCTGATCAAGTAATGGACCCGAGGTATTATCATTTCCACGGTTCCTTCACCACCCTACCAATGAATGCAACGCTTTGAAACGTATTGTTCAGAAGAAGCTTAATTCAGAGGAATAGCTTTCCCTATTTGGGAGATTAATGCGGACGATTTCCTTAGAGAGGCTACTTCGGTTTGATACAAGTAACGCTTCAAAAGCAAGTAAGTTCTACTCAAAAATTTTACAAGAAAGATAGTTTTAGAATTCTTTGGGGACTTGGCATCCCGCATAGAGAAGAGGCTCAATGATCAAATGCCATGTTTGTTTTCCATTCATACTTCCCTTTTATGCGACATTTGCAATCATTCATGACCAAGATGCAAATTCCATTTAAAATAACCTCTTTCAGAAAAGTTATTCACAAAAATATCTCAAACCAATTCAATTACCTATTAATTCAAAACCGGAAGTCAAATTATGAAAGGAAATCCTCACTATCACTCAAAAGAAAAACATCTAAAAGAAGAGACAAGTATATGGCACGAATCCTTCAAGGAAAGTCCTTCAAACATCAACTCGTCATTGGGGCAAGAGCGACTTTCATCCTTTGAAGTACGACTGCTTGACTTGACTCCGAGATAACTTTTCAACCTCTTCTACGGCGAGTAACACATTCTGCCGAAGGGCTTCATCTTGTAATTTCGGAGCTCCACGAATCTCGGAGAACCCTTTGAGGAACCAATGAGCATTGAAGTAAATCTTGCACAAACACATCTCGATGGCACTTCCGGTCTTCAATCATCTCCTCGAAAGCTGATTGACAGTTGTGACGCTCATCCATGGATAGAAAATAAAGCCTCTGACGCGGTTGACCAATGCAAGGCAATTTTGAGATTGCGTAGTGGTAGCAATGTGGCCGTGTTTCTTCCATATCGCCGTGTGTACAACTCTTGAACCGAGATGGCACACTTTGAATCCTCTAATCAACACATGACCTAGATAAGGGACAATGAAAGGAGGATCGAACAAAGCTCCGGTTGCGCTACCAATACTTCACGATCACGGGAGCCTTGTCCGTTGCAAGAGGTCTTTAGGAGAAGTCACCACGACAGCTTTATTGATTGGAACCCCAAGAATGTTCTTCAAGGAAGCCACCTCAACAATAGCGGATGTTGCCTCTCTTACATTCCTCCGTATCTACAGCTCGGGGTGCTAATTTCCATCACGGCCCCATCAACAAGATCACTTAGGGGCGCCTTGTCCAACCGAGCTTGCATCATCTCTGTCATGATGCGGAAAAGGAGCGGTTTCGCGGACGTCTGGCGCATGAAGATCGGTACCCCCGGACTTCTCAACATGAAGGCCAGCATTTTGACCTTCTCATTATGAATACGCGCCAACCTTGTGAAGACATTCTCTTTCGGAATTCCCGATTTCAAGCAAGGATCACTCTTAGAAGAATTTACTCTGGAGAAATGAAGGAATCAACGGAAAGAGATTTAAATACTGCATATTGGAGGAATTGAGGATCATAGAACACATGCCTGCCTCTTAGATCTCTCTCTGGCAGGGATTTGCAATCCTCGGCCGGAGTCCGTTTGGTGGAAGTGGCCTCAACAGGAAATGCTTTTCGGGACGTCGGAAGATGGCTCACCAGGAATCTATCACAACATCCTCAGAGAATTCTTGGAAAGCCAACAGTTGCTTCCCCAAAATTCCTTATACTTGTCGATTCGCATTGAGTTTCTCCCAATAGTCCGCAGAAAGGAAGACTGCGTCTGCAAAAAGAACACGTCGGCATCAAAGATGCAGGAGGAGTTCTTTCGGAGCCTCAAACGGATGGATAAATGGAACACCTGGTCAAATCCCATTTGGCGAGCAGCCTGTCAATGTTGTACGGAGTCACGGTAAAACTTCGTTGAATAAAGACAGGATATATCCCGGAATGCGGTTTGTGCGGTAAATAAGTTCTCCAAATTTCATAGTGTTGGCATCGATGCAACGAACATCGGGACCGTCGGAAGAAATAGCAAAAGTCTTGGTGAGCAATGGAATAGTGGATCGGCCCCCATGGACGGAAAAGTTCACGAAGACACATTATCAAAGATATCCACGAGTTTCATACTTGCAGTTAGGATGCCTCCTCTGCAACTAAGTATTCTCGAGCCACCATATAAATTGTCGGCGAAGTTGGGGAACAGGGAGCATAACTTTTGAAATGTTCCCACAAGAATACGAAGAAAAGCGAAGTGGACATACGACTCCACCTTCTTGTACCCGTTGGAAACATGCATATCCATTGCTAAGGCGTCCAGATGAGAATACAACGATCCCGAAGCTGTCAACACTTCCCGAGCTTTTGACATTATCTCAGGAAGACATATCAACATGAGTTCTTTTCTTCATTCTGATAAATACTGAGTCAAGTACTTGTATAAAAACACACGATACGTGCGCAAGCTGCATTCACGTTGGAATGTACAAAGGCAGGATTGGGTCCAAACACCGGCTCAAGTTTCAATTCCGGTATTGGTTTCAAGTCCGGTATTGGTTTCAAGTACCGATAATGGTTTCAAGTACCGGTATTGGTTTCAAGTCTGGTATTACTCAAATTTCATGTCCGGTGTTGGTTCAAGGAACAAGGCTAGTATAAGGTCGACTTTGGTCAAGCATGTGTGGAGTGGGGCCCACGTTCGGATCAAACGCACATGGTGGGACCGCATTCGTATGCACGTATTATAACACGTTTTCTTATGAAAATTGTGTTTATGAAATTCAAGCCAAATTTCTCTCCAGCTACAACCTAAGAAACTAGGTTTTGCATGCAACGATGGAAGAAAAAGCAAAAACGGCATATTCATGGGCTCGCGGAACTAAACAATTCTAGCAAAATGGGCGGTTTACTATCTTGATGAGAGGCTGAGCATGATGTATCTATCAAATGATTTTTACCTAAGAAATTAGGATTTTTCAAAAAAAAAAAAAAAAAAAAAAAAGAAAATTACCTTGGACGGACGACGGCGGACATCAGCAACGGCAACTCCATAGCGGGCGGTGTGCGGCGGTGGAGATCACGCTTGGAGTGGCCGAACACAAAAAAAAAAAATCTCGTGAGAAAAGAAGAAAAGGGGTTGGTCTCTTTTATAGATAAAAATTAGAAGAATCCCGATAGAACAAGGATTCCTCTTTTATTTAGTTTCCTCTTTTGATTCAAATACCCAAAGAAGAAACGGTCCCACCAAAGGATTCCATACAAGCACAACGACATGGACAACTAGCGGTCGGTCAATACTCTTGGGTAAACTTCCTTAATCTGTCTTTCTCACATATGTATGTCACCATCTCATGCCTACCCCACAATAGTGTAACCATTATGTGCTAGGCGGGGACTTAATGTTGATGGTGTATTTTCATTTAAGGTTAAAATTGTAAAAACTTGGAAAATTATGCGCTAACATCTTGTAAAATATAAAGCCATTAATAAGTGTTGAATACTTCTTCACTTTACTAATTCTTTAGAATGGAGCATGTGACAACAATCCCATTACGTGGAATTAAATACACGAAATTCATCGAGGTTGGAGCATGTAGCAACAATCCCATATACCTTGTGAATTTATAGCATTATTAATTAATGCGTGAGCAACCTTTGTATTTCTGTACTCATTATCGGTGCGGCATGACGGCGAGTGTTGCTCGGCAGAGCGGCGCGAACCTCCAAGCATTATAATAAAAGCATGTACGAAAATACCCTGTGCTGCAACTCTCGGTGTGTTATACTGGCCGATTGAGCAACTCTCGGTGTGTTATACTGCCCGATTGAGCATCCGGACTGTCGTATCGATCTGGATATGATCTCGATCATCAACTTCACCGACATGATTGTATGGCCCGGATCAATTCCATAACCCCAAAGCGGTATGGAATATTGCTGCGAACCAATGCGGACCCGCATGGTCGGCCTCAGTTGACATAGCTTGCCAAAACGTCCAAACCGAGGCGGTATGGGCGGGAAACCTAAATTAGGATTTGCGACACATTACATGTGTCCGCAAAGCGATTTCAACCATCCATCTTTGAGGTATAGATAGGGTGTAAATGTAGATTCAAAGGCCAGAGAGCATGTCAACATAATCACCGTGGGCGCCTACATACGACCAATCAGTGGGGACCAACCATGGTTGGTCATCCCAATTAAACGCCCGAATAAAGCATGGTTACACGGCCGTGAAAGCCAAAATTAGGGTTTTGAGCATCACGGCGTCCATCTTCTCGACACGAATGAAGGGCCCAAGATTAGATTAGCGAGGTCTGTCCTACCAGCACTTGACCACCGTGGACCCATCAATCTCCTCACTGGTTGGCAAAGGCATACCATGCCTGGTTATCCCAAATACGTCCGCCCAAACTAGCGTGGATACACTTCCCAATTGCAAACTAATCTCGACCGCTCAAGCCAGGACGATTTGAGTGGCTCGGATCACGTTTTCATGGGACGATCGGGTATAGGCGTGAACTTGACCTACCACCTACACGCTTGAACCGATCGGCCAAGGCAGGCCAAGATTGGTCATCTTGCAACGCGCGAGAAGTGGGCATGATGCGCGGCTTTTGCGGCACCAGTTATGTTGCAAAATCGATCTCAACCACTCCTCTTTCCGGTCAAATTGAGTGGCCTGGGTGCACCTTCATGAGGCAGTGAGGTACGGACGTGTACACCAGAAGCATCTTTGTCTACACGCATGCCCGGTCGGTCCTTTCCAAATCACTTCCCATGCTTGGTTTCGACCAAGAGTGAAGAGTGATACTGCGCACCTCTTCAAAACCTAATTCCATCAACGGTGCATGAGATGAGTGTCTCGATGATTATCTCGTCCGTCCCAACTTCAGGCTTGGTTATACAACCCTGGTCAAAGTTAATTGGTCGGGGAGGCGTCATAGTAATCACCACCCCGTCACTCTACCACACCATGATGCGTGACACATAGAATACACATGATACTTCACAAATCTTGACTTCCTAAATAACTTATTTATTTAATCTAGCATTACATACAACTTTACGTAGGTCCCAAGATCCACACCTTCTGAACATCAATCATGTCAAATTTGGGGATACATACGGGGTATTGGTACCGGAGGTTTACGGCGTGCGCGTGCAACAGCGCCATCACAAGAACGTGTCGGGGAAGTCATGGACGGTTAGAGATGTGAGGAGAGAAGTGGGCAAGGCGGTCGTGTAACACCAACACACAACTCCATCACTCCACTTCCTCCCACTTACCACGAAAGAGACGTGAATAAGGCTCAAATGACTTGTATAAATAGGTTCTCCTCCTATTTCCAATAACAAGAGCAAGTCCGGACAACGAGAGGCAAGTGTTGATACAATCGTATTCAAACACAAGGCCCGATAGCTTACACCTGCAAAGCCCGTTCAGGTTTCTGATACAAGTCATTCATAGCCAACACCTTCACATTCTCAACACCTTCTTCTCTTCCCCCTAAGATCAACCCCATCTCCTTCACTTTGTAGACCGAAACAAGTCACGGGCAGCCATTTCTTGGTTTAAGTAGGACTTGCAGATTGATCTCTCGAATCTACAAGCACTCACCATGCAGTGCATTTGTTTAAGGTTTAGAGTCATTTCTCATCCACATACCCCAAATTACCAAATCACCCATAAACACCACCATTCGATAGCCGAAGCTCCAGCTTCATCACCATTTCCACCATTCCAAGCTTAGACCAATCTTGTGACTCCATTCCAAGCCGACCAACGCGTGCGGCTCTCATTCCAAGCCAACCAACGAGTGTGGCTCCCATTCCAAGTCGACAATTTTCATTTCACCACTCCAACAGTGCACTTGCAGTATGATTTATAAAAATCCGCCAACACGAGAAGAACAAACTCTCTTTACCTTTCAAAAAGGTTAGCGGACTTTCTGACCATCTTTTCATGACTTATTGTTTGATCTCTGTCTAGCTTTGTCACCATCTTATGCTTACCTGTGGCAGCGCTCCGTTCCGAGCTAGCGGGGGACTTAATGTTGATGGTGGTTTTTAGCTTAGGGTTAAAATCGTAAAACTATGCACACTGGCATGACGTCACCATGACCTCAGCGCATTTATTGACCATTAACACATTTATCGAATCAACCAAACATGCTTACGTAAAAATTACCGGGGTACCTTTTTCTTTCATGTATCATGTTCCACGTAGAACCCTAACATTGATTGACATCACTTGTACAAAACCCTAAAATTCTCATCTTCAGCGCTAAGGCATACCGACCATGCCCGGTAGCACCTCCCAGTGCCACGGCTGCACACCCTACAAGGCATGCCCGACCATTTTCAGCACCTCCGTGCCCCATGACACCACCGTGCCAAGGCATGCCGACCATGCCCAGCCGCACCTCTGTGCCTCTGGCCTCACCACGCCAAGGCATGCCAGTAGCACTCCGTGCCCAAAGACCACCACCGCGCAAGGCATGCCCGGTAGCACCTCTCGTGCCCTATCGGACCTCACCGCGCCAAGGCATTGCATCCATGCCGGCCGCACCTCCGTGCCCAGCAGCGCACCACCGCGCTGAGCATGCCGGCTGCACCATGTGCCAAGCGGCATGCCTAGCCATTGGCCCCCATGCCAAGCCAAGCCTCCCACCTTGCCTTGGCCCTAGCCATGCTAGCGGCACCATGTGACAAACGACATGCTTAGCCATTGGCCCCACATGCCAAGCCAAGCCGCACATTGCCTTGGACCTAGCCATGCTAGCAGCACCATGTGCCAAATCCAAGATGCCTGGCCAGCCCACATACCAAGCAACATTGCCTTGGCCCTAGCCTGCACCATGTGTAAACGGCAAGCCTAGCCATTGGCCCCCACATACCAAGCAAACCGCACCTTGCCTTGGCCCTAGACATGCTAGCCTCACCATGTGCCAAACGGCATGCCTGGCCCCGGCCCCGCATGCCAAGCCAAGCCACACCTTTTGGCCTAGCCATGCCTCGGCATGAGCAGCGCCACCATGCGGCCTTCCCCTATGCGCCACTAAAACAGGCGTGCAACAATCAACTACCACCCTTCCACCTTAGATGCAAATCTTAGCCAAATCCAAGGAGTCGCAACGATGGTAACCTTTGGGATGAAACCCTAGTTTGGCCACGCCAAACCGCGCCATGGCATGCCATGCCAACTTAGCCGCGCCACCATGATGGCCTTCCCTATGCGGCCACCAAAACGAAGGCGTGCAACAATCAACGGCCACCCTTCCACCTTAGATGCAAATCTTAGCCGTCCAAGGTCGCCATCCAATACACGCTAACCTTTGGGACGAAACCCTAGTTTGGCTACGCCAAACCGCGCAAGCATGCCATGCCAACCTTGCCGCGCCACCACGCTGGCCTTCCTATGCGGCCACTAAAGCGAATGCGTGCAACAATCAACGATCAGCCTTCCACCTTAGATGCAAATCTTAGCCATCCAAGGTCGCCAGCCAACGCATGGTAATGTTTGGCCCAATGCCAAAACCCTAATTTTGGCCGCACCTAAACTATGCCTTCTCGGACCTGCAACATCCCTCCCGAGTTTTACCGTCGGGCATTTTTCACCTCCCGAACGAGTTCAAAACCTAAATATCCACACGAAGGGAGATAGGAAATTCTTTTCCGGTCGATTTGAGGGGCGGACCGTCAAAATCCGAGTCCGTACAAGAATTCTACATCGATTCTAGTAAAGGGCGCTAATTAGGGTTTCTAAAACGAAGGCGTGCGGCCATCAACGGTCGCCCTTCAATCTCGAGAGCAAATCCTAGCCGTCAAGGTTGCAGACAACGCATGGTAACCTTTGACCCAAAACCCTAGTTTGGCCCACGAAAACCGCACCAAGGCATGTTATGCCAACCTAGCCGCGCCACCATGCTAGCCTTCCCTATGCGGCTACTAAAACGATGGCGTGCGACCAACGGTCGCCCTTTAATTTTAGGAGCAAATCCTAGCCGTCCAAGGTTATCAGACAACGCATGGTAACCTTTGACCCAAAGTCTAGTTTGGCCACGCCAAACCACGCCAAGGCACGCCATGCCAATGGCCTGCCAACTTTAATCGTGCCATCATCTTGGCCTTCCTACACGGCTATCAAAAACGGAAGCGTGCAACGATCAACGACTACCTTTCCTCTTAAGATACAAAATCTCGACCGTCGAAAGTCGCCAAGCTAGCAAGTCTCCCAAGCTCGAGCTTGCCAGGCAACAACCATGTTACATGTTTTCACGAAAACGTTCGAGACATCAAACCACAAAGTGGGAGATATTCTTTGGTTTTGGTTTGGCGGTTTCTGACGTGCGGCGTACACTACGTCCAAGTAATAAGAAAGTGTAATAAGGATGAAGCGGTTAAGTAAATAGGAAGTAATGGTGAAACGCTTTCTTTACGGAACATCAATTCCATGCGTTAACGGTTACCACCTCCTCCCATTTACTCACCCATTATTCCATTCCTTAATGAGACGAGTATACGTTTCACTCCGACTTGTATAAATAGGTCTTACCTATTTCCACAAAAAGAACAAGTTCGGTCAGGATCGAACAACACTCGGAAAAACGTTTGGCTAAGCTCTCCCATCTTTAGCTTCCCATTTTCTGTCACGAGTCGTGAAACCACTATTCTTCGAGAATCAACTTTGGTCTCAACACTTTCTTATTCCCTCCCCAAAACCAACCCATTCTCCTCCTCTTTGTGACCAAAGCAAGTCCGAACGACCATTTCTTGGTTTAGGCCGGATTTGTGTGATTGATCTCTCGAATCTAAAGTACTCCCGTGCAAGTACATTATTTAGGGTCTAAATTAGTTTCTCACCCACACACCCGAAATTACCAAAATCGGCGGAAACCATTTTCACCCTAAAACAACAGCCTAAATTTCGCAAGAATTGTCATGTCAACGTGCTTGGTATACAGCAATTTAGTGTTTTATGTAATGTTTGCAGGCACCTGGATCAAATGTGATTGGATACTTATACCGGGGGAAACCTCTTGCAAATGTGGCTTTTAAGACCTATGGTTATATCAGTATGACTCAAGCTTTAACTTTTCTTGGAGATTTCAAACTTGGTCATTACATGAAGATCCCTCCTAAGGCCATGTTTGTTGTGCAGGTTTTTATCAACTTCACATCTTCTTCTTCTTTCCCTTGAACATATCTTTCAAACTTATATCTTCTTTGTCTTCTAAAATCCTCGGAATTAATAACCTGTATGTTTTTATTTGTTTAGTTGGTGGGTACTGTAGTTGCATCATCTATATACTTTGGAACGTCATGGTGGTTATTGACGACAGTAGAGAACATATGTGATCCATCAAAGTTACCTGACGGAAGTCCATGGACGTGTCCCAGCGACGATGTGTTCTACAATGCATCTATTATATGGGGTGTAATTGGACCATTACGTATGTTTGGAGCGTTAGGAGTATACGTGAAACTAAATTGGTTCTTCCTCATCGGTTTACTAGCCCCTGTACCTGTTTGTTTACTAACAAAAATTTTCCCAGAGAAAAGATGGATTAGACTGATCAATATGCCTGTAATCCTAGGAGCTACAATGAACATGCCCCCAGCAAGGGCCATAAACTATATACCATGGGGTGCTGTTGGAATCTTCTTCAACTGTTATATTTACAGAAAATATAAGAGTTGGTGGGCAAGACACAATTACATTTTATCAGCTGGATTGGATGCTGGGATTGCTTTCATGGCGTTATTAGCGTATGTGACTCTTCAAAGCAAGGATATAAATGGTGTAGATTGGTGGGGTTTGACATTTGACGATCACTGTCCTTTGGCTACATGCCCTACAGCTCCTGGGGTTGTAGCCGAAGGATGTCCTGTTCAATAATGAATGTTACAACATCTAGAATATAGGTACTTGCGAGTTTACGGGCTATATATGCGTACCTTGTAAAAGTTAGTGCATGTGTATAAAAGTAGTAGGGTTGCATGTAAAGCTATGGCCTGGTATCAGTATGTACAGTTATGCGTATCAAAGTCATAAATTTCTTCTTTATAACATATCAAAAAATTAGCTTCAAAATTTTCTCCATCCTGTAAAATTTGGTTAACCCATGTTAGCCGCCTTAGTTTTATTTTATTGGTTTTTGGGTTTGGATGAGTTTACTTAAATTTTGCTAAATCAAGTAACATTGAAACTTCACTATATGTTTAGATGAAAACTAATGTTTGTGCACTTTTCCTGACAATTTTCTTTCGGCATTAGTTTTTTTTTGATCGGCATTAGTTGCCTACACTTTTTCTGTATTGTTTTGTGTTGAAGCATATACAACTGTATGGCTAGTGTAATTTGGATAAATATTCTGCTGAAAACATTAAACAAAGCATAGATTCCACGATTACTCTTTTTATTAAAGTCGCGATGCTCTTTGTACAACCGAAAGTAGAAATTAGTGCCATCTTATTAATCGTAATAAAATCTTATTTTAAAAGACTATTACAGAGGGTTATCAAATTTTAAATTCTCTAACATTTCAAATAATTATCTGGAAATCAAGCTTTTGATTTTGTTGAAATTTAACGCACAAGACTGACTGATACCTTTTGTCCGGAGGATATGTGGTGGAATCGAGCTCTTCTGTTTCGTATTTATTTTCAGAATTATTTTATGTACAGACTACCTTTCTTAAGATCTTTAAACATGCTAAAATAATAGGTGGTTTAACAAGACTCTTGCAGAGGACAGAAATGACTACAGGACAGGAGGCTACGTAAAAACAACAGGAATAACAAGGGAACGCGGAAGGAAAGATGAAGCTTGGCGCAAAATGGGTGGCAACGCATTTAATGTGCAGAATCTGCAGATGGTTAAGAGCTGGAAGTATGCGGAAATATATATCCCAGACTGCGGGTTCGCCATAATCCATTTCGAATCGGGTAGGATTAGGATGTCCATGTTTGTACTTATGATGCTATCTAAAAAATAACATACTCAGCCAATCCGGCCAAGCTCGTGGATTAACCCTGCCAACCCACCAAAATTTGTGTGCTCCTTGTAAAATTGTGAATCCAAAGCCAAAAACATCCTACCAAATTTCAAAACAATCAATCAAAATCCAGTTTCTCTAGCCATTAAATCTTGAACACCCATTTATTGATAGAACTTTCATTAAATATTCATACATTTTAATCAAACATATAATACCATACTAGTAAGGCCACATGTGCGATGCACATGCTTGAATTGGATTCTTTTAACAACACCAAATTTGATAATAATGGAAAAAAAATCTTAAAATAAAAATTTAATATCCTTGTTTATACTCATTACATAGATAATTTAAAGAGCTTTCCAAATATATCAATTTTGCAAAAATCCGATGTGTATTTTTAAAGATATCTAAGTTTTAATTTTTTTGATCTATTTTTAAAACAATGGCATTCTGGAAATATACAAATATTAACTAAAAAGCTTAGTTAATGGGGGTATTATTGTCATGTGAAAAAGCTTCACCAAAAGAAGGCTTCACCAAAAAGGGGTCTTTTCTTTATTATAGTACTAGTAAGGTCACATGTGCGATGCACATGCTTGAATTGGATTCTTTTAACAACACCAAATTTGATAATAATGGGAAAAAAATCTTAAAATAAAAATTTAATATCCTTGTTTATACTCATTACATAGATAATTTAAAGAGCTTTCCAAATATATCAATTTTGCAAAAATCCGATGTGTATTTTTAAAGATTTTTAAAGATATCTAAGTTTTAATTTTTTGATCTATTTTTAAAACAATGGCATTCCTGTAAATATACAAATATTAACTAAAAGCTTAGTTAATGGGGGCATTATAAGATAAGATATACCATCTAATCACCTGCATTATTAGTTAATTAAGATAATTAATTAAGAAGCAAATATGGATTCCGTTTAAAGCACTTTTTAATATTCTTAATTACTAAAGTAGTGATAAGGAACATTGATAAAATAATTAATACTGTAAAAAGAAATAAAAATTCTTCAATCCATCTGTTTAGATGTGAATAGCGAGAATGATTAACCCGTGAAAAAAAATCCAAAGTTTACACCGTGTGAGAGGGTGGTGGGGCCCCTCCTACCCTTCCATATCCCAATACGAGGAGCGTACAGTTGTATCCGTTCGATTCCCTTCGGGAAAAATTGAAGTGTAATCTTCGGTATGTTAGCACTGCTCTTTGAATATTATTCATGAAAATGAGACATGGCATGGATTTGAAGTTTCCAGTCCAGCCTAAAGCTGGTTCCCAAGCGTATTTTCATTTTATAAATGAACTCTTAAGCCCATCTATTCTTTATGGTTTTACCTAAATACCACCCACACTTTTCCTAAATATACCTACACTATGAAAACACAATAATTGTCGACCCAATCTAAAGTGAGTGAAAAGAACGCACCTTCTTCTCTAACAATCACCGAACACCATTGTAGTTGTTGTAGTCGTCGTCACATAGTCAATGGAACATCATTAAGATCTCAATCGTATCAATTTTAATTTAATCTTAATTAGGAATTTCAGTTAGAACATTATTAAGATCTTAATCATGTTAATATTAATTTTAATCTTAGTTTCGATTTTGGTTTCAGAGATTAAATTAGGTCTTTATGTTCTATAGATCGATTGGGTTTCAATTTTTAGTAGAGCTAAATTCAGTTTCGACGATAACAATTTCGTAAAACTATTATATATATTTGTTCAAATCCATGATATGAACAGACAATAGTACCTTTCCAATTTGATGCTGTATAGTATCGAAAATTTATAACTAAGATCCATGCGAATTTATATGCAGTATTATAGTGAGGGGCGGTGATGGTGCAGTGGCTGTTGTTAATTCCGACTTCTGTCTTTTTTGTTTTTTGTTCTGTTGCTTAAAGATTATATGACTCTTTAGAATTCAATGATAATTCCGTCTGGATCAAGTTGACCCACATTGATTCAAATATGATAATGTGTATTTCTGTATTAGGGGTAGCAGAGAAGAAAGTAGGTGAGTTACCATTACCTACTCTTAGTTAGGTTTATAATTATCAAGGTTTTTGACTATGGGTGGTACTTAGGTAAAGTGTGGGTGGTATTTAGGTAAAACCCTTCTTTATTTGTCCACATCATGACAAGAATTAGAAAGATCTTCAAACTATATCGTTACAATAACCTAGTTGTCATAAATATTTTTCATTTTTAAATAACACTATAATTCGATACGTTATTTCTTAAAACAGTTTAGCGATCATGATATCTTCGATCTTTATTTTTAAAGAACAACAATAATAATTGGCCAGATCATTGAAAACGACATAGCTAATTGCATGTGTCAAAAATCAAGTAGTTGTTTTTAAAAAAAGAAACTAGTCATGGCTAGGTTAAAAAAATTTCATGGAAAGGTTAAATATCATTAACTATAAAATATAGTATAATAAGTTCACTAGTTCATTTTTATCAAAAACATTGGACATAATACTCGATTTTAGAACTCTTTCCGGAGATTGGATGATATATGTTGGAGATTTTTTATTTGATCTTCTTTAGTTATGTAATCCGCAACAAAGTTATATATGTTTTCTGCTTATTTACTTAACCTGAGCTAGGCTTTATGCATGGTGTTTTCCGTACTTGCTTGCCTTGTTAATTGTATCTGCCAATGTTGTACAACTTTTAATTATAAAAACGATTGACAAGATGTTTTCTCTTAACCATTTAGATGCCTTTAAAAAAGCTTTCGATTTCGTATGAAACACCGAAGAAGCCCACTGATCCCACTGAGATGTGCATGAAAGTTTCTTGATCCACCGAGTAAAAGATAAATACATAGCCCAGGGAAGAGTCTTCTTTCTTAAAAGCATCATCAATAAAGATTATCCAATTCGAATTCAAGTCTGACCATTTAGGTCTGGAGATTGTTCTTCTCTAAGGCGTGCTTATCCTATGACATTTTTCTGAGGTGTATGTTGCAAGAATTTCTTGATTTGTTCTATAAGGTTTTTCGGGTTTGGATTGGCTTTTTCAAACACTACCGAACATCTATCTTTCCAAATGAACCATGAGGTAGTGGCGATTTTTATCCGAGTCTTTTGCTTGCAATTCGGATTCGTGATCCACCCTTCAACCTAGGTATTGATTGAAATGTACAAATTCTTGTATTAACGAGCTTAAAGGGAGAATCCAAACCGAGATAGCTCTAGAAAATAGGCAAAATCTAATCGGATGTTGGTCGTTTCTTGCTCACGAGATTTACACATTGGCCATTAGTTGATTGATATATCTACATTGTGCTTAGAATTTTTAGTAAGTTAGGAGAACTTTCTGAACTAATTTCCAAATGAATAATTTTATTCTTGGGATTACTTGAATTTTTTTTATATTTTTCCAAGGGAATGCACTTGAGGTATCACTTCCTCAATCTTGATCTATGACAAAATTGTAAATGTTCTTCGCTGAGAAAATTCTTGATTGATGATGTTTCCATCTAATTTTGTCTTATGCTTGACCTTTTAGTGATATGGCTTGAATTTTTACTCTAACCTTTGGAGTAAAGTAATCTTCAAGTTTTTCATGATCCCAACTATCTTCAGCAGTTATCAACTCTTTAACCATTTGTAGTGCCTGTTCTTGAATATTCGTGGGTTTGGGGATTATATCTGTATTAGGAACCCATTTGTCGCCCTTGCCATATTATTGTAGCGCTCCGTTTTTAACTTTCCAAACGAAATTTCCTTCAATAAGGTTTAACCCTTTTTGGACAACCACACCTAATATTTCGTTTAGGTAATCTGTATGGACTAACTCCAATATAAATCCAAGAGAATGAACTAGACAAATCAGGACTCAATCATGATACCACGTCATTTTTTGTTTTTGTTTTTTTTTAGTCCGGATTTTGGTTTTGAAATGTGGCCCATTTAGTATAAAAATAGTTATCCCTTACAGTTTTAGTGTTGGTATCTAGAAGGGATGCAAGGCTTTTAAAATGAATTTCTTTTGTAACAGTAGAAATGAAAACAAATTAGTTAATAGAATTAATTATTATTCTTTTATTAGATTTATAACGAGGGGAAAGCAATTAGAGTGAGTGGGTCACAAAATTAATAAAAAAATATAACTCCCTATACGTTATGCATGGTCTTAAAATGAGATAATAATTGTTTTGATGGGAGAGTTATATATATTTGCTTCGATGGTGGAATGGAGGGGGCTGTTTGGGTGAGAAGTGGGGGATGCAGTAGGCCCTTGTTCTTCATTTTTCTTTTGTCTTATGTGCATATTTTTCATAATTCTAAAGGAGGCTAGCCGTCATTTCATTCTTCTTCATCAATTCTATTTTCTTATCATTTTCAAAGGATAAATATTATTGAATTAGTTTGGCAAGAATTAGCGTAGATAGTTACCCCTCTTTAAACGCCTAGGTGGTGGCTCGCCATGTGAGGTAAGAGAAACTATATTTTATTTAAGTTTTCGTTCTTCTTTTTGGCTACTGGAGTCACAGATGCTTTTAAGTTGAAATATCGAAGAGCGGATTGACACAGTACTTGTATAATTCTCGTAGTAAATCATGATTCTGGGTGTTTGGCAAGTGCATTTTTGATTGTATAGATATATAGTGGTCATTTGTATGATAAAATGTACAAGCGGTGCCCGTACCGAGGATATACGGATAGGTGGGCACGACCCAAGGATACTCGTGCAAAGGTTGATGGCGGTACCCGTGCCGAGGATACATGGATAGGTGGGGCACGACCCAAGGATACTCGTGCAAAGGTTGATGGTGGCGCCCGTGCCGAGGATACACGGATAGGCGGGGCACGGCAGAGGATACTCGTGCATTTAAGAGATTGGATGAATTATTTTGGAAGGTGTGAAGGCGGTTGCAAGGTTTTTGGGGATGAACTACGGCATGCTTGATCCCTTTACTGGGTACGTAGGCAGCCGCTTTGCGGTTCAGCATTTGCACTATAAAGGAAAGTATTTAGTTTTATTTTCTCTTGTTAAATTGGTCATCATATTGATTGTAATTTTGTTGTATTATGAAAATTTAATGGTTAAATAAATGAAAAAAAAATGTGTTAGTGTTGCTCATTCCGATTCGTAACACCAGGAGTTCGGATTTCAAAGTGGGTTTGAACGTCCGATCAGGAACTCGGGGTGTTACAAGTTAATATCGGAGTTGTAGGCTTTAGATCTTACATGGGACCGTTAAAAATACTTTATCATATAAATTTCTAGGCATACTTTTGAAGAGTCTAAATGTCGAAAATGTAGTTAAATTCCGTGGACGTAATTTCATTTTAAGGAGGTGAGAATGTGATACTGTCGTTTTTTTTTTTTAGTCGGATTTTGGTTTTGAAATGTGGCCCATTTAGTATAAAAATTGTTATCGCTTATAATTTTAGTGTTGGTATCTAGAAAGGATGCAAGGCTTTTAAAATGAATTTCTTTTATAACAGTAGAAATGAAAACAAATTAGTTAATAGAATTAATTATTATTCTTTTATTAGATTTATAATGAGGGAAAGCAATTAGAGTGGGTCACAAAATTAATAAAAAAATATAACTCCCTATACATTATGCATGGTCTTAAGATGAGATAATAATTGTTGGGAAAAATATCGTTTGGTCCTTTTTTAAGTGGGCCCATATTTGTTTGGTCCTTTGGCCAAACGCCTTTACCGTTTGGTCCATAATTATTTAAAAATATAAAACAGACAAAAAAACCCTTCCGTGTTAATTTTTACTTATTTTCTTGTAGCAAATCATTCCAGAAATGAAGTCCATATAAAAACCTAAAAAAACAAACTTCATTCCAGAAAAATGAAGTCCATATAAAAACCTAAAAAAACAGACTTCATTCCCAGGAATGAAGTCCATATAAAAACCTAAAAAAACAGACTTCATTCCAGGAATGAAGTCCATATAAAACAACAAAAAAGCAGGACTTCATTCCCAGGAATGAAGTCCATATAAACCTAAAAAAGCAGACTTCATTCCCAGGAATGAAGTCCATATAAAAAAGAAAAAAGCAGGACTTCATTCTAGGAATGAAGTCCATATAAAACCCCAAAAAAACGGACTTCATTCGAAAATGAAGTCCATATAAAAAACCTAAAAGCAGGACTTCATTCCCGGAATGAAGTTCATATAAAAACCTAAAAAAGCGGACTTCATTCAGAAAATGTGTTTCTTCTTCTTCTTCGTCTTTTCTTCTTCATCTTTTTCTTCTTCTTTGTCAACAACAATGACAAAAATATCTTTTTCTTTTTCTTCTTCTTCGTCTTTTTCTTCTTCATCTTTTTCTTCTTCTTCGTGAACAACAACAGCAGAAAAATATTTTTCTTCTTCTTCGCCTTTTTTTCTTCACCTTTTTCTTCTTCTTTGTCAACAACAGCAGCAATAATGTGTTTCTTCTTCTTCGTCATACATATAGCGAGAAAAACCCTAAAAATTAAATCATTCTTCATCGTCTTCATGAGCGAGGAGAAAAAAAGAAAAATGGGGAGGAGAGAAACTAGATACGAAAATAGGAGGAGAAAGTAAATCATAAATAAGATATTTTCTTGGGTTTCTTTCTATATATATGGTCCCAAAAGGGTATTTGTGCCACTACATGATGACATTTACATCATCCATGACATCACCTTAGGACCAAACAATAATTTTATAGGACCAAACTATAATATATTTTCCCAAAAAGGACCAAATAGACACATGTTTGGGTGTGGACTAGACTCTCCCTAATATATTATTCTAGGACTATATGGTATTTCTACATAATTGTTTTGATGGGAGTTATATATATTTGCTTCGATGGTGGAATGGAGGGGGAGGGGTGAAGTGGGGGATGCGGTAGAGCCCTTGTTCTTCATTTTTCTTTTGTCTTATGTGCTTATTTTTTTCATCTTTCAATGAGGCGAGCCGTCATTTCTTTCTTCTTCTTCTTCTTCTTCTATTCTGTTTGCTTATCATTTTCAAAGGGTAAATATTATAGAATTAGTTTGGCAAGAATTAGCGTAGATAGTTATCCCTCTTTAAACGCCTAGGTGGTGGCTCGCCATGTGAGGTAAGAGAAACTATATTTTATTTAAGTTTTCATTATTCTTTTTGGCTACTGGAGTCACTGATGCTTTTAAGTTGAAATATCGAAGAGCGGATTGACAGAGTACTTGTATAATTCTCGTAGTAAATCATGATTGTGGGTGTTTGGCAAGTGCATTTTTGATTGTATAGATATATAGTGGTCATTTGTATGATAAAATGTACAAGCGGTGCCCGTACCGAGGATATACGGATAGGTGGGTACGACCCAAGGATACTCGTGCAAAGGTTGATGGCGGTACCCGTGCCGAGGATACACGGATAGGTAGGGCACGACCCACGGATACTCGTGCAAAGGTTGATGGTGGCGCCCTTGCCGAGGATACACGAATAGGCGGGGCACGAACCGAGGATACTCGTGCATTTAAGAGGATTGGATAAATTATTTTGGAAGGTGTGAAGGAGGTTGCAAGGTTTCTGGGGATGAACTACGGCATGCTTGATCCCTTTACAAGTACGTAGGCAAGCTGACTTTGCGGTTCAGCATTTGCACTATAAAGGAAAGTATTTAGTTTCATTTTCTCTTGTTAAATTGGTCATCATATTAATTGTAATTTTGTTGTATTATGAAAATTTAATGGTTAAATAAATGAAAAAAAAAATGTGTTAGTGTTGCTCATTCCGATTCGTAATGCCAGGAGTTCGGATTTCAAAGTTGGTTTGAACTTGATCCGGAACTCGGGTGTTACACAATCAATGGAAATATAAAAGAGTTGTATCTCTGTTTCTTAATGTAATCAACAAATCAAACAAATAGAAATACGTGAGCCTGATTATTATAAGAAACAACTTGGACAGTATCAAAAACCAATATCCAAGTGTCAATCAATTCAATCAACAACCAAAGGTCGGATTATCTAATTCATTGAACTTACGCACAACCTGTGATATTTCAATTATATAAACAAATATAATGCGGAAAAGAAATAACACGTACACCAAATTGCATTCCGCAAATGCAAAGAAAAACCTGGGACCTAGTCCAGATTTGAACACCACACTGTATTAAGCCGCTACAGACACTAGCCTACCGCAAGTGAACTTCGGACTAGAATGTAGTTGAGCCCTAACCAATCTCACACTGATCAAGGTAAAGTCGCGTTCCTTACGCCTCTAGAACCAGCCAGATTATGTGCACTTGATTCCCTTAGCTGATCTCACCCACAACTAAGAGTTGGCTACGACCCAAAGTCGAAGACTTGATAAGCCAATCTGTCTCACACAGAAAAGTCTATTGAATAGATAAATCTGTCTCCCACATAAATACCTACGAGTTTTGTTCCGTCTTTTGATAAATCAAGGTGAACAAGAACCAATTGATACACCGGACTTATATTCCCGAAGAACAACCAAGTAATAATATCAATCACTTCATAATAATCTTAACCGTATGGTAGCGGAACAAGATATTATGGAATCACAAACGATGAGACGAAGATGTCTGTGACTACCTTTTATCTTACCTATCAGAGATTAAATCTTGAGCAAATCTTAGAGAAGATAATACTCAATACGATAGAACAGAGTAAGATCAGAACACGCAACTACAGAGAAAATTATTGGATCTGGCTTCACAATCCCAATGAAGTCTTTAAGTCGTTAACCTATAATGGTTTTAGGAAAACCTAGGTTAAAGGAGAATCAACTCTAGTCGCAACTAGTATCACACATGAGGTGTGGGGATTAGGTTTCCAGTTGCTAGAGTTCTCCCTTATATAGTCTCCGAATCAGGGTTTGATACTTTGGGACAAAGCAATCAATATTCACCGTTAGATGAAAACCTGATTAGATTCAAGCTAATATCTTTTAACCGTTAGATTGACTTAGCTTGTTACACACAAATGAAATGCACCTTCATTTAAATATGGATAACTGTACCTAAACATGTACACTTAGTTGGCTAAAAAATAGTTAACCGAAGTTAGCCATATGAACACTTTCATATAAACCTTGTTCATCTTAACACAACTAGTTCAAATGACTCAAATGAAACTAGTTATATAGTTGTTCAATTGTTTATATTCTCATAGAAGTATACAAGACACAATTGAAGCAAAATCGGTTTTGATTCACTCGAATCAATTCATGAAAATTATAGCCACGGTTTGCAAAATATTGCATTCCTTATTATATATAAATGTATTTTTTCATGACTTAGACGATTTTAGAACTTAACCACTCAAGTATGCAAACGGCTACGCATACCTGAGTTCCCGGACTTGGCATGTCTTCGCCAAAGATGCAAACTTGTACACATACCGTCCTACACTACCAAAACTCAGTTGAAGTAAGTATGCAATCGTGTACGCATACTATAGTTCCCGGACTTCAACTGTTGAATTCAGTACGCATACGGGTATGCACACTAGATTCCCGGACTTGGAATAACTTGCAATAGTTAGCATACAAGTACACATACTATGCTATATCCAATCAAAGGTTAATTTTTCTAAACTCCCATTTCAATCATTGAAACATTCTTAGAAGACGACAATAGTTGTCTCACACAAACCGTTAGCTTCAAAGCAATTTTCAAGTGATCAAATGATCAATACGAAACATTCCGAGTCTACACCAAATGACCTGTCTCACACAAATCATATACGATGTTACCAAAGTGATTTTCACATGACTTTTGTCAAGAATAAAAGATGAACTTGGTTAAAGCGAAAGCTTACCAACACATATTTCGAGAAATGGATAAGCGAGTTAAACTCAGCTCGAAATACCAAATGTGTATAATTATGAAGTCTATATAGCTATACGACTTTTGTTTCAATAGGAGATAGAATAGAAATAGACTTTCCAAGTGATATATGAGTTCAAGTCTCCACATACCTTTTGTTGATGAAGGTCCACAAGCTTCCCTTAGTAGTTCTTCGTCTTCAATCGATGAACGTCGTGAAGTCTAAAGCTTAACTACACATTCTATCATAATCCGAGACTTAGCTATAAGTAGACTAGAAATCAAGACTTATAATTTTGGCAACTAAACTTGACAAACAAGCTTGAGATAGAAACGCTTGCGAGTTCGACCGAGCAGTGCTCTAATAGATACTTGTCTAAATCCAAGAGAGATTTGAATATTTAGAAAATTCTAGAGGATGATAATTTGAGAAGTATTTGGCTTTAAGAAGTTGGGACCAAATTTGGTCATGATCAGTAATTAATCTACTTGCTAGTTTCGTAAAGAGAACTATATTAAATTGTTGGGAGTTCTTAATTCCTAGTCCACCTTAAGATATAGGCTTATAAATAATGACCCAGGCTTTTATGCATCTTCCTCTACTCTTGGGATTATCTTTATTCCACCATAAGTCTCTTTGGATTCGGTCCAATTGATTTAGAGTTTCCTAAGGAAGAGATGTGACTTGCATTGCTAAGTTGGAAAGGCTTGAAGAATAGATTTTATTAGCACTGTTCAGCCTGCTTGTGAAAGCAGTTTTGGTTTCCAACCTCTAAGGGTAGCATAGTAGTTTTGGAGGAGTGGCTCAAAGTTACTTTCCCATTCTTGTCAAAAAGAGTGGAGTTCCACGATATCTATCATTTTTGTCATCAAAGGGACTTTTAGGATTTTTGTAATGATTTTTCCATGTTTCAGGTGAATTAGCGAGCTGAAGTAAATTCCCAAATTTTAAAGATTGACCATTTGTCCCGTAATCTCGCAAATATTGATAGGATATCTATAAGATTTTTTGCTTCCCCCAAGTAAGCTTTTGTGAATAAGAAGCAGTCGTCCGCGAAGAAAAGATGGGATATATTCGGGGCATTTTTATTTATTTAAGCCCCCAAATTTTCCTATCCTTAATTGTTTTTTCTAGAAGTATAGATACAATCTCAATGCATATTAAAAAATGTATGGAGATAGCAGATCACCTTTTCTTAAACCTCTTGAAGTGGTGAATTTCGGGCCTTGAGATCCATTTAGGAGGATGGAGAAAGAGGTGGTCGAGATACATTGCATGATAAGATTTACACAAGAGTACCGAATCCAAAATCCAGGAGAGCCGACTTAACGAAATTCCACCCAACCCTATCGAAGGCTTTTGATAGATCTAATGTTAATGTTAAATGCCCTTTTTTACCTTTTGGAATTTTAATTTAGTAGATTAGCTTGTATTATATGATAATGTTATTGGTGATTTTCTCCCAGATAGAAAAACCGATTGATTAAGGAAGATATTAGCTTATTCAGGATGGATTTTAGTCTGTTTGCTAATATTTTGGATATGATCTTATAAATTGTAATGCTAAAGCTAATGGGCTGAAGTCTACTGGAATTTGAGGGGTGGCTATTTTTGGAATAAGGGTTATGAAAGAGTAATTGAACTCTGGTTTCCCAATTTAATTTAATTGATTTTCAGAGAGAAATAAAATAAAATATAGATTTAGAAGTGTTAGAGCATTGCTCGGTCGAACTCGCATGCGTTGCTATCTCAAGCATGTTTGTCAATGTTAGTGATCAAAACTATAAGTCTTGATTTCTAGTCTACTATATATAGCTAAGGTCTCGGACTAGGATAGAAAGTGTAGTTGAGCTCAAGAACTCCATGTCAATCATCATACAAGACGAAGGAATACTCAAGGAACGGGTGGAACTTCATCGACTAAAAGGTATGTGGAGACTTGAACTTATCTATCACTCAAAAGTCTATTTATCTCCTATCTTGAGACAAAAGTCGTTTTGTTATATAAACTAAGATATACACATTTGGTATTTCGAGCCGAGTTTATCTCGCCTATCTATTTCTTGAAATATGTGTTGGTAAGATTTCGCTTTAGCCGAATTCATCTTTACCTAGTGACGAAAGTCATGTTATGTTTCAATCACTTTGAAAATTTCTCTGACGAAAAATGGTTTGTGAATAACAAATATATAACGTCCTCTGAGAATGTTTCAATGATTGAAATGAGAGTTTTGATTACATAACCATGGTAGGATATAAGCATTGTTGTGGAAACACATATATGTATAAGTCCTTATTCCTTGAATCAAAGTTTGCGAACTTTGTTGACCAAGAGAACCGGAATGGTGGCGTGAGCCAAGTCCGCGAACTGGCGGAAGTTCTTGACCCGAGAATTTCTGCTGGAGTTTGTGAACTCCTTCCGTGAACTTAAGTCCGCGAACCCAAGTATGCGAAATTGAGTTGGTTATATCTAAAAACGATTGTTCTTGAACTCATGTTTAAATAAAGTAAGGAATGTTTTTTGCAAACCGTGGCTATAAAGTTCATGAACCGATTCGAGTGAATCAAATCGTTTTGCTTCGATTGTGTCTTGTGTAGTTACATAAATATCTAAGCAATTGAACAACTCTCTAACTAGTTCATTTGAGTCATTTGGACTAGTTATGGTGAAGAAGAATATGGTTGATATGAAATTGCTCATATGGATAACCTTTGGTTAACTATTGTTGAACCAACAAATGTACATGTTTGGGTACGGTTACACAAGCCTAGAAACGTGCATTTCATGTGTGCATAACAAGCTAATTTTTCGATCTAACGGTTGGGAAATATTAGCTTGAATCTAATCAGGTTTTCATCTAACGGTGAATATTGAATGTTTTGTTACCAAGCTAACATTTATTGCAAACCCTGATTTGAAAGACTATATAAGGGAGAACTCTAGCAATTGGGAAACCTAATCCCCACACCTTACGTGTGATACTAGTTGTATAAGCTAGAGTCGATTCTCCTTTAACCTTGGGTTTTCTTCTCTAAACCAGGTTAACGACTTAAAGACTTCATTGGGATTGTAGCTTGCACCGATACTAGTTTCTCGTAGTTGTGTGATCTCGATCTTGTTGTTTTTATAAATTTGCGAGTACAATTGTAATAATTGGCTTGAAATTTCTATCTCCGATAGGCAAGATAAAAATAAATCACAAACATCTTCGTCTCATCGTTTGTGATTCCGCGATACCTTTTTCGCTACGTCGATTAAGATTATTGTGAGGTTATCGATAATACTAGGCTGTTCTTCGGGAATATAAGTCCGGGTTATCGATTGGTTTCTGTTCGCCTTGATTTATCAAAAGACGGAACAAAACTCGTAGGTATATTCGTGGAGACTTGGATTTATCTATTACCGTAGATTTTTCTCGTGTGATACAAATTTGTTTATTAAAGTCTTCGACTTTGGGTCATAGCAACTCTTAGTTGTGGGTGAGATCACCTAAGGGAATCAAGTACGTAGCCTCCCCGCTGGGATCGAGACGTAGGAGCATAACCGTACCTTGGATCGGTGTGAGATTGGTTGGGGTTCAACTACACCGCATCGAAGTTAATTTGGAGTAGGCTAGTGTCCGTAGCGGCTTAATACGTTGTGTGTTCAATCTGGACTAGGTCCAGGGTTTTTCTCGCATTTGCGGTTTTCTCGTTAACAAAATTCTAGTGTCTGTGTTATTTCTATTTCCGCATTATATTTGTTTATAAAATTGAAATATCACAGGTTGTGCGTTGTTCAATCAATTAGAATATCCGACCTTTTGGTTGTTGATTTAAATTGATTGAGACTTGATATTGATCTTTGGTACCATCCAAGTTATCTCTCTAGTATTTGATAAAGACTCGCAGATTTCTATTTGCTTGAGTATATATCAAATCGAGAGATTGAGATATAAACTCTTTGATATACTTTTTGTCTAGATTGAGTCTGACTGTCTAGTTGATTCTCTAGAAAGTATATTGTAGTTTGTCCATACACTAGTGGAAAAGAGGCTATTTGAGACATAATGTAACGACACAAAAACCTAATGTCTCAAAACCACAATACGCCGAACGCGTCGTTGTCTAAAGTCAAGTTGTCGTTATAGTTGGAATTTAGTTGACTTTTAAAACGACACAGCTGATTTTGTTGCTGACTAAAGTCAAGTCGTCCTAGTGGTTAGACTTTAGTTGACTTAGACAACAACTCTTTGATAGTATGGTTTCCGTGGTACTTTTTTTATAGGCATCCTCGTTCTTATCGCCCCAATCTATTATTTTTCTTCATTCATCCTTTTTATTTTTCTTTCTTATCTTCTTCTCTTCTCTCCTTTCCTTCTGCTTTTTTCTTTCAATCAACTTACAAATCGGCCATGGTTTCAACAAAAAGCATTGGAGTCTCTTCGTTTTATTTTGAATACCCTAAATCTTGAATCTAAAACTCCAAAATATGAAGCAACTGAAAACTTTTTTTTCTTAAATTCTTTTCCGTTTACCGAAACCTAATCTGATAAATTGATTTTCACCTGAAACTTTACTTATTCTGATTTTTTTTTCCGCTTTACGTTGTAGAAAAAGATGATGATGAGGAGTTTCAAGAGAAAATTTCTCTCTGATTTTGGGGTGGTAATGGTTCAGCTTATTTACGTTCTCTTGAGGATTTTTTTTTAGTAAGTTGGAAACTTTATTTCTAAATTACTAGTGTGTAGATCGGGTAAGACTTTTGTTATGCTTTTGTTGATGTTAATAGATACAGGATTTCAGACCAACTTTTTAATACTTCATCAGCTTAGATTTCAATTTCGATTACAAAACCCTAAGTAAATCTTTCTTAAGATTTCAGTTTCACTTGTAAACCCTGACTAAATTTATTTTTGATTTTAATACCAGACACCTCCAATTTCAGATAGGGCTTCTTTAAGATATATATTCAGTAAATCAATAAATTATTATTTGTGATTTTTTTTCAGACACCTCTCAGCCTTTGAATCTCAATCCTTCTTTTCAATTTTATCACCATTTTTGGATTTTGGCTTATTTGCTTTAGAAGATTGTTGATATATCTCTTTTTCTTTCCACCGGAATTGTATTCCCCTCTTTCAACCGATTATTGATATCATCACAAGCAAAGAGGAACTTTTGATTTTTTGGGCACAACCCATGGATTGTGAAAAGATAATGGTTTTTTTTTTCTTCGTTTGTTTCTTTAATGTTTCTATGTCTATTTTATTTTTATAATTTCTATCTGTTCTTGACATTTGTGGTGGTGATTTTGCAGGTGACAAGCAATTAATCATGGTGGAATCGAAACACCTATCTCAAGGTGGAATCGAGTTGCTTTGAATGCCTCTTAGGTTTGTTTTTGTTTGATTTCATAATTTTATTGAGGAAATTGTTGAATTTTTCCCGTAAGTTGAAATTTTTACAATTTATATGGTTTGTGCGGGGTTGGGAACAAAGCAACTACAGATGCAAAAGCAAGGAAATTAGCTTTCCAACACCTGGATTGAAACTGTAAGCATGAAAATTCATGAAAACCCAGTAAAATTAGTAGCTTTTATTTTTAATCTTGATTTAATTTGGGGGATTTGTTGTTTTTACTGTTAGATTGATCCACGACATCTATATGGGCATAGTTTGCATCCAACATTCCAGCTCACACGTATCTTTACCAGAATTAGTTTGATTAGATGATTGTATTGGAGGCATCAATCCTTTATAATCGATAGTATTTGCCATCTACTTGGATTGGTGTATTCTTTGGGTATATTTTTGGTGGAACTTGCGAGTTAGTTGCTGAAATAAAATTTGTTTATCTTATCCTGTTCCATGATGGAAGGAAAATTTAAACCCACGGACCATGGTTATTGCTTCTGGCTTTCCTTTATTGTATTTGTGTTGAATTGATACCCCCAAAACCTACCATTGGCAAGTTGTTGGTTCTCATGCAACATTATGAAAACATATTTTAGGTGGCATTCTCATGCGAGTTGATGCTTTCTCTACTGTTTAATTCATTATTTTTGTTCTTTATAGGTGCGTGAACGTGCTGTTGACTAACCCTATATGGGTAGTTGTTACCCGTATGCAGGTAAAATAATCTCCACTTGTGCTCTTAAGCTATTTGATAATATTAAACATAGTCGTCTATCCGTGTTGAAATCAAATATTTGGAAATTTAGTAGGATCTGGGCTTTAATTTTTTTTATGTGCAGTACTGCACACCCTCCACTGGCTAAATTATAAAGTACTGTATGTTTACCTCTAAATAGCATGTCTGATGTGTTGGAATAAAAATAAGATTCAACTCCACCTTATTATAGAAAAGAGCTCTCGGTCCTTGTATCCTTGTACAAGTGCTTGAGATTTCGACCAAGATTTCTGAGATGGAAAATTACGGTTCTAATACCAATGAGATGAATCAATCGACTTAATAATCGCAAAGAAAATGCAAAACTCCGAATGTAACATCGATCGTGTACTGCAAATTGCAATTAGATTTCCCTGAAAATGTATATAGTGTAGAGGATCTGCTTATTTTCTTACTTGCTGTACGGTTTAATGTTAGTTTTTCCAGAACTGGTAGCTCAACTTAGATCACTTGGCTTAGGAATAGCGGTACATGGTCCAATTTTTTTTATAGATGGTCCAAGATTGGGTCAGATTATGTCAAGGATGAGCTGCAATGATGCATAGTTTGAATGTTATAGAATTAAGTGACATATAGGTTCCAGTTAGCTTGAGTTGAATCCAATCTCATTTATTCAATACACGAGGCACATACATCACCACCCTTGAATAATACTTAGTTAACTCATTTGTATTATGAAGAGTGGTGTAATGGAGATGCTGGCCCGCCTTTCTTCTGCCGATGAGTGAAAGTCAGTAATTTTTTAGTCTCTGGTTCATTCCATAGGGTAAGATTTGTTTTATTAGTTTTTTTTACATGATATTGTAGAACAAAGTAGAATTTGTTAATGGAAGTAACTTTGAGGTGAAGGAAATGGTAATTTTATTTGTTGAAATACTACTTATTGATTCATTCATTGTCTTGAAACAAAATAAAAAAAATTGAACAATTCGTAGTTTAGTTACTGAGAACCTAATAGTGTTAACATGTATAGTTTAAAGAAGATTTTTGAAACATTACGAATTTATAAAATTTGACGGTATTGTTAACTAAGGTCTCTTCTAATGTGATAAATTAGTTGTGTCTGCTTAAATGTTGGCCGGATGTTGGAGATGGAAGATATTTTTATCTCATAGATTGTCCCAGATCTAAGCTTCGACAGCAATGCATCAAGTATTTTGGTCCTATATGTCTTTTAATCCAAACTTGTGTTGTATTTTGAATAGTAGTAATCTTTGGGTAACTTTGCAATTGATTTCTGATTTATCCTTGTTTGCAAAAACTCCATACCGAAGTACATGAGTACATAATTAATGAAGGGACTATTCATCACCAAACCTAATCGGAGAGCGTAGATGAGTATAGGCTCCAAGGAGCTAAATGGCTATGAGAACCTCTAAGAAAATCTATCCAGGGGAGGTAATTAATGAAGGACTATTAGTCATGCTATTGTGTTATTTTATCTTTTTTGTGGTTGTTTAAATTGCATAAAATGTGATTACCATGTGCGTAAAAAGAAATGGCATTTTCAACATTCTAGTTTTTTCTTGCTAGAGGAACTACCTTAGTAGCAGGAGGACTTGTTGCAGAGGATGGAGAGCTAAAGATTTTTCGTATGCCTGCTCACGTGTCATTACTAATTTATCATTTAAGGCATGTGCTTCTTAAGTTTAGTCTATATTAAATTGGTACATTTACGCATGAGACTATGTTATGCTTACATGTCATGCTAAATTGCTAACTGTGTACCTGAAGGTTGGAAGTTGCAGCCTTTAGACAAGTAGAGGTGAATACGTTTAAAGTTCTATAAGTTCCTTGTCTTGTGTAGACTCTTTCTATGTTTACTAATACCAGATAGTTTCTATTGCAGGAAAATCATCGTAGGAGAAGACACTTGGACACTGTGAAGCGACAAGTGATAAAGATATCTTAAACATAAGAAAGGTCAATGATAAACAAATGAGTTTTGTGCCTAAAAGACCCTCTTCATCTTTACCTAGAGCCTTATTTGTACTTGGACTTGATCATGTTATTAGTCAGAATAGCCTAAGGAAACAATAATTGCTAATATTACTAGTTTCTAGATCATTGTTTATGTCTCATATGCCACTGCTGGCTCCATGAAACATTGATATATCATGCACATTGCTTATCAAGTCCATCCAATTGACTCGCCACAATGCATACACATGATCTCAAACAAATATCAGCTTTATTAAGGTTGTTCTTTTTTTTATTGATGTTAATTGCTAAGTTATGACCTCTTTGTAGTTAAACTTTTAATGCCCTAACTTTTCTTTTCTACGTGTACTTGTAAGTTCTGAATTAGGCGTGTCATTTCATTTTTTCTCGGTTTTTGTTGCAGTTTTGTGTCTCACCGATTGTAAGAAAGCATTTTCCTTTAAGAACTTATGTTGTGAATTCGGTATTTTCCTAGATTTTGTTTTTGGTATTTTTGAGCATCTCAGAAAAGCTTGAATTCAAATGTGTAGATTGATTTTGTAAATTGAATTTGAAAGTTTGGTTGAATGGTGAAATATGTCGTCAAGTATATGAAATTATAAATTGATTCATTGGAATTTCGTGTAGTTTGAGTTTCAATTTAGGGTAATTTGAGTTTTAAATCGAATTATTTCAGCCAGATTAGAATGGCTGCAATCGATCAAATTTAACTGACTCGTTTTTTATAATAATATAATCAAATCTACGACGTAATCCAGGTATCGTACCTTGCGACAACCTGAAAGTATCGTAAATCTGAGTCAATTTGATAGTGTCGTTCCAGAAAAAGACACTGAATCTACGGCACTTTCAGAGGCACTCCAAAAGTGTCTTATAAGTCGTTAATACGACACTTTCCAACTATCTTAAAACGGCTTTTTTCCACTAGTGATACAGATTGCTAAGCGAAATATTGGGTGTGGTTGTTGTACCCCTGTTTTTTCAAGAAGTAGTTTGTATAATGGACACCCCTTATCAATTATCATATTAAGAATATGAAACTGACGTTATTACTTATTATATACCCCACTTTTTACCCCGTCATTTTTCCCCTTTATGTGTCCCACATCTAAACTCCAGATCTAGAAGTTATGAAGCCTTTTTGGACATTCGGTGGGTTCTGGAAAACTTCATGAACCAGCAGTAGGAGAGTAACAAATCATGGGAAAAGAATTTTAAGAGTAAGTTGGGGTATAAAGCATTTTCCCTTTGGGACAACTCTTATCATACTGCGTTGCATGAAATATTCAGGGTTCATTCATATTTTCCCTACACAAGTCACCCGGTCCATTAAACTTAGATTTTGATACCCTTCACCCAGGGTTGTACATGGAAGTGGTTATTCGATAAAACCGAACCAAATCAAACTGATAAGGGGAAAACGAACCGAACCATTTATTAATGGTTGGTTTTGGTTGAAAAAGATGAAAACCGAGAGTAATGATTTCGGTTTTGGTTTGTTGTAAAACCCCAAAGCGAATACCAATGGTAAAACCGATTAGTTTTCATGAAATTAATATCAACATGTTTCAAAAATGTAAGTTAATATCAACCATTGGATCTACCTTCGATTAACTTTATCCGTTGATTTAAACTATAAAAGTCTATATTTAATTTTATTTAATTTTTATACGTAATTTTTTGTGTAACTGTATTTATTTTTTTTTGTGTGTGTGTCTGTTATTTGAAACTGATAAGATAGTGATAAAACCGCAATCGAATGATATAACCGGAACACAGTTGTAAAACTAAAAACCGGAACACAGTTGTAAAGCTAAAAACCGTGACGTTAGTTAATGACATGATCTTGGTTTGGAAAATTTCAAACCGGGAGTAATGATTTTGGTTCTCGTGTAAGCGAAAACCGAACCGAGCAATTTACAACCCTACCTTCACCAGTAGGATTTGCCCAAAGTTTAAGCTAAAGTCAAGTTAGCTGCATTTGATTTCCACCCAGCAGTAAGCAAATTATTGATGTGGGTTTTCACCTATTCATAAGAATGGGTCCCACCTAAACATTCCCTAAAACTGCGGTCTATTGGAAAAGGAACGGCTTAAATGCACTTCGGTTAAAAGTCCACTGAAAAGTGATGGTCCAATGATATACGAATCCAGAAATGATATCCACGTTCAAAAAAGGGGTCGTCTTTATTTCGTTTTTGTTCGTTAAAAGGAGAGGTTACCAGACAGACTCAATCCAAGAGGAGAAGTTAGTATCAACTTTCAAGGTCATTTTTCTCTCCTCTTCACTCTTTAGATACTTTCGTGCACAGAAGAGGAGGAAGAAGAGGAACTGAATGATATTCTGATTTATTCATTTTCTTGCTCAAGTAGTTCAGTATGACTTTGGTTTCCCAAGAAGCGATCGAGAAGTTGCTTGATTTGATGGAAGAAGGTCAGTTTACAGGTTCCAGACATTGCCAAATTGTCTTGCACTTTTGCTGCTAAGTATTTTACAGGTTCAAGTGATGCTAATTTCCTTGTGCATAGTTGTTTTCACTGCCCAACGCATTTTGATGAAAAAGTTATGTGTTTTGACGCATATAATTTTATCATCTATCGGTTTATATTTCAACCGATAATAAATAGTTGTTTTTAACATGGAAAAATGATTATCTTACATACATGGGATGGCACCCGAGGCATTACAAAAACGAGAAGAATGTCGGGAACTAGTTATTTTTCTTAGTACGAAAGTATTTTTGTTTGTTAGTTTTGTTTTATTTGTAAGATCATAACTAAAAATCCTACTTCATTTTGGTTGCAGTTGAAGAACCTTTAAAGAAAAGTTTTCAGGTAAGCTTTTCCTTGTAGTTATTTTGTTCATTCATCTCTAAGTTTGGTCGCACTGTTGAAGTTTTAGTTGTATATTTTAGGCATACACTTTGGGTTCTGAGTCGGATACTATTTTTTTTATATACTTTGTCAAGTGAGAAAGTTGAAACTTCGCATATACACTCCACATTAGCTGTTGGTCATCACTTGGTCTAGATCAATAATTAGTGGTTTGTGTCCTATCATTAGGAATATATCATTCGGACCGCCCAAACAAACGACCCTAAAATAGTACACCCGATTTAGCCTAAAAGGCACCCAGCCCGCACCTTTTTTGGGTAATGGTGGTCCCTCAAAAATACTGGTTTATCTTTTGTTGGTCGTTACATGATCACTAATTAAGTAGTGGTTCGTGCCGTGCTGAAAATATGCTCAGTCTCATTTTACGTGTTTGAATAGGTTTTCAGCTGACACCATATTTTATGATGTACAGAATTTGCATCAAGGATATCCAACTGAAACTGTGGTGCGGTTTCTCAAGGCTAGAGACTGGAATGCTTCCAAAGCGCATAAGATGGTTTGATGCATTCTATTTCGTATAAATGCTTTTGAATTTTTGATGTTGGCCTCTTGTTATTAGAGATTGGAACAATATCTCTTCACTGTTCTCTGTCTGTCCTCATACTAATACAATTAATATCTTTGTTCTGTACCAGCTAATTGATTGCTTGACCTGGAGGGTGGAAAATGAGATTGATAAGATATTAACGGTGAGTTAAACCATGTGCATGGTTCTAATTTAGCCTGCTAGCCATGTAAAAAGAGTACCAATAACAAAATCTTTGGTAAAAGGCGATGGTCATGAGAATCTGTCATCAATTCAATAAACTCGCCCTTCTTTATGCAGAAACCGATAGTTCCTACTGATTTATACAGAGCTGTGCGGGATTCCCAGCTACTAGGATTGTCAGGTTACTCAAAAGTGGTACGACGATCTATTTCTAGTTTGTACTTCATTTGCTTGTGCGTATAATAACATACCCGGTCTCTTGCCGACTGATATCATCCAAGTCCGTTAATCAAAAACTATTTTCCTTGTTTTCGACAGGGCCTCCCTGTCTTTGCTATTGGTGTTGGGCAAAGTACATTTGACAAAGCTTTGGTGAGAATACAAATATATATGCTCTGTTACATTCATGCAGTTATCTACCTAATGTCTGCAATGTTGCAGTTTCTTAATTGGTACTTGGATTTTTCTTTCTTTAGGTCCATTATTATGTCCAGTCACATATCCAAATCAATGAATATCGTGACCGTGTTGTGCTGGTAAGTTTATATATCCCATTCAGAAACTCTTAGTTAGCCCTGTACAGTGTACTCCAAGTTCTGATTATAGCATTTGGTGTAGCCTCATGCAACAAAGAAGTGTGGACGCTATATTGGGACCTGTCTGAAGGTTTTGGATATGACTGGTTTAAAGCTTTCCGCACTCAGCCATATAAAGGTATATTTTGCGCATGCTCTTGGCTCTGCTCTGTGTCTTCTCATTTTATTTGCTAAATTTGGTGGTTCAGCCGGTCTCTTCAGTAGTCCTTGCATGTTTTGTACATAAACTGTTAAAACTGCTGATTTTGCTGTTTTATCATCAATTCATGTGTCTTGATCTAACCTGTTTGTCCATTGGCGCAGCTACTGACTGTAATATCTACTGTTGATGAACTCAATTACCCGGAGAAAACCGATGTATATTACATCGTAAATGCCCCATATATATTTTCATCATGTTGGAAGGTTAGTCTAAAAGGATTTCTCAGTTGGAGTTTCACTTTGTCAATAGTTTATAATCTCATTGACGAGAAACATCTATTCTTAAGCTTAAAAAATACTTCATCAACTTCTACCAGATTGTGAAGCCTCTTTTGCAAGAACGAACGAGGAAGAAAATTCAGGTGCTCCAAGGGAGTGGGAAAGAAGAGTTATTGAAGGTAAAAAAAAAAAGTTTCGACATAGAAAATTGTGAATGCGTAAATGATACAATTTTGTAATTTTAATTCTTCTGGCATCAATCATGTAGGTGATGGACAAGGAGTCACTCCCTCATTTCTGTAGGAGAGAAAGTTCATCGCGGCATTCAAACACGAACAACTGCTTCTCCATGGATCATGCCTTCCACCAACAGCTTTATCATTACATCAAGCAGCAATCTATGAGGAGTCCTACCAAACAAGGACCATTCCACGTAACGTTGCCAGAACCAAACTCAGAAGAAAAATATATTGCCAAAACTATAGAACACGAGTTCCACAATTTTGGTAAGCGAAACGGTGTCTCTCATTCATTTGAGGGTCTGGAAATCAACGTCGAGTGAAACTACGTACCAGGGAAAAAAATACCTGTCCATTTGTAACATCTTCTTACTTGAGTAAAAATCCAACACAAGATGTCGGATCAGTTGTCATCTCTAAGAAGTGGGTTTTTTAAGTTTCTTCAAATGTTGACAAATGCCAGATGGATCTATAAGAAGCTCGCCTGCTAGAGTGTGGATGAAAAAGATGAAGCAGAAGCATGGGCCTTGTTTAGTTAAATATGTGTTCGATTTTGCAGTTTGTACTCTTTAGATTTGTCCTGGTTATATTACGCCACGCAAATACGCAATGTATAGACGAATAAAAATGAAATGTAAGTTGTGATCTATGTCAGCCGATTTACGCCGCTCTTTTTTCTTTTCTTTTAAAGGACGAACCTATGCCTTTTAGGCTATAGGTGAGCAAGATTTGTTCTTTGATGAACTAAAAAGCCACGACAATACTTAAATGACAATGTCTGTGCCTTCTAGTGATATTTTATGCTATTGCGAATATTGAATGTCAAACAGCATAAGTTAAAGTGATAAAGCAAAATATAACTTAAAGTAGTGCAGATAACTTGCAAACTTTCTCAGGTTAATTATTACATCCCATCCAACAACAAAAACTCCCCGATCTTAATCTTTCGGTAATAACAAGTTGAGGTCAAAGCATAGACTGGGATAAAATTTAGTACACACATTACAGCTATAGTGTGATAGAAGTGATCGATGCGACTCTCATCTAGAGTTTCAGCAAACCAAGTCCCACGGCCGTCTGGTTTTTTGGTAGCTAATCTTAGAGCTAAAACTAAAACTGTATTAAGAAAGGCTCCTATTCCAGTCAAAACTTCAGTAATAGTAGTTGCATAAGTGTTAATCCAATTTGAATATTCGTTTTGGAAGAAAACTTTAAGGCCTTCCCCTGCTAACCCAGTAACGAAACCTAGTGCAATAAACTGAGGAATGAAAAAGGCAACTCCAATATTCGTTTTGTTCTCGACAGCAGTCAATCTCGCAACCTCTGTGTACTGAGCAATTGTACAAGTACCAATTGAAAAGAACATACCAAGCCCCATTCTAATCAATATTGCAAGTGTTCCTGTTCTTGATCTTCTAGACAAAACACGACAAACCAGATGATCGATAACGAATCTTGAAGTTTTTGCAATACTCTGTAACATCATAATGTACACATTTGCATTGCCCATACTAGATGTGTCCGCGGATCCTGCTAGGTCTTGAAGGAAAGTTTCTCCTGTTGAGTAAACTATACCATACATGAGGAATGCGAAGCATATTGGAGCCGCGCTTCTGAGACTAGTTCTCGTTATTCCACTGTGATGATTACGGTGCAATGCTGTTTTGGTGTTTCCTGCTTTTGGAAAGTGTTCGGAATGATCATCCTCATCCTCTGGAGATTGTAACACACTAAAAGTAGTAGAGGACATGATTGATACAATTTTCCAAGCGAACAAACAAAACGTCATGCAGGAAAGGATATATATACTTATCTTAAACTGCTCTTTCCATTTTTTTTCATATAGTAACCAAGTAGACAAACCAAAACCTACAATCTTGGCTCTCATCATAGAAATCGTAGAACGAATATCATCTCTCTTTTCATCGTCTTTGTTAGAAACTTGCCTGGCTTGCTTCATTTGAGCTTTCAAGAATTCTTCGATACTTGTGGACAGAAAGACACCGTGGCCTACTGCTAGTAGAAATAATGATCCATGCAAGGTTTTGATTGACTTGGGTGTAAAATTCTTAAGAAGAACCACTAATGCCTGTTGAAAAATGAACTTACATGATTTAATAAGTTGCATTTGAGCAAGAAATTAAAGAAATATTTACCACATGTTCTCCATAGAAATAAAAAAATTCTGATAACTTTAACTTACGATAAAGGAAAGGAAAAGTTTCGATCATTTACCAGAATGTAGAATATACAGTTGACCTGCACCATGAGGTAACATCCAACCCTTAATTTACATAACTCTGCAAATATGGCTAGTATCCCACTGATGAAGGCAAATATGTTCACTGTCGCTGCTGCACGTACGGGTGAGTACTTGAATACACCGGTGAGATATGTCATCAACAAAAACAACACACCATATTCAACTAGGGCAAGGCCGAAGATAACACCTGCATTCCATGACATATGTATCCCAAACCAAAAACAAAGACGTGGTTAGTTTAGCGAGAATAATAACAATTGCTAGACTAACAATAAAAAGTAGTGATCCATCTAACCATACACATATGCATCCATCTATCTATATCAGTTCCGACATGGCGAAGAATTTAACTATCTACTCACCTTCAACCAAGTAGCACGCCATGGGTATATTGAAATAATAGAGAAACAATCTTCTCATTTCATTAGCGATCATGGAGGTGTTTCTCCAGCTGGTACTAGTATTATCACTGGCAACTTTTGCCGCTTCCTTCTTTATGCATTCTACTTGAGTAGTTTCCATACTGTAACGGGTTATGCTCAACCTCATGCAGGTAGGTATTAGTAGTTCATCACCCGTTCGGATTGGGTTTACTATTTCTAAAATCTAAGATTTAGATTGCGTACACCTGGCAGTCTAGATTTAGACTCATATTTTGGTTCCATTTTATCTCCCGAGATAATATCTAATTTTAACACAATATTTTAAGGAACAAGTGTATTCACTTGTGGGTATTATATTATACGTGGTCCTAGGCTCCTAGCTAGTACAATCCGTAAAATGGTATAGTGGCAGTAAACTAGTACCACCACTAATTATATGCACGTCTAGGTATCTGATCTCGGGGAGGGAGGTTTTAATGGTTGCCTAGACTATGCGTAAGTGTGTTAAAACTTACTAAAATAGACCTCAAGTTACCCGGAAGCAAAACTCCCCCAATGCAAACATAATTAAAGCCATAAGTAAACGAGGACTTTGCAAAACTCCCCAATGCAAATACTCCCTCCGTACCACATATATAGGCGGAGGGACAAATTCTCTTAGATTAAGAAAATTTTTAGATTTCATAAATTTTTATATTTTTTCATGTTTTACCCTTAGTCATATTCCCAATGTTAGAGACATATACTCAATTGTGATGATTTCCAAGTAAATAAATAGGGGTAATATAAATAAAAAATCGTTTTGAAATTTAGGCTCCGCCTATATAGTGGTATAAGGCAAAATGAAAATTCCGCCTATATAATAGGTACGGAGGGAGTATAATTAAAGCCATAAGTAAACGAGGACTTTGCATTCCACTTGGCAGATTCCAAGTACAAGTACAGAGTCAATTGTAAGAACTGAAATCTAGCTAGTTATTATCCAATACAATATTCAAGGTGGGCGTTAATGATAAGAACATATTTCGAGAAGCATTGACATAGAAATTAAAACTTACTTGTGATCATTATTTCCAAACAGTGGAAATGTGGAATGAATAAGATTTTCGAGTCACGAGTAAATGGCCAATTTGCAAATTACTTATATTAGGCCGGTTTCTATGGGATGGCAAAGCCATGAGTTTGCCACCTTTGAATTGCACATATTATAAGCATGGCAAAGGCAAATTTGCCACTTAGCCATGCGAGGTCTAGTCTCTACCGAGCGGTACGTGGAGTCTAAACTGAAAAGACGAGGGTATCTAAATGCAACAATTTTTTTTTCCATTCAACCTATAAGTGCGATACTAAGTGTGATCGTCTACGGACAAAGTCGGGACAATATGAGAACTTCTTATTCACTTGACAATAATTACGGTACAAGACCGATTGACCATAGGATCAAAGTCAAGTGATTAGGATTAACGTACAAGTGTAATTTACTTTATTATAGTAAGACAATTGTAATGCGGAAGTAAAATAAATGACCCAACAAGATCTTGGATACTCTCAGAATTAAGCTGCTATACAAAGAACAAAAACCAATTTCGTATACAGTACCTCCAAATAAGAATACTCTATAAAGGAATAAACTCCGTATAAGAATAAAAAATAATGGTCCCAACTTGGCTTAATCAGTGTAAAAATTACCTCTATATAAGAATAGGTTCTGCTGTAGTTGAGACCAAGTAGACTACCCCTAGTCAATGGCGGAGCCAGAAACTCTATTAAGGGAAGCAAAATATTTCTAGGGGGTGCAAGATAACAAAAATAGGCTTAGGGTTCCAAAATCTCAAAAACAAATTAGGAAAATTTAGGATTGAGATCCGGTTTAGCAGGGCTCCTCTGCCCCTAGTATCCCTGCGTCTTCGACCTTTTGTTCACGCAAGTGAATCTCAAGACAGAAATCACTATCTCAAGTTACTTTACCAAGTAAAATCTTTATGTACTCTCCTTTTGATTATAGTTCAAATAGTAAAGGAACAAATTTGCTTGGTAACCACTCTATTTAATCTTTAAGAAAAGATATGTTGAGTCGTCGACAAAGCCTCTTATGTTTAATCTAATAAACTCCTTTGCCTGGTGTTGATGGTGGTTTTTAGTTTAGGGTTAAAATCGTAAAACCCTAGTCGGACAGTGACGTCACAGAATTTGAGTAATAATGTCTCCACTGAGTGCATTTATTGAACCCTTTAATATGTCTGCGAGAAAATTACCAGGGTACCTTTTTTAATACTAATTAGGGTTTCGATAGGCCAAACCCTAATTCCCACACCACATGTGCCAATGGCATGCAGTGCCAGCCACATCTACCGCGTCAATGAATGCCAACCATGCTAGCCGCACCACTGTGCCAATGGCAAACCATGCCAGCCACATCTACTGCGCCAAGGCATGCCAACCATGCTAGCCGCACCACTGTGCCAATGGCTAACCATGCCATCCACATCTACCGCTCCAAGGAATGCCAACCATGCTAGCCGCACCACTGTGCCAATGGCAAATCATGCCAGCCACATCTACCGCGCCAAGGCATGCCAACCATGCTAGACGCAACATTGTGCCAATGGAAAACCATGCCAGCCACATCTACCGCGCCAAGGCATGCCAACCATGCTAGCCGCACCACTATGCCAATGGCAAACCATGCCAGCCACATCTACCACGCCAAGGCATGCCAATCATGCTAGCCAAGCCAACCGCACCTTTCCTTGGCCCTAACCATGCTAGCCGCACCATGCGCCCACGGCATGCCAAACCATTGGCCCCACCTCACAAAGCCAAACGCACCTTGCCTTGGCCCTAGCCATGCTGCTAGCCGCACCATGTGCCAAACGGCATGCCAAACCATTGGCCCCACCTCACCAAGCCAAACGCACCTTGCCTTGGCCCTAGCCATGCTAGCCGCACCATGTGCCAACGACATGCCAAACCCGCGGCCCCACTATACGATGCCGGACTTCCCTATGCGGCTACTAAAACGAAGGCGTGCGACAATCAACGGTCGCCTTTTAATCTCGGGAGCAAATCCTAGCCGTCCAAGGTTACCAGACAACGCAAGGAAACCTTTGGCCCGAAACCCTAGTTTGGCCACGCCAAACTGCGCCAATGGCATGCCAACCGAGTCGCGCCACCATGCTGGCCTTCCCTATGCGGCTACTAAAACGAAGGCGTGCGACAACCAACGGTCGCCCTTAATTCCCAGGATCAAATTCTAGCCGACCAAGGTTACCAGACAACGCATGGTAACCTTTGGCCCGAAACCTTAGTTTGGCCACGCCAAACCGCGCCAAGGCATGCCATGCCAATGACATGCCAACCTAGCCGCGACACCATGCCGGCCTTCCCTATGCGACTACTAAAACGAAGGCGTGCGACAATCAACGGTCGCCCTTCAATCTCAGGAGCAAATCCTAGCCGTCCAAGGTTACTATACAACGCAAGGTAACCTTTGGCCCGAAATCCTAGTTTGGCCACGCCAAACCGCGCCATGGCATGCCATGCCAACCTAGCCGCGCCACCATACTGGCCTTCCCTATGCGGCTACTAAAACGAAGGCGTGCGAAAATCAACGGTCGCCCTTCAATCCCATGATCAAATCCTAGCCGTCCAAGGTTACCAGACAACGCATGGTAACCTTTAGCCCGAAACCCTAGTTTGGCCACGCCAAACCGCGCCAAGGTATGCCTTTCCAACCTAGCTGCGCCACCATGCTGGCCTTCCCTACACGTCTATCAAAAACGGAAGCGTGCTACGATCAACGACTATCTTTCCTCTTAAGATGCAAAATCTCGACCGTCGAAGGTCACCAAGCTAGCAAGTATCCCAAGCTCGACTTGCTGTGCAACAACCATGCTACATGTTTTCCACGAAAACATTCGAGACATCAATACATATCACAAACTGGGGATCCACTTTGGGTATTGGTTTGGCGGTTTACGACGTGCGGCGTACACTACGCCCGTCATAAGGAAGTGTAATAAGGATGAGGCGGTTAGTAAATACAAGGAGTAATGGTGAAACGCTTTTTTTATGGAACATCAATTCCATGCGTTAACGGTTACCACCTCCTCCCATTTACTCACCCATTTTTCCATTCCTTAATGAGACCAGAGTACGTTTCACTTCGAGTTGTATAAATAGGTCTTACCTATTTCCACCGAACAAAAAGTTCAGGTCAGTAGCATACAACACTCAGAAAACATTTGCTAGCTTTTCATCTGTTAGCTTCCCACTCTGATACAAGTCGTAAAACAACTACTCTTCCAGAATCAACTATTCTGGTCTCAACACTTTCTTCGCTTCCCTCCTGTTTGTAGGTGAAAATGGTTTCTGCTGATTCGGTAATTACGGGTGTGCACGTGGGAAACAATTTAAACCCTAAACAATGTACTGCAAGGGAGTACTTTAGATTCGAGAGATCAATCTGTACAAGTCTGGCCTAAACCAAGAAATGTTCGTTCCAGACTTGCTTCAGTCACAAAGTGGAGGAGAATGGGTTGGTTATGGGGAGGGAAGCAAGGAAAGTGGTGAGATTGAGAATAGTTGATTCCGGGAAGAGTAGTTGGGTTACTACGACTTGTTATCGAAAAGTGAGAGAGCTCCCATGGTGAGCTAGCAGTAAGTATTTCGAGTGTTGTATCTCCGTATGAACTTGTTGTTCAATGGAAATAGGTAAGACCTATTTATACAAGTCGGAGTAAAAACGTACCCGGTCTCATTAAGGAGTGGGGAAGAAAATGAGAGGAGGTGGTAACCGTATGCATGGAATTGGTGTTCCATAAAGTGGTTAACGCATGAAACCCGGTTTTCATGAAACCGCTAACATTATGGAATTGATGTCCCATAAAGTTGTTAACGCATGTGCTTTATGTCCCATGAACGTTTCACACATAACTTCCCGTATTTACTAACCGCCTCACCCTTATGACACTTCCTTATAACGGGCGTAGTGTACGCCCCACACTATAAACCGCCAAACCAATACCCCAAGAGGATTCCCCAATTTGTGTTGATGTCTCGAATGTTTTGGAAAACATTTAGCACGTTATGGTGGCTTGGAAAGTCAAGCTCGGGAAACTTGCTGACTCGGTGACCTTCGACGGTCGAGATTTTACATCTTGAGAGGAGGGGAAACCGTTGATCGTTGCACGCCTTCGTTTTGGTAGCCGCGTAGTGATGAGTGCCAAATATTGCATATTTCTACACCTTTTTATTGGCATTTTACTCATCTTTTATGCTCAGAAATCAGATATTATCCCAGATTCTGAGTTTTCTTTGTTTTCAAGAATAAATATTTGTGTTAATTAATTTTGTGTTTTTAGGTAATAAATAAAGTTCGGAGAAAGTGCGGAGCCAAAAGAGCGAGAAGATTGGAGGGAAGCGTCTATGGAGCAGTAAAACCAAAGCTCATACGCGACAACAGTTGCAACCCAACAAGTAGCAACTCATCTACAAGACATGGGCTCGAGCTATCCATCTCCGACCCATGACCCGGATCCAAGCCCATCATTTCTGAGCCGTTGAGATCTCCCTCAGCTACATCCAACGGTCGCTCCTTCATGCACATCACACTTTGCTGCTCCCGCTCAACACCAGATCACTCTGAGTCTCCCTGAGCCGTTCAGATATTACCCCCTAGATCCTACGCTCGCTCTTACGTTCTCATCAAATATCGATGTCCTTGCCTCACAACGAAACGACCTAACCCTATACCCTATCGAGAAAACCCATTTCTTCTTCCATCTTCTCTTTCTTCTCCGACCAACTCCACAGAAAACCCAGAGCTCCACCATCTCTTCACCCGACACCACAGCCATACCATGGCAGACCACCTCACCACCACCATCTCCTTCACCTGACAGAGCAGCCCCTCCTACCTGCTCTCTATCTCTCCCATAGCCTCTTACCTAGGAGCTAAGAGAGAGATAGACAGAATTAGGTTAGGGTTTCATCAAGAGTTGAGGGAAAAATCAGAGTAGTCAATTCAGCCCAGCAGAGGAGAGGAGACAAACGATTGAGGCGAATGAGGGTATGGGTCTGCATTTAATTTGTGTTTTGATGAAAATTAGGGTTTGAAATTGGCATGTATAAATAGAAGAGGTAGAGGATGTTTTTGGGCATGCCTGGGCTAGCCAGAGCACCAATTAGGTTTAATTGTAGAATAATTTGTGTTTTATTATTTCCTCTCGATGTTTTAATCACATTGGCTAGGTTGAGATGAAACCCATAACTGCATTGCTAAGATTTGCTCATATTTTGATAATTTGTTCTTGTTGTGCTATATTGTTCGGGATAAATATAATCTTAACACTCAAGCATTTTACTTTCACAGTGTATGCCATGTATGCATTGTAGTTGGATAAATACTATGTTGATTGTGTTGCAATTCATGCTTCATTGAATGCTATTAATCCTCAGACTAGTTGTGCCCTGAGAAGACAATTAGTGCTTGGGAGAGATACCCTAATTGTGATTAGAATATCCATCTTAAGATAGGTTTAATCATCTAAGTAGTAAGAATTGATCTGTGATTAGTTGTACTATGAAAAGATAGCTAATACTAGGGATTAGTTAATGGCCTTAGTTGATAGTAAGCCATCCATTGAGACCCTGGATGAAAGGCAAACTTGCATCTTGTCCTGCATCCATTACGGGGGACAAGAACAATATTGAAAATGAACCGATGTAGCTAAGATTAGGTGGTGGATTCGACACTCTAGTGCTCTTTCTATATTGTTTCTGACTTTAGCTTAGAGTCACATCTTCACCTCAGTCGCTTCGACAACCCTGAATTGTGTCACTTACTCTCCTTGAATTCAGTCTAGCATAGCCATAGATCAATACATAGCACAAAAAGTCTCTGTGGTTCGACCCGTACTTGCCACGCCTCCAACAGGCGCCGTGCACTTGCGGTATAACATGTAGGCCATAAAATAAGACCATTTCCCAGCCTACCAAGTTTTTGGCGCCGCTGCCGGGGACTTGGCGTGTGCCCTGTTGATTACTGGCCTGCCTTTACTGATTGCACCCTGTACATATCCATTTTACATTGTTATTTCAGTCTTTGATTAGTATAACTTAGTTAATTTTTGTAAACCGTGATCTCAGTAACTTAAGGAATTCTAGTATAACTTAGTTTAATATCCTGCATATCTAGCCATCCTGGAGTTGTAGCTTAGTTAAGTTCACCTTTGATTTTTAGTTTCAATACATGATCTCGCATTGTAGTATAACCTAACCTGTCATTCCATCTGTATTTGCATCATACATCTGTAATTTTCCTTTTGTTCTTGGTTAGCTTAGTGTAACTTGTAGTGTACTTGTAGTAATCATAACTAGTAGCATAACTCAGATGTAATTTTGTTCTTTCTGCATCCTTGGATAAGTATCTCATCCCCTGTAACTTGGTCTGCCCTGAACAGATAACCAAGTATAGTGGCCGCTTTTCATACTGCAAGTACTGTGTCCTGTAGCTTGATTCTTACTTTGAGCACAGCCCTGAGCTCTACAAGTGTAGCACTATAGCTCTGTTGCTTAATTTGTGCAATATTGATAACTGAGTTTGGTCTGTTGAGTCAACAGGTACATGCTGAGCTAAAGCAAAACCAAGGAGGAAAAACAAAGGAGCAGAACCAATTGGTGGTGCCTGTGGGAAGGCTGAGCCAACCCAAGGAAAAGCGCAGGACTAGAGGTTAGTATTTGAACATTATACTGCCCTGTGAATGAGGTAAGCCTACCACGCGCATTACTAAACTTCCCCTGTATGAATTTGTCACTTGTTCATGAGCTCTACCTCATTGCTATTCGACTAAACCGTGCATTACTAAAATATGCCGAGCATCTCTCGCCCCGTGAATGAACTATGAATGAGATGTACATGAACTACGACATCTCGCTGAACTCGTATTGCTTTGCATGACAGATTAGCCACCATACTAGGTCACCACCTCTGATTGCTTGCCTGATAAACCAGTTGAATTGCTAAATATGCCTGAAATCTGTGTTTTCGGGTGATCCGTGCTCGATAAGACCTGCGCTTAGCTCCAGCCCCTGTAGCTGTTGAGCCTAAGATGCAACTTGGTCAACCAAATTGGCCTGTAGCCTAGTAATAACAACCGAGATATCCAATTTGCCGCACGCCTTGTGAGATCTCAACTGGCCTGGTTGATATCAACTACCCCGATTGACTCCAATACTCTCGAGCATAACACGCCCGAGCATAACCCTGACCCTGTGGCTGCTTGCCTTGGCTGAAGCCTGTACTCGTGTATTCTGTTGATAATCTGTGCTGAATGCTAGCCTTGTCACCTGCCAATCTTTAGTTTGTGCATATAGCTCTCAGCTCTTCTGTGCCTACCTGTGCTGTTTAGCCTGCAAACAAGTGTGCATACCCTGATCATAACCATTGAAAACCAAAAGGTCAATCGACCCTGTTGAACTTGTGTTGTGTGCAATCACCCCTGAAGTCGATTGTAGCTCACCTAAATAACCACCTTGACTGCATGATAACTTGAGCACCTCATACAATTTTTGTGATTTTCATGTGCACTTGCTTGTCTGCCCTATGCTGTGTGCAAACCCTGAGTTACATTTATTGTATAAGTATGCTGAGCTCTGCCTTGTAACCTTTGTGCATACTCTGAACTGAGAGTGACACGATCTGTGCATATACCATCCTCGTTTGTCTTTGTTTGTATAAGTTTTTGTTAAACTAGGCCTCTACAAGGTTTGTGCTCAGCTCCAGCCCCCTGAAGCTGTGAGTTGAGCTTCAACTGAGGTTCCCAAGTTTGTCACAAGCCCAGTTGACAAACCCCTGAGATGTAACCCTTAGCCTGCATTACTCTGTGCCTAGTGAGCCACCAGCCCTGCACTCTTGAGCATGGTCTACTGAGCATACTGTGTTGTTCATGTGCTGATTCAACCACATCTGCAAGACCCTGTCACCCATTTGCATAAATCTCTGAAAAATCTGTTGCTGTATTGCATCTGTGAACAAGTTGATAATCTATGCTGTGTCAATTTTCCTGTGAGTACACTTAAAGCTGTGATGTGCTGCTACAAAGCTATGCTACCAATCTGCCCTGTGCTGTGCCCAATTGAGTTTCCTTTGCCGTGCAAATATGTGCTATTCGACCCCGCACACAACCTGTGCAACAATTTAAGACCAAAACTGGGTTAGAACCCAGTTCCACTAGGCTACACATAAACTGTGCTGAGTATAAGCCAACTGGCATTGTTTTGTGTTGTGTACAAGTTTTGATTGAGCTGATAACTTGTGCACAAGCTGAAGCTCACACAACTGAGCTGCATAGAACCAAGCCCAGCACCACATATCTGGGCTGTAAGCCTCGCTAACTCGTTTGCCAAGTTCTTTGGGCTAATCGAACCCACACTGCCGGGCTGCATAAGCGAAACCCACACACCGGGCTCTACACACAGACAAAGCCCACATCATCTGGGCTGAAATACACCTATTCAGCTGCGTTTAGCAACATCAAAAAGCAACATTTTGGGCTTACACTTAGAATCAGGTGTCATTTTCTTTTGTGGGTTGTATCTCTCTGGGATGTGTACAAACTTGTTCGGTGCATGAGCTATTTGCACAAACTTGAAGCCCACTTAAACCAAATCCCAATAAACCAAATCCCACACAAACCAAAGCCCACATAAACCAAACTAGGTTTTGAGTTCAATTTGAGTTGCTAAATCATGTCAGGATTTTGGTCTGCAACTGGAGATACAAACAAATCCATTAGAGAGCTTGCTTACGGGCATGCTTCACCATATGAAACCCCCACAGACCATAATGATTTTAGGGAGTATTATGAGCCTTCTCAGGGCCCTGACCTTGAATACTCATACCCTAACCATCATGAGCACATGTATCAGTCACCACAGTGGGGAGTTGAACAACTTTATACTCCCCCTACTCCTTGTTTACAATCACTAATGGAAACGCTCATGGAACAAAATGCTAGGCTTGAATTGAATGCAATACATGACCATCCATATAGCAACATGCATGATCATCCCTTCTCTAGTGAACCATGTGCACAACCATTTAATGATTATTCATATGAAACATGCATACCCACTATTGAAGACTCTCCCTCCATTGAACAATGTCACATGTTCTTAAAGATGAACCTTATTAATTTAGAAAAGGAAGAATGGAAGGAAGTTCATGATAGGATGATTATTGTCCCTAATAAAGTAAATCTTGAAAATAGTGTTTTTATTCCTACTCATGCAACTAACACTGAATATGAACCTAATCTAGAGGTAAATGAGTATACTAGAAATGCTAATAAGGAAATGCATTTTTGTTATGATGATGATGATGATGAATATGATATGTTAGAAGAGCATGTGCATGCAGAAAATATGATGGAATTTTTGGGTTCAGAGACGTTAGGCGTCTCTTCTGTGAACCCTATGAATGATACTTCTTCTAACATTCATATATGTGATGTTGATTCTGAGCTTGGGTTTGTGAAATTCTTCAGTGAATGTGAGCATGCTACACAACTTGTTTGTGACTTAGGAAAGGATGAATCTTCTGTTGACACTAATGTTCTTTTGGATCATGATATTATTTTTAGAACGATTCCCTCCCCATGTCACAATATGTTGCCTCCTCTAATGAGTATGACATGGAGATTGATGAATTGTTCTATGCTGGTGAGCATGATTTACCCTCTTCTGACCTTAGGAAAGTATGTGATGGTGAAAATGATTTTATACATGAAAACAACTTAGATGTACCTAATCTCTCTCCTAAGTCACAAATTGAAACTCCTCCACCAAACCTAGGTGTAGTTTGTAACAAAATTGCAAAACCAACTTTTCTGAAAATGCCTAACTTAGGCCTAGAGCTTTGTGCTTCCCAAGTCCTCTTGGACTATTTTGAATCAAAGTATAACACCTTTAGGGAACCACAGTTGGAATATGTATGTCTGCCTGTTTTTAGCAAAACTCACTTCGAGTTAGACCTTGTGCATGATGTACCTTTAAATTTGCAAGATTTTGTGCTCTCAAACACACCTGTTGACAAGTTTAGGTTTGGGGGAAACTCATTCACATACACAGTCTTACTTGCACTCTCATATTATATTTGTGTAAGGCTGTTGATGTTTGTATATATCGTCTTTTGGGTTGATCCTCAACTCTTTAGACTGTTGGTGTATGGTGAATTTTCATTGTATATAATCCAGTAGGACTTGTTAAATTTTCTTTTCTTGAAATGGTTGAGTCTTCTTGTACATATATTGTGCTAATCCGATATGATCTCCGCTGAGAATGTTGGATTCTAGCCTTGACTAATGAAGCTCTAACCTTGCTCCCGCCGATATCCGGTAATCTCTTCCCTTTTCTCTACTCAGCATAGTTCTCTTGGTATGTGACTGTTTAAATTTTTCCTATCTGTTGACACATTGAGGACAATGTTTGATTTAGGTTTGGGGGTGCATTTGCATATAGAGTTTTTAGTCTTTTTAATCTTTTATTTTCAAAAAAATCAAAAAAATCAAAAAATCAAAACTTTTTGCAAATAAAAACCTCCAACTTTTAGAGATTTTAGAGTCACTAGCATGCTTCTAGCTATGTTTACATAGAGAGTCTGACCGAAATAACAGAATTTGGAAGTACTGGAGAACACAATCGGGTTTCTTAGTTGATTAGAGCGTTAAAGTTGGATTTAACCATACCGGAGAGCGAATTAGGTGTTGTTTAGATATTCGGTAGTAGAATTGTGATCAACCATAGTGTAGACTACCCAATTTACATCAAGTGAGGCACCAACCTTCAATTTTTTGCAACTTTCTAGAAAAGCTGTTAGAGTGTGTGTCACCGTACGTCAATTCCGGGTAGGAATGGTGAGCTACCGAACTTCGCACCATTTTCAGCACTACTTTTGATCTCTTGAGTGTTATTTTTGTCAATCATGAGGGTGACGTTTAAAGATGAAAACTTCTTCTAAATACCGATTTGCTGTTAGCATCACTCTCTCCCTCTCAATCATCACATTCATAGAAACACATCATCGTCAGCAAGAGGAGCATCATCAGAATATTCGAAGAAAAGTTGAGATAGTCCAAGGTTTACGTGCAACAAAGAAATGAAAATAGGATGAGAATTAATGAAGTTTGTGAAATCAAGACAAGTGTAAAAAAAAAAAAAAAAATTGAGTTGTATTATTATTTTGAGTTGTATTATTTTCATTTCATGTACTTAAAAAAAAAAAAAAAAAAAAAAAAAAAAAAAAAAATGTTTGTCAAGTTTTTGTGAAGTTCGAAGTTCGTCATCAACATTTGAAGACCGAAGATTGGAAGACGTTTCTATGAATGCTTTGAGAGAGTGATATTAATTGCCGATCGGGTGAGAAGGTAAGTGAGTACTCCCATCCTTGCTAATGGTTGATTTCCTTTCTTAGAGATCATCGAAAAAGATTCTTTTTGTCCACACTTCGTGGGAGTCTCCAGAAATCATTTCGGAAGGTTATCCTTCTTACCTACAACGTGTGCAGGATTTCTCTCTTTATTCCTACCTTCACACATGAGAGACTAAAAAAGCGATCTTTTTGAGTGCAATTATCATAAAACCCTAATAGTGAGGCAGAAGTCGAGGCTTATGATCACAATCGAATCCGAATTCTTTCATATGGTATGGTTACTTCTCGCTCAGCACTTAAGGATGAGAATGCGTTCTTTGGTAGTTCTAACTTCTGTTACTAGCATGCAGAAACTCTATATACTCATAGCTCCTTGGATGCTTGAGACTCTTTTACACTCGAAGTTGGAGAAGGTTTTGTGGGTACACCTCTCGGTAAACCCTCACGAGACTACAACTCGTCCACTAGGGACACCTAGGGGTTTAAAGGCTTAGTGCATACGCTAAATGCATTCGAGAGACTGCGACAGGGGTATAGTTAGGATTTCTTAATTTCTGTTTCACTTGAGGACAAGTAAAATTCAGGTTTGGGGTATTTGATGAGTGCCAAATATTGCATATTTCTACACCTTTTTATTGGCATTTTACTCATCTTTTATGCTCGAAATCGATATTATCCCGCATTCTCGAGTTTTCTTTGTTTTCAAGAATAAATATTTGTATTAATTAATTTTGTGTTTTTAGGTAATAAATAAAGTTCGGAGAAAGTGCGGAGCCAAAAGAGCGTAAGATTGGAGGAAGCGTCTATGGAGCGTAAAACCAAAGCCCGCGCGCACAACAATTGCAACCCAACAAGTATCAACTCATCTACAAGACATGGGCTCGAGCTATCCATTTCCGACCCATGACCCGGATCCAAGCCCATCATTTCTGAGCCGTTGAGATCTCCCTCAGCTACATCCAACGGTCGCTCCTTCATGCACATCACACTTTGCTGCTCCCGTTCAACACCAGATCATTCTGAGTCTCCCTGAGCCGTTCAGATATTACCCGCTAGATCCTACGCTCGCTCTTACGTTCTCATCAAATATCGATGTCCTTGCCTCACAACGAAACGACCTAACCCTATACCCTATCGAGAAAACCCATTTCTTCTTCCATCTTCTCTTTCTTCTCCGACCAACTCCACAGAAAACCCAGAGCTCCACCATCTCTTCACCCGACACCACAGCCATACCATGGCAGACCACCTCACCACCACCATCTCCTTCACTCGACAGAGCAGCCCCTCCTACCGCTCTCTATCTCTCCCATAGCCTCTTACCTAGGAGCTAAGAGAGAGATAGACGAGAATTAGGTTAGGGTTTCATCAAGAGTTCGGGGAAAAATCGATTAGTCAATTGAGCCGCAGAGCAGCGGAGAGACGATTCGAGGCGAATGAGGGTATGGGTACGCATTTAATTTGTGTTTTGATGAAAATTAAGGTTTGAAATTGGCATGTATAAATAGAAGAGGTAGAGGATGTTTTTGGGCATGCAGGCTAGCTGCAGCACCAATTAGGTTTAATTGTAGAATAATTTGTGTTTTATTATTTCCTCTGATGTTTTAATCACATTGGCTAGGGTTGAGATGAAACCCATAATCTGTTGCTAAGATTTGCTCATATTTTGATAACTGTTCTTGTTGTGCTATATTGTTCAGGATAAATATAATCTTAACACTTAGCATTTTACTTTCACAGTGTATGCCATGTATGCATTGTAGTTGGATAAATACTATGTTGATTGTGTTGCAATTCATGCTTCATTGAATGCTATTAATCCTCAGACTAGTTGTGCCCCTGAGAAGACAATTAGTGCTTGGGAGAGATACCCTAATTGTGATTAGAATATCCATCTTAAGATAGGTTTAATCATCTAAGTAGTAAGAATTGATCTGTGATTAGTTATACTATGACAAGACAGCTAATACTAGGGATTAGTTAATGGCCTTAGTTGATAGTAAGCCATCCATTGAGACCCTGGATGAAAGGCAAACTTGCATCTTGTCTGGCATCCATTACAGGGGACAAGAACAATATTGAAAATGAACTGATGTAGCTAAGATTAGGTGGTGGATTCGACACTCTAGTGCTCTTTCTATATTGTTTGACTTTAGCTTAGAGTCACATCTTCACCTCAGTCGCTTCGACAACCCTGAATTGTGTCACTTACTCTCCTTGAATTCAGTCTAGCATAGCCATACATCAATACATAGCACCACAAGTCTCTGTGGTTCGACCCGTACTTGCCACGCCTCCAACAGGCGCCGTGCACTTGCGGTATAACATGTAGGCTATAAAATAAGACCATTTCCCAGCCTACCACGTAGTGAGGGCCAACGTGGTGGCGCGGCTAGGTTGGCATGCCGTTGGCATGGCAAGGTTTGGCGCGGCCAAACTTAAGTTTTCGGGACAAAGGTTACCATGTGTCGTCTGCTAACCTTGGATGGCTAGGATTTGCTCCTGGGATTGAAGGGCAACCGTTGATTGTTGCCCGCCTTCGTTTTGGTAGCCGCGTAGTGAGGGCCATCGTGGTGGCGCGGATAGGTTGGAATGTCGTTGGCATGGCAAGGTTTGGCGTGGCCAAACTTAGGTTTTCAGGCCAAGGGTTACCATGTGTCGTCTGGTAACCTTGGATGGCTAGGATTTTCTCCTGGGTTTGAAAGGCAACCGTTGATTGTTGCACGCCTTCGTTTTGGTGGCCGCGTAGGGAAGACCAACAGGGTGGCGCGGCTAGGGTGTGGTTAGGTTTGGCATGTGGGGCCAAGGGTTCGCCTTGGGCGTGGCTAGCTTTGGCTAGGTGCGATTTTGGCTTGGCATGTGGGGCCAAGGGTTTGCCATGGGCGTATGGCGTGGCTAGGGCCAAGGCAAGGGCGTTTGGATTGGCATGATGTGACTAACATGGCTAGGGCCAAGGCAAAGTGCGTTTGGGATGGCGTGACTAGCTTGGATAGGTTTGGTTTGGCTTGGCATGTAGGGCCAAGGGTTTGCCATGGGCGAATGGCGTGGCTAGGGCCAAGGCAAGGGCGTTTGGCTTGGCATGATGTGACTAGCATGGCTAGGGCCAAGGCAAAGTGCTTTTGGCATGGCGCGGCTAGCTTGGCTAGGTTTGGTTTGGTTTGGCTTGGCATGTAGGGCCAAGGGTTTGCCATGGGCGTATGGCGTGGCTAGGGCCAAGGCTAGGGCGTTTGGCTTGGCATGATGTGACTAGCATGGCTAGGGCCAAGGAAAATTGTGTTTGGCATGGCGCGGCTAGCTTGGCTAGGTTTGGTTTGTCTTGGCATGTGGGGCCAAGGGTTCGCCTTGGGCGTGGCTAGCTTTGGCTAGGTGCGGTTTTGACTTGCCATGTGGGGCCAAGGGTTTGCCATAGGCGCGTGGCGTGACTAGCTTGGGCCAGGTGCGGTTTTGGCTTGGCATGTGGGGCCAAGGGTTTGCCATAGGCGCATGGCGTGGCTAGGGCTAAGGCAATGGCGTTTGGCTTGGCATGATGTGACTAGCATGGCTAGGGCCAAGGCAAAGTGCGTTTGGCATGGAGCGGCTAGCTTGGCTAGGTTTGGCTTGGCTTGGCATGTGGGGCCAAGGGTTCGCCTTGTGCGTGGCTAGCTTTGGCTAGGTGCGGTTTTGGCTTGGCATGTGGGGCAAAGGGTTTGCCATAGGCGCATGGCGTGACTAGCTTGGGCTAGGTGCGGTTTTGGCTTGGCATGTGGGGCCAAGGGTTTTCCATAGGCACATGGCGTAACTAGCTTGGGCTAGGTGCGTGACCAAGCTAGGGTTTTGGGGCAAAGGTCATTTGGTAACCTTAGACGGAGGATTTGCTCCTGGGATTGAAGGGCAACCGTTGATTGTTGCACGCCTTCGTTTTGATAGCCGCATAGTGAAGGCCAGTATGGTGGCGCGGTATGGGGCCATGTCGAGGTGCGTTTGGCATGGCGCAGTAGGTGTGGCTGGCATGATTTGCCATTGGCACGGAGGTGCGGCTAGCATGGCTGGCATGCTTTGGCGCAGTCGGTGTGGCTGGCATGATTTCCATTGGAATAGAGGTGCGGCTAGCATGGTTGGCATGCTTTGGCGCGGTCGGTGTGGTGGCATTATTTTCCATTAGCACGAGAGGTGCGGCTAGCATGGTTGGCATACTTTGGCGTGGTCGGTGTGTATTTGGTATGATTTGCCATTGGCACGAGAGGTGCGACTAGCATGGTTGGCATGCTTTGGCGTGGTCGGTGTGGTCGGCATGATTTGCCATTGGCACGAGAGGTGCGGCCAGCATGGTTGGCATGCTTTGGCGCGGTCGGTGTGATCGGCATGATTTGTCATTGGCACAGAGGTGCGGCTAGCATGGTTGGCATGCTTCGGCGCGGTCGGTGTGGCTGGCATGATTTGCCATTGGCACAGAGGTGCGGCCAGCATGGTTGGCATGCTTTGGCGCGGTCGGTGTGATTGGCATGATTTGCCATTGGCACAAAGGTGCGGCTAGCATGGTTGGCATGCTTTGGCGCGGTCGGTGTGGCTGGCATGATTTGCCATTGGCACAGAGGTGCGGCTAGCATGGTTGGCATGCTTTGGCGCGGTCGGTGTGGCTGGCATGATTTGCCATTGGCACACGTGGGAATTAGGGTTTGGCTTGTCGTAACCCTAATTTGAAAAAGATACCCCGGTAATTATTTAGGGACACATTAAAGGTTTCAGTAAATGTGCCTAGTAAATGCTTGTTACTTTAAATGTTGTGACATCACTGTCTGCTAGGGTTTAGTGTTTTACGATTTTAACCCTAAGCTAAAAACCACCATCAACACCTCCCCAAAACCAACCTTTCTCCTTCACTTTGTGACCGAAGCAAGTCTGGAATGACCATTTCTTGGTTTAAGCCGGATTTGTACAGATTGATCTCTCGAATCTAAAGTACTCCCTTGCAGTACATTGTTTAGGGTTTAAATTCGTTTCTCACCCACACACCCGAAATTACCAAAATCAGCAGAAACTGTTTTCACCCTAAAATAATTGGCGACCACAGTGGGAGGTTCATCTTTCGGTCATGATGTCGATTTTCAATCCTCGATCTTGTACCTCAACCCGGACGTCAAGACAGTATAATCAAAAAATCCGCTCAGGAAACGACGAATCAGTTACCATGCGGCTCAATTACCAGTCGTTACACGGCAAAGGACGACTGGGGACTTCCGAAGGGTTTAGAAGCGAACGATCCGCCCAGGGATCAGGAACACGACAAGGAATGACTGGGGACTTTCCACAGTCATGGCGACTAGAGCTGGCAAACGGGCGGGCCGGGGCTGGCTTTTTACCAACCCGCGGGTTACGGGTTTAAACGGGCCCAAGCTTGCGGGTTATTATTCTTCACAGGTTGTCATTTCTTCAACTCGCGCCCGTAGAGGGTAAAGCTTGCGGGCTCACGGGTTAGCCCGTAAATTAATGTATTAAAACTTAATTACAAGAATTAATTTATGACATAATTTCCAAATTAATCAAAAGGGGTTTAGCCCAAAATCATTTACATTTAATATATGACTTAAATAGTGCTAGCTAGTTTCAAGCTGTGTGTCTAGTCATGCTTCAAGCAACTTTCATCCAAAGAAACTGGAATACACCCGACAAACACAAAACGGAGGAGAACACGACACGGGCATATTGAAACTCAACTTCATTCTATTCACCAACAATTTCAATATCCTTAAAACCTTAATCTACCAAACTTCTCATTCCACAATTCAAGAATTTAACTCGCGGTTTATAGATATGGTTATATATACATCATTTAATTAACAAATCTCATTTAATGATTTAAACAATCTACACTGTCTTCTCTACCAAAAACCTCTGATGCAGCTTTAATTTCTTGTTGTGAGAGACCCTGCATGTTGCCCCATCAATCAAAAATCAAAAGTTAAAAAACAAAAAACTAAAACCCCCCATTGATTTCTACTATTAATGGAAAATTGAAACAAAATCAGGTCCAAATCTATAAATTACTGATCAAAATTCCACATAAAAATTTCATCTTTGATTTCCTCCCAAATAAAACTCCAGATCCAAAAACCAATACCAAAAAACATAATTTACATAATCCAAATCAAACCCAAATTTCTAATTCCAACACTGAATTCGGATCCAATAATAGAAAAAAAAAAAACAAACAATTTATTTACCTTCTTGTATTTACCCCTATTGATGTCTCTTCATTCTCTATAATAATTTTACCATAACCCTATGATAATAACTTAACTTCATTCTCCTTTCCCCTCAACTCTCGGTCTCAATCTCTAATTATCATCTCAAATTCTCAACCAGCCGAAGAACGCAGAAGAAGAGAAAGATGTATCTTCATTTAGTTTTAGGTTTAGTCTTTTATACCTTAAACGTAGGGATAGGATTAACCCTAAATGATCTGACAGTCAGGATTAAATATAACTTATGATTATGTACTGTAGACGGGTTGACGGGTTGTACCCGCGGTTTTACGGTCCGGTCCGGGTTTACCCGTTTTCTCACAAGCCGACATTTCTCCAACCCTAACCCGGATTGTTTAGACAACCAGCCAAGCCGGGTGCGGGTTTTCACGGGCCGGACCGGGTTTATCCTCGGGTTTTGGCTTGTTTGCCAGCTCTAATGGCGACGTTTCCCACAAAACTCAGTCTAACGCCCGGGAGATTCATTTTTTCAACAAGAAGAGATGAAAAACCGAGTAAGTCTTACCTAGACAAAATACATGGTTTGCTATTTCAAGTTTTCACAAGAATGATAAAACCGATAAGTCATGTTATGTTTCATCCCATGTCATCTACCAACATGTGGTTCTATGGTTTTCCTGGAACGTTTGCGCCACTTGCAATCATAACCAAAACAATGCATTCCAAAAGAACAATCCAAAACCATCAAGGTAGCATTTTTCTATCAACTCAAAAATCCAGAAAATCAAAACCATATACTAGGCGTTTCATTTGCCTTTCAAAAAAAAAAAAACCTAAAATAAGAAGATCAGAAAAAAGAAAAAAAAAATAGAAACGTGTTCAAGGAAAGTTTTCCAACAATGGCTCGCTCTTCTTGGCGAGAGCCTCCTTTGCGCTTTGAAGAGCCGCCCTCTTCAATTTTAGTTTCCTGGACAACTTTTCGACTTCCACTTCTGCTTCTTCACCATATCCGCAGAAGGGCCTTCGACTTTTTCAGCCAGCATCTTTTCAACCTCAGAGAAACCTTTGACGAACCAAGGAGCATTGAACTCAAACTCCATGCACATGTCACGATGGAACCTCCAGCTTGTGACCACATCCCCAGAAACAGTATGACCAGTCACGTAGCACATATCGTCAATCGAAGACATAATTTCCTCCACACGCTTAACCAACGCGTACCGACTAGTAATTTATTTGGTCATGGCAATATGACCGTAGTTTTCCCAGATCTTAGTGTATAGTACCGCATGTTTGGCTGGCACGCTAAACCCTCCAATCAGCATGTGATCCCGATGAGGAACCAAGTACGTAGGATTAAAAGGGGCGCCTGCGACTACATCAGCAACCGGCAAGGGACTCCTAACAACAATCGCACCCGCGGCCACTGGAGTACTTTCCTTTGTCTGAGCAGCAACAACGTTTTCATCTTGATCAACATCCATTTCAAGATCGCCCGGTACGGTTGCCACAGTTGGAGACAAAGTTGTATCTTCCTCAGTCTCTATCTCAGGACCATCTTTAGAAACGGTTTCCCCCTATGACATCACGAATAAGATATTCTTCCAAAAAAAAAAAAGAGAAAAAACAGGCGGGAGACTCACTGTTTCGCTTTCAAACCGGCTAGAGTAAGATTCAATACTGCTATCATAAGAACTACTCTCGCCATCGCGGACTACGTACTTTCATCCTTCTCGGTTTTCCCATCACCATCGATAGGCTCGGTACCGCCACCCCTCCGTCTCGAGAAGCGATGTTTTCTGACTACTTGCAAGTTTGGCAAAGGCGTTCACGCTGCTGAGACCCTAGGCAAGATACAAAGACGCATTCTCAAAAAAGGAACAAGGATATACACGATCCAGCTAAAATCAAGAAGAAAATCATATGTACCCGCATATTGGACGAACTGATAGTCGGTAGGACTGTCAAAGCTGTCTGGGAACCATATGCACGGCTTTTAGATCTCCGCTCCTTCACTTGGGGACTATCTGTATTCGAGCTAACGGATTTTCGCTTGGGTGAAGAAGGATCCCTCGGCAGTGGATGCTCCGCTAAAACCGTAGGAGAAGGCTTACCGCGACGATTTTCCACCGCATCATTCACGAATCCATGGATAACGAGAAACTCATCCTGCCAAAATATGTTATATTTGGAGGTTGTTGATGGATTTCGTTCCGCAATCATAAAAGGCAGACTTTTACCCGACGCAAGAACACTAGCATCGAGAACAGTCGGCAATGGGACTTTTGAAACAACCGGCTGACGAACGAGTGGGACCCCTTGGTCAAAACCCATATGCCGAGCCGCTCTATCGATATTGTAAGAGATTGCTTTGCAAGATCCTCGAAAGAAAGACGGCACATGACCGTGCGTGCAACTTCGCATGAACACCATCTCTCCAACACTCATGTCCTTTTTATCGGAAGACAAAGACATGCCCGGGGTGGGTGCAAAGGTACTGACATGAGTTATGGACGCACTCACCGGAACCCATGGACGAAAATTAACCATGTGCGAGTTGTCAAGAAATCCAACCAGGTTCGAACCAATCTTTGGGCGCTTATTCGACCAGCGCAGTATCCTAGAGCCACCCCAAGACTCGGGAAGTGCAGCCAACGGTTTTGGAGCATACTTTTCGAAGTGCTCCCACAGTCATGCCTGGAGAAAGGCGGCATGAATATACGAATCCACTTTCATGTAGCCGTTTGAAGCGCACATGTCCGAGACCAAGTGATCCAAGTGTGCGTACAGAGAACCAAGAAACAAGCCGCCAATAGGGAGAACGACACCTTTTGCCAATTTTATGGCAAATTTGATAAGTTCCTATCTTATCTCCTTCTTACCCGATCCGTCATCAAAAATATCTCTGAATAACCAAAGAGCCAAGAACGCCGCAACATGAAGTGTACTATTCTTCTGATTCGGCTCCAACTCATCAGGAAACCACTGAGACACCCACCAGCCATAGAAGCACCTCGTCTCGTTTTATTTCCGAACGAATCCTTTCAATTTTGCAACCAGAGCGGCGCGTATTTCTTCTTCATCTGCAGACAACTTGATATCGAGGTTTCCAATTACGGAAAGGTTCAGCAATATAGCCACGCTCTCTAAGGAGATAGTCATTTCACCCCACTTGCTTATGGCCGTATGGGTGTCCGGAAACCATCTGGAAGTAAAAGCAACCAAGATTGTAATATCTTTCCTAATTTGAAGCACTACGGAAGCCACGACAGCATCAATGATCTGCGCCTTGGTCAAACTGGCTTTTACACACTCCTGGCTAATCATGAATCGCATCCATTTCTCAAAAGGATGCAACGGACTCACATAGATTTTAAAGTCGATAGGAGAAGCATGATACTCTTTCCTCTGAAGACAAAACCTTATTGCACCTCCTGGCCGAACCGATCGAGCCTCTCCTTCACTTTCCGAACCAGTCAGAAGAATCGACACATACTTGGGATGGTTTATCCTAATCGTGGAGGATGTTGTAAAGAATTCATCATCTATGTTTGGCTTGGAATTGCCAACGTCTTTCGGGACTGCGGAACTTTTCGCAAATGACATCCTAGCGAAAATTCTCTCATGCTACTTCCACCTTCGAAACAACTACAATGGAACAATACAAAGAGAAATTATTACGGAAGGTACATGGAAATTATTTTATCAGACACAAGAGATCCATCCTGGACGCAAGACGATTTGTTTCAAAGTCATAATACGTATAGGCAAAGAAATGGGGACTGACAGATCCTGCATCACCACCACACGCCAAGGCCATACCCTGTAGCGGGAAATTTACGCCCGGCCAAGGAGGCACGCCCCACCATGGGAACCATACACACGGCCACACCAGGAAGATGAGTAAAACCTAGAAGCTAGGTTTTCATGAGAATGGAATGGCAGTTACCAGCTCATGCATGCCTACTTTGCACAATAAATTGAGGAGGTCAACATTGCTACGGTATTTACGCCTAAATGTTACTACAAGTTCGTGCAAAGCATACCTACGGCTAGGATTCATGCCAACACAGAAGGACTATAAGATCATGAAAAGGTACGCCTACAGCTAGGGTTTGCACTAACACAAGAAAACAAGAAAGAACAGGTTAAAGAGGAAGTGCTGGAAGACATACCTGGGATTCGCTCGTCCGCTTTACTGTTACCACACGGCCAAAGTAAAAATAAAATAAAATAATAATAATAAAGGTGTGAAATAAAAGGAGAGGCCAGCCCCTTTTATAGGCGTGATACTTGGGAGTTTGAATAAGGAAAGGACTTCCTATTTGAGTCAAGTAAGGAAAAGAGGCAACCGGGCCCGCAATATTCCTCCTGAATTCTTCCTGAATTTTACTGTCGAGCTGTTTTCACCTCCAGAACGAGCTCAAACCCTAAATATTCCCGTGTGAGGAGATAGGAAATTCTTTTCCGTTTAAAATGGAGGGGCGGACCGTCAAAATCCGAGTCCGTACGAGAATTCTAAAGCGATTCTAGTAAAGGGCGCTAATTAGGGTTTCAGCATGCCAAACTTTAATTTAGACAAAGTCGTCCTCCTTCCACGGAAATGAAGCCAGTCGTCATCCTTTCGAGGAACTCAAGATAGCTCCACTCCAAGCCGCGCAACGCAAGCGGCTCCATTCCAAGCCGACCAATAATGACGGCTCCATTCTAAGCCGATTTAATGCTAACAGCTCCATCCCGAGCCAATACTACGCTGGCGGCTCCATCCCAAGCCGATACTACGCTGGCGGCTCCATACCAAGCTGTCCGCGCCATTTTCCTTGGCCCCACCATGCCAAGCCGTCCGCGTCATGACTTGCCGCGCCAACACCAACAACTCACCAAGCAAGCATCATGATGTTCCCTAACCCAGCCAAAGTGATGAGTAGCCAGACTAAACCGACGATTATCATCTCACCACTTCACGGTCTACACCACAAATAGAAGCTATGCAAGGCCGCCAAACACGGGATCATGAACTCTCCTTACCTCTCGAAAAAGGTTAGTTGGACTTTCCTGACCATCTTGCATGATTTACGTTTCGATTCTGTCCTTGTCTGTCACCATCTTATGCTTACCTCGCAACAATGCCCCTGTTCCGAGCTAAGCAGGGGACTTAATGTTGATGGTGGTTTTTATCTTACGGTTAAAATCGTAAAACCCTAGTCGGACTGCGACGTCACAGAATTTGAGTAATAATGTCTCCACCGAATGCATTTATTGAACCCTATAATATGTCTGCGAGAAAATTATCAGGGTACCTTTTTTAATACTAATTAGGGTTTCGATAGGCCAAACCCTAATTCCCACACCACTTGTTCCAATGGCATGACGTGCCAACCACATCTACCGCGCCAAGGCATCCCAACCATGCTAGCCGCACCACTGTGCCAATGGCAAACCATGCCAGCCACATCTACCGTGCCAAGGCATGCCAACCATGCTAGCCGCACCACTGTGCCAATGGCAAACCATGCCATCCACATCTACCGCGCCAAGGCATGCCAACCATGCTAGCCGCACCACTATGCCAATGGCAAATCATGCCAGTCACATCTACCGTGCCAAGGCATGCCAACCATGCTAGCCGCACCACTGTGCCAATGGCAAACCATGCCAGCCACATATACCGCGCCAAGGCATGCCAACCATGCTAGCCGCACCACTATGCCAATGGCAAACCATGCCAGCCACATCTACCGCGCCAAGGCATGCCAACCATGCTAGACGCACCACTGTGCCAATGGCAAACCATCCCAGTCACATCTACCAAGCCAAGGCATGCCAATCATGCTAGCCAATCCAATCGCACCTTTCCTTGGCCCTAAACATGCTAGCCGCACCATGCGCCTATGGCATGCCAAACCATTGGCCCCGCCTTGCCAAGACAAACGCACCTTGCCTTGGCCCTAGCCATGCTAGCCGCACCATGTGCCAAACGGCATGCCAAACCATTGGCCCCACCTCGCCAAGCCAAACGCACCTTGCCTTGGCCCTAGCCATGCTAGCCGCGCCATGTGCCAACGACATGCCAAACCCGCGACCCCACTATACCATGCCGGCCTTCCCTATGCGGCTACTAAAATGAAGGCGTGCGACAATCAACGGTCGCCCTTCAATCTCAGGAGCAAATCCTAGCGTCCAAGGTTACCAGACAACACATGGTAACCTTTGGCCCGAAACCCTAGTTTGGCCACGCCAAAAAGCGCCAAGGCATGCCATGCCAACCGAGCCGCACTACAGTACTGGCCTTCTCTATGCGGTTAATAAAACAAAGGCGTGCGACAATCAACGGTCGCCCTTCAATCCCAGGATCAAATCCTAGCCGACCAAGGTTACCAGACAACGCATGGTAACCTTTGGCCCAAAACCCTAGTTTGGCCAAGCCAAACCGCGCCAAGGCATGGCATGCCAACCTAGCCGCGCCACCATGCTGGCCTTCCCTATGCGGCTACTAAAACGAAGGTGTGCGACAATCAACGGTCGCCCTTCAATCCCAGGATCAAATCCTAGCTGACCAAGGTTACCAGAACAATGCATGGTAACCTTTGGCCCGAAACCCTAGTTTGGCCACGCTAAATCTGCGCTAAGGCATGCCATGCCAATGGCATGCGAACCTAGCCACGCCACCATGCTGGCCTTCCCTATGCGGCTACTAAAAACGAAGGCGTGCGACAATCAACGGTCGCCCTTCAATCTCAGAGCAAATCCCTAGCCGTCTAAGGTTACCGACAACGCAAGGTAACCTTTGGCCCGAAACCTAGTTTGGCTACGCCAAACCGAGACAAGGCATGTCATGCCAATGGCATGCCAACCGAGCCGCGCTACCACGCGGCTACTAAAACGAAGGCGTGCGACAATCAATAGTCGCCCTTCAATTCCATGATCAAATCCTAGCCGACCAAGGTTACCAGACAACGCATGGTAACCTTTGGCCCGAAACCCTAGTTTGGCCACGCCAAACCGCGCCAAGGCATGGCATGCCAACCTAGCCGCGCCACCATGCTGACCTTCCCTATGCGGCTACTAAAACGAAGGCGTGCGACAATCAACAGTCGCCCTTCAATCTCAGGAGCAAATCCTAGCCATGCAAGGTTACCAGACAACGCAAGGTAACCTTTGGCCCAAAACCTTAGTTTGGCCACGCCAAACCGCGCCAAGGCATGCCATGCCAATGGCATGCCAACCGAGCCGCGCCACCATGCTGGCCTTCCCTGTGCGGCTACTAAAACGAAGGCGTGCGACAATCAACAGTCCCCCTTCAATTCCAGGATCAAATCCTAGCCGACCAAGGTTACCAGACAACGCATGGTAACCTTTGGCCCGAAACCCTAGTTTAGCCATGACAAACCGCGCCAAGGCATGGCATGCCAACCTAGCCGCGTCACCATGCTGGCCTTCCCTATGCGGCTACTAAAACGAAGGCGTGCGACAATCAACGGTCTCCCTTCAATCCCAGGATCAAATCCTAGCCGACCAAGGTTACCAGACAACGCATGGTAACCTTTGGCCCGAAACCCTAGTTTTGCCACGCCAAACCGCGCCAAGGCATGCCATGCCAATGGCATGCGAACCTAGCCGCTCCACCATGCTGGCCTTCCCTATGCGGCTACTAAAACGAAGGCATGCGACAATCAACGGTCGCCCTTCAATCTCAGGAGCAAATCCTAGCCGTCCAAGGTTACCAGACAACGCAAGGTAACCTTTGGCCAGAAACCCTAGTTTGGCCACGCCAAACCGCGCCAAGGCATGCCAACCGAGCCGCGCCACCATGCTTTCCTTCCCTATGCGGCTACTAAAACGAAGGCGTGAGACAATCAACAGTCGCCCTTCAATTCCAAGATCAAATCCTAGCCGACCAAGGTTACCAGACAACTCATGGTAACCTTTGGCCTGAAACCCTAGTTTGGCCACACCAAACCGCCCCAAGGCATGGCATGCCAACCTAGCCGCTCCACCATGCTGGCCTTCCCTATGCGGCTACTAAATCGAAGGCGTGCGACAATCAACGGTCGCCCTTCAATCTCAGGAGAAAATCCTAGCCATCCAAGGTTACCAGACAACGCAAGGTAACCTTTGGTCCGAAACCCTAATTTGGCCACGCCAAACTGCTCCAAGGCATGCCAACCTAGCCGCGCCACCATGCTGGCCTTCCCTATACGGCTACTAAAACAAAGGCGTGCCATAATCACAGGTCGCCCTTCAATCCCAGGATCAAATCCTAGCCATCCAAGGTTACCAGACAACGCATGGTAACCTTTAGCCCGAAACCCTAGTTTGGCCACGCCAAACCGCGCCAAGGCATGCCATGCCAACCTAGCCGCGCCACCATGCTGGCCTTCCCTACACGGCTATCAAAAACGGAAGCGTGCAACGATCAACGACTACCTTTCCTCTTAAGATGCAAAATCTCGACCGTCGAAGGTCACCAAGCTAGTAATTCTCCCAAGCTCGACTTGCCATGAAACAACCATGCTACATATTTTCCATGAAAACATTCGAGACATCAATACATATCACAAACTGGGGATCCACTTTGGGTATTGGTTTGGCGGTTTACGGCGTGCGGCGTACACTACGCCGTCATAAGAAAGTATAATAAGGATGAGGTGGTTAGTGAATATAAGGAGTAATGGTGAAACTCTCTTTTTATGGAACATCAATTCCATGCGTTAAAGGTTACCACCTCCTCCCATTTACTCACCCATTTTTCCATTCCTTAATGAGACCAGAGTACGTTTCACTTCGACTTGTATAAATAGGTCATACCTATTTCCACCGAACAACAAGTTCAGGTCAGGAGCATACAACACTCAGAAAATATTTGCTAGATTTCCATGTGTTAGCTTCCCACTTTCTGATACAAGTCGTAAAATAACCACTCTTCCAGAATCAACTATTCTGGTCTCAACACTTTCTTCGCTTCCCTCCCCAAAACCAACCCTTCTCCTTCACTTTGTGACCGAAGCAAGTATGGAACGGCCATTTCTTGGTTTAGGCCGGATTTGTACTGATTGATCTCTCGAATCTAAAGTACTCCTTGCAAGTACATTGTTTAGGGTTTAAATTCGTTTCTCACCCACACACCCGAAATTACCAAAATCAGCAGAAACCGTTTTCACCCTCAAACACCTGGTTAGATAAATCCAAATCTTGATTACCGAAATAATCAATTTCCGGATTTGCAATCAAACAATATAGAACTCAAAGAGAAACTATAAAGTGATGCCGATCTTATCAACTAGATAATCACAAGTCTATCAAAGATAAACAAGATTTAGTGGGATCCCAGTCGATCAAGATGTAATAAGAAAAATCTTCTTGTCTTCAAATATTCAATTGCTTTCTTAAATAACATACACAACACAAACTTGAATCCTCTTGTGATCAGTCACGCACAAAAAGTAGTCTGTTATGGATTATCATAAGAGTCTTTAGATCTAAAAAAACAGTTCTAAAGATCCCGTCGATACTTTAATTTAGTTTGAGTGACCCTTAGATATCATCGTTACGGATTTGCGAATTAGTGATGCAACACTATGGCGTAAAACGAATGAAAGGTCAACGATACAAATTCTTGCGCATCATTTGCAAATCACCCTTTGGCCTATAAGAACCCAGAATTGGCAGGTGTCACTATAGTTTAGTGTTAAAATCATTGGGTGTTGATACTAGTGATCTGAGTTCGAAACTCGCTAGCACCAAATTCTTAACCGAGAAAAAAAAACTACAATTGGGGGATAAATGATTAAATTAGGGGATCCGAATAAAACAAAACAAAATGCGTACCACCAACACTGCAGCTCTACAACAAGCCACTGAATTGTTCGATGATCATTTGTTTCAGCACTTGAGACTTCTTGTCACTGGTGATGGAGCAGGTTTCGGTCCCTTGCAACAGCGAATTGCTACGCTTCCAATCAAGGAGGGTGGCCTCGACATTTATACTATGGCAGACACCCGTAACTATTGTTACCTCACATCTCATAGTCAGACGGTCTCGGTTCAAAAGGTGATTCTTGATAGCTTTTTCTCTTCAGACGAAGGATCTGCATATCAGGAGGCTCTTTAGACCTTCATCCAGGTATGTGGACTACCTTCTAACTTTTGCGTTGACGATACTTCCCCCTTCTATGCACTCCATGGCAGTCACTTATTTTGACGCAATTAAGAAGCAAATCCCCATCCAATTCTCTATGTCTGCAAGAGATTCTATTCTTTGGAAATGTAATCGTGTTACGCATGCTCATGACTACCTTTTGGTTGTACCCATTAGTGGTCTGAATCAATGCCTTGGACCAAGACAGTTTCGAGCCGTAATCTGCTATCACCTTGGCATCCCCTTGTTTGTCGAATGTGGCCTATGCTCAAGCTGTAATAGACCCATGTATATTTTTGGTGATCACGCTCTTCATTGTGCCAAAGATGTTGGGGTAAAATTTCGGCATGACCTGGTACGTGATGTAATTGCGGACATTTGTTACAGAGCTAGTGTACCTGCACACAAAGAAGTTTCCCTTGAGTGTTTGTCTGATGATAATAGAGACCTAAGGCCTGCTGATATTCTTGTTCATAATTGGTAGAATGGTCAAGATGTTTGTATGGATGTCACAGGCGTCCCGCCTTTACTGGTGAGGGTATTCGTGCTTTTGTACTCCTGGGCCAAGCTATTTCGAATGATGCATTACGAAAACGTAACAAATACTTAGAACAATGTATTTCGCATTGTTATGGATTAGGTGTTCTTGCTTATTCCACGTTGGGGGAGCTTGGTGATGACACTGTGTGTTTTTTTAAGAGATTGAAGAACTGTCTAATTAGCAATGATGCCAGTTGTGGTGTAGGTAAAAAAAAAAATTTATAAATTAGATGTTGCTATTTAAAAGGGTGTTGGTGCTCAACTTGTTGCTAGGATACCAACCAAAGTTATGTACGAGTCTACTGATGATTAGATAATAAATGCTAATAATATTTAAAAAAGATATATTATCTTTTTTAATTTTTTAGGGGATATTAATTTTGATAACCCCTTATCCATATATTTTCTTTAGTGACTAAACTTCCCTTGTACCTTAAATTATTTTTTTAACTTTTTAAGAAAAACATATTAACCTTTTTTTTTAAATGAATTTTAACAATTTTGTTAATTTTTTTTTTACTTTTTAAAAAAATTTAATTAGCATCGTGATGAATTAAGCAGTTCCTCAGCATGTTCATGAAAATAATTGTGTCCTCACCAAACTCCCCTAAGGTTGTAAAAGCCAATGCGTTGAATCCATAACCATGTGCCAAGCACTTATCCAGACACTTGTTGCGCTTGCATGAAACTGCAGAAGAGATAGCATGGCCCAGTGTCTAGTTGCGAGTTCTAGCACTCGTAATTTTATTCTCAGGAAAATTATTCACAGAAAAATTTAACTATTCTCAGAAAAATTATTAATTTCATTTTTCCTGAGTCGCATGGTAAAATAAAGAATGTCGTGCCGATTCTAGACAGTCGGCATGGAAACAAATGAACTCCATGCCGAAAGTTGTAAAAAAAATTTAGTAAAATGACGGTAGATTGTGTCCAAAATTTTAACCTTGAAGTCGACATGGATTTTTTTTTTCAATGTCGACAATGAACTGTCGACATTGTTTATGTGATGAATACCAAGATGATTTTTGTTGATGAAGAATAGCATATACGTTCGACATGGTTTTTTTTTTTTTTTTTTTTTTTTTTTTTTTTTTTTGAAACAGACATGGTATTTAGTATATATAGAGTGACGATTGTATACCTTTGGTGTGGTATTCGTTTTATCCATGCCGACTGGAAATCATTTCAGAGGTATTCCCTGACTTTGTTGATGGTGTTTTAAAAAAAAATATGAAAAAAATATAAAAGATAGTATAATAAAAGAACTATAAGAAAAAAACAAAAAAAAATTAATAATATTTGAAAGCGGTAATTTAGGCTTTTTATATTTTTCAGACACCCTTTAACATGATACCAAGGATGAGATTAATCGATCATATTCCCCAATGAAATCATCTGTCCCCCAATTGGGTTCATTAACAACTCTTAGTTAATTGTTACATCCCATCAAACAAAACTTCCATATCGGGATTTTTCTGTGATAACAAGTTGAGGCCAAAGAATCGATCGGGATAAAATTAAACACGCACATTATGGCTACTGTGCGATAAAAGAGATCAATACGACTCATATCTTGAGTAAAAACTAAGACTATAGTGAGAAGGGATCCTATTCCAGTCAAAGCTTCGGTAATAGCCGTTGCACAATACTTGATCCAACCTGAATGAGAAACTAATATTCTTGATATTATTAAAGAAAAGTGTTTTTCAGACCGACTTATAAGTTGTTATTACAGAGTATTTAAAGTTGTATTAAATCAGCATAAGTCAAGTCAATCATTGACTTATTGACTTGACACACTCACATATACCTAATACTCCCCCTTCAATATGATACTGTGAAAACAGAATCAAATTGAGAAGAATACAAAAGAAAACAAAGAAGAAAAAACAAACAACTCAAGAGTGTATTTCTGATATTGTAACAGAGGAAGCAGATGCAGTAGAAGAATCCATGTCTGCATGAGAATCCAAAAGTTTATGTAAAAGCCTGGAGAATGTAGGAAAGCATAATCCTTTTGTGAAAATGTCAGCTAGCTGATCCTCTGAAGAAATATGTTGTAGCTTTAAAAATCCTTCTTCAACAAGTTCTCTAACTGTGTGATAATGAATTTCTATGTGCTTTGTCCTGGCATGAAAAACAGGATTAGTTGCCAAAGAAATTGCACTAGTATTATCACACAACAACAAGACTGACTGAATGATAATCTTCAAATCTGCTAATAAATATGTAAACCATTGTAACTCAGCAGCTGCAACAGAAAGACATTTGTACTCAACTTCTGCAGAAGACTTAGACACTGTGGGTTGCTTTTTAGAAGACCAGGACACCAAATTTGAACCCAGAAACACTGCATAACCAGATGTTGATCTTCTTGTATCAGGGCATCCAGCCCAATCAGAATCAGTATAAGCTTTTAAGCTAGAAACATCACCCTTTCTTAATGTAAGACCCTTATCAACTGTCCCTTTAAATATCTCAAAATTCTCTTAACCAATTGTAAATGCAAATCAGAAGGAGAATGCATAAATTGAGAAACATAATTCACTGCAAAACAAATGTCTGGTCTTGTAATTGTAAGATACTGTAAGCCTCCTACAAGAGTTCTATATATAGTTGGATCATTCAATTTAACTCCATCATGAATAGAAAGACTCCTAGACTTAACTACTGGTGTGTCACATGGCTTGGACTCTGATGTGATTTTGAAGTTGTTTGTAAAGTGGTAGTAAAAGTTCGTTCAACTCTGGCTTGTAAAGTTTTGATTTAAGGAAATACTAAAAACAAAGAAAATATATATACAAGGTTTGTCACAATTTCGAGAGATACTGAGACTCGGGATTCCACCATAAACTCATTCACGCGATTCATATATTTATTCCAAACAATTATAGCTCAAATAAAATATTGACTCTGTTTCTTTGCCAAGGTAGATTTTTGAAAAGCAACGATCAGATATCTAAAGCATGGGATATCAAAAGATTTAACCTAAGTATAACCCATCAATTGAAATCACAACCATTCAATAAAAACCATAAAACAATTAACAATCCATGCAAAAAGTCATGAAAGAATTAAATATAATTACCACACGCATGAAATATGGCTTCCTCCGTCATCCCAGTTGTTGGGATTTAGCTCCTCATATTAATCACGTGCTCAAAATAGGTGTTCATAGCTCAAAAGTGTGAAAAACAAGAGAAAGCTAATAACTCAGCAGCTTTGCACGCGTCGAAGAGGCGTTACAAAACAGATCATATGTAAGAAATAAGATGCCTTTTAAACGATACTTCTTTTGTCTTTGTTCAAATACAATATATGAAAACTGTTGTAGAATATAAGACTGCTCTGCGACTGACTCCGTTGGTCCAATGTTATTCGTGTTCTTGATAACTACAACAGCATCAGCAACAATTCCTGCAGCTCTGATTTCTTCTCCTCTCTGCCTCCGTTCGTCCCCAAAAGTCTCCACTCCCTTCTTGTATCTCGAACACCTATATTTATAAACCACAGCTCCAAAAATCACGAGTCAATCTTTTGGTTTATCCTTCAAGGAAAGTTACGAGAATATTGCTCTCTTCTTCTTACGCGTCTCTGATTGTTGAGAACTTTCCAAACTCTGTCAAGATACGACAGAAACAAATCCACGGAATATCTTCAAGTCCGCAAGGAAGATATCCTCCCTGTTTTAACACGGAACTTCCATAAATAATCTCACCAGAGAACCCGAGACCACCACATACCCTGTTTAACCGAGAATCATTGGAAATTCCTTTTTTCTCGAATCCAAGCAACGTATCAAGCCTGTTTTCACTCTATAGAAAGATACCGGTCCAAATCCATCCAAAACTCCAACTAAATCTCTCTGAAAATTTCCCAGAAAAGCCGAGAATATTCCTCAACCCCTGTTTGATCAAAACTCCTTAAAAAAATCTCCTCCCTTTCCGATTTTAAGCTCAATACCTATCCTGTTTTGTAGTGACAGATCATTCCTAATTCGAACCAGTGAAAAATACCAAGAAAATCTCGTGTTAATCTTCCACAAGAAAGTACGCCTGTTGGGAAGTAACTTCCGCCACATTTCGTTCAAATGGGGAAGAACAAGGATGCCCCTAACCATCTGGGGGTGCCCATAGCCGTGGGGTGTAAATAGAAAATATTGGGCGCAAATAACACTGGAATGCCCCTTATCACTTGAGGTGCCCCTTATCCAAATGAGGTGCTCCTTTAGTGATTTTCTCCCACGAGCGTAAATACCACTTTTCGAGCCAAATTTTCCATACATGTTTATTTCTCCAAAAATACCTACAAAGACATAAAATACCAAAATAAGCGCAAAATCGAGTACTAACATTACAGAGAATTGAGACTAATATAGACACATAAATGCGTCTATCAGACTCCAACAAATTTGCCTTAGCTAACAACTCCAAAGTGTATTTCTTTTGAGATAAGACAATAGAATCACTACTTCTAATAGCTTCAATACCAAGGAAAAGGCCAAATCTCCTAACTCCTTCATAGCAAATTCATTCTTCAATGAAGTAATAAGATCAAAGAATCATCTTAGAAGAACTACCAGTTAATAAGATATCATCAACATAGAGAAGTAAAATGAGAATACCAAACAAGAAGAATACACAAACATAGAATTATCTGAGATAGACTTCTTGAACCCAAAAGTAATAAGAAATGAGTTAAACCTATGAAACCATGCTCTAGGAGCCTGTTTCAACCCATACAAGCTCTTTTTAAGATGACATACATAATGTGAAGGATAACTGGATTAAGAAAACCTTGTGGCTATGTCATATAAACATCCTCATCCAAGTAGCCATGCAAAAAAGCATTACTTACATCTAATTGTTTCACTGGCCAGTTATATGTAATTGCTAAACATAGAACCACTCTAACAGTTGGAGATTTGACAACTGGACTAAATGTCTCATTGAAGTCAATTCCATCTTGTTGTGCATAACCCTTAGCAACCAGCCTAGATTTTAATCTATCAATAGAACCATCAGATTTTTGTTTGATCCTATACACCCATTTTGATCCTAAGATATTCAAATGTGGCTCAGGAGCAACATACTCCCAGGTATCATCATCCATTAAAGCTGTATACTCTTCCTTCATTGAAACCTGCCACTTAGGATTTTGTACTGTCATTGCCTTAAATGACTTAGGCTCGATTAAAGTAGTCAACAATGTTGTATATTTAGAAGATATAGGATGTTTGACTGAAAGATGTGAAACATGATCAGGAAAAACTTTAGGTTTAGAAATACCTTTTTGAGACCTAGTGACCATTGTGGTAGAAGGAAGAACTTCATGAGGAACAGAAGAACTTAAATCATTGACTAAAGATGAGGATGAAGGAGAAGAAGTGTTATTAGATGCATAATAAAATTCAGATTCAGAAAAGACAACATGTCTTGAAATATAAAGCTTTTTAAGAATAGGATTATAACATTTGTATCCTTTGTGAAGGGTACTATAACCAATGAAAACACATTTAACTGATTTTGGAGAAATCTTATCTGCTCTTGAGTGAGCAAGATGAGGATAACAAACAGTGCCAAACACTTTTAAAAAAGAATAATCTGGAGAATGACCAAAAAGAACCTCAAAAGGAGATTTAAAATTTAAAACTTTAGTTGGAGTTCTGTTTATAACATAAGTGGCAGTTAAGAAAGCATCATACCAAAATTCTTTGGGACAAGAATAATTAAATAACAAGGTATTTCCCATTTCTGTGATATGCATATGTTTTCGTTCAGCAAGTCCATTTTGCTCAGGTGTTTTTGGACAAGAAATTCTGACATTAATACCACTAGATTGTAACAAATATAAAAAGAACCTTTAACAAGTTATGCTGCACCATCAACTTGAAAAGATAAAATTTTAGTGGAAAATAAATTTTCTGTATGAGTTTTGAAATGTTGAAAACATCATGCAAAGATCAGATTTGGATTCCATTGATAAATCCAATGCAACCTACTAAAATCATCAACAAAAAGAATATAGTATTTATAACCATGAAGAGAAGAAATGGTAGGTCCCCAAACATCACAATGTATTAAAGCTAAAGGTTTTTGTTCATGTGAGGAAGACAAGTAAAAAGGTAGATTTTTGCTTTTGGCAAGCTGGCAAGGTTGACACAAAGCTGAAGGAATAGCAGTGCTTAAAACAATTTTATTATCAGAATGAAGTTTCTGTAAAATCAGAGTAGATGGGCGACCTAACTTATCATGCCAAGTATTTGAAGATGCAGACAAAGTTGCAGAGAAAGAACAATGAGAATAAGGCATGTTAAGAATATGATACAAATTATTGACTACTTTTCCATGAGCAAGCAAAGCATCAGTACGCAAATCTCTAATTTCATAGCCATATGGGTGAAACTTGAAATAACAAGCATTATCTCTAGTAAATCTTGCTACTCGATAAAGAAATTATGCTTCATAAAGACTACCAAAACTTTATTCAATTTAAAACTATTTGCACGTAACAATATTTGAAGTACCTCATCAAGTAATAGTAAGTGCCTTACCATTTCCAACTTGAACATGATCCTTTCCTTTATAGTTTGAAGTATGTTGAAGTAAATTCTCATCTCCAGTCATATGTGCAGTTGCTCCAGAATCAGATATCCAATGAGAAGCATTGGATGTAGAAGGATCAGAATAAGGACTCTCCTCATTTAAAGTAGTGAAAGCTTGTTGAGAAGAACCATGTTGTGCTTCATTTGTAGAATTAACAAAAGTTGGAGGATGATATCTAAAATAACATCTGCTAGCATAATGTCCCTTTTTACGACAAATTTGGCAATCAACCATAGAGAAATCTCTTCTACCTCCATTCCCTTGTCCAGAGCTACTGCCTTGATAAAAACCATTTCCTTGAGAAGAACCAGTTCCATAACTTCTTGCATTATAACCAGAATTACCTCTTCCATTTCCACTGAAATTATTATGAGATCCATTACCAGTAGTATTCTTGGATTTGCCTCTTCCATTACCATTATAAGACCCATTTCTACTATAGAATGCAGTAGTTTGTTGAGAATCATAAGTAACACTAGAATTATGTTGTTGCTCAATGAGCCATTGTTCATGATTCAAGAGTCTTGGTTTAAGTTCTGCAAATGTGAGAGGAGTCTCTCTATTCTGAGCAGCTATAACAAAAGTATCAAACTCTCTTCCTAGGCCATTCAAAGACATACATCACCAAATCAGATCACTTACTTTTTTTTCTCCAATTGTCGCTAGAGAGAGTCAAGAATATTCTTAACATTGTGTAAGTGTACCAAAATAGTTGAATTACCTTTCTTGACATTATGAAGCTGATTTCTAAGCATATTCTTTCTTGCCATGAATTGGCTTCTAAAGATAATTTCAAGAAATTCCCAAATTTCCCTAGCAGTAGACAACCCTAAAACATCACCAGAGATAGAATCTGTAAAAGTTGATTTCATACAACTAATAACAAACAATCAATTTTTCACCATAAGATCCATTCTGGATTTATCTTTAAAACTCCATCAATTTCAATTTGTTTAGCAGGTTCTTGGATTTCACCATTCACATAACCATATAAATCAGTGGAAATCAAGATAGTTTCCATCTGATCTTGCCACAACAAAAAATTATTCGGACCTAATTTTGTAGAAACAAAGTTTGATATGTTTGTGAATGGAAAGGTAAAGTCAGATGTATTACCCATTTGAGCAAATGGAATTAGAATTTGAACCCATATTTGTCCTTCGTCGATAAACAATTGTTGCAGATGACATGAACTGAATCCGGAAAGATGTTGAAACAAAATTATTGACAAACCAGATCTGATTTCAAAAGATGAAACAGAAAATTTTTGAGAACAATTATTGAATCTGAAAAATTGTATATGAAAGTTGTTTGATTCTTGTAAGAGTTGATTGAAAAAAAGATTATTGTGAAAGATTATTGAGAAAGATTACTGAAAATTGTTTTGGCTCAGGATCATCTGTCTGATACCATGAGAAACTAATATTCTTGATATTATTAAAGAAAAGTGTTTTTCAGACCGACTTATAAGTTGTTATTACAGAGTATTTAAAGTTGTATTAAATCAGCATAAGTCAAGTCAATCATTGACTTATTGACTTGACACACACTTATCTGTCACACTCACATACACCTAATACTGAATATTCGCTTTGGAAGAAAACTTCGAGGCCTTCCCCTGCTAACCCAGTAACGAAACCCTGTGATACGGAGGAATGAATAAGACAACTCGAATATCAAGACGAGCGATTTCATCATCGGGGCTTACTTTGAACGTATTTTTGTTCTTGATAGCAGTCAATCTCACAACCTCTGTCCACTGAGCAATTATACAAGTAACAATAGTAAAGAACATCCCAAGCCCCATTCTAATCAAAATTGCAAGTGTTCCGGTTCTTGTTCTTTTAGACAAAAAATAACAAACCCGATGATTGATAACATATCTTGAAGTTCTTGATATAATCTGTAACATCATAACAGAGATATAATCACCACCCATACTAAACAGGTTCACAGATCCTGCTTGGTCCTGAAAGAAAGTATCCCCTGTTAAGCAAACTATACCATACACGAGGAATGTAAAACATATTGGAGCCGCGCTTCTGAGACTAGTTTTCGCTATCTCACTCTGTTGATTACTGCTCAATGTTGTTTCCGCGTTTTCTTCTTTGGGATGATATTCGGAATGATCATCCTCATTCTCTTGGGATTGTAACCGCTTACTGCTCAATGCTATTTCCTTTTTTCCATCCTCATCCTTTGGGGATTGCGACAAACTACAAGTAGTGGAGGACATGATGGGTATAACTTTCCAAGCAAATAAACAGAATGTTGTGCAGGACATGATATATATACTTATCAGAGACTGATCTCTCAGAGATTTGGTAATTACCATCCAATTAGACAAACCAAAACCTATAATATTGGTTCTCATGGTAGAGATTGTAGAACGAATCTCGTCTCACTTCTCATCGTCTTCGTTAGGAACTCGGCTGGATTTCTTCATTTGATCTTTAATGAATTCTTCTTTACATGTTGAGATAAAGATACCGTAAGAAAGCCATCCGAGTAAAAATAATGCTCCATGTAAGGCTTGAAATGACCCGGGATGCTTAATATTCGTAAGAAGAACCACTAATCCCTGTAAGGCTTGAAATGACCCGGGATGCTCCATTGTAAGGCTTGGAAAACACCATTTATGACAAGAAGCACAACAACAAGAGACAAGTCATGAAGAGCATCAAGATGGAGAAAAATAGAAGCTTTCCAATTGTGTTTGAAAAGCAAAAAAAATGTTGCATTGAGGATGGAAACCATTGATGAAACATGGTTTTGGCGGGCATTTGAATTTCAATAGACTCAAGGTGCTTTCCAACAAGAACATGGTGCAAGGACTTCCACAACATATCAACCACAAGGATGGAGTGTGTGAAGGTTGTGCACTTGGGAAACAACATCGCCAACCATTCCCAAAAGTTGTAGCATGGAGAGCAAAAGAACTTCTTGGTTTGGTACATACCGATGTGTGTGGACCAATGAAGACACCGACTCATGGAGGTAATAGATACTTTATCTTATTCATTGATGATTTTAGTCGTATGACTTGGGTGTACTTCATGAGATTAAAGTCCGAAGTTTTTAGCATCTTCAAGAAGTTCAAGAGCCTTGTTGAAAAGCAAAGTGGTCACTACATCAAAGTTTTGAGAAGTGATAGAGGCAAAGAATACAATAACAAAGAGTTTGATAAATTTTGTGAAGATGAAGGCTTGGAAAGGCAACTAACCGTGGGTTATACTCCTCAACAAAATGGTGTTTCCGAGAGAAAGAACCAAACCGTGATGGAGATGGCGAAGTCCATGCTTCATGACAAGGGTATGCCTAAAGTATTTTGGGCCGAAGCCATCAACACCGCTGTCTACTTGATGAATAGGTGATCAACAAAAGCCGTATGGGACAAAACTCCTTTTGAAGCATGGAGTGGGAGAAAGCCATCGGTAAGACATCTTAAAGTTTTTGGTAGTGTGTGTTATACTCAAATTCCAAAGGTGAAGAGAACAAAGCTTGATGAATCAAGTGAGAAATGTATATTTCTTGGCTATAGCCTCCAATCAAAAGGTTATAGGTTGTTTAGCTTGAAGAATAACACAATGATTACAAGTCGTGATGTCTTGTTTGATGAAGGAACTTCATGGAATTGGGAAGAAGGTAAAATTGAGAAGAGAACCATTATTCTTGATGAAGAGCAAGAAAATTCAGCAACAAGTTATTCTCAAATTCCAATGGTGAAGAGAACAAAGCTTGATGAATCAAGTGAGAAATGTATATTTCTTGGCTATAGCCTCCAATAAAAAGGTTATAGGTTGTTTAGCTTGAAGAACAACACAATGATTACAAGTCGTGATGTTTTGTTTGATGAAGGAACTTCATGGAATTGGGAAGAAGGCAAAATTGAGAAGAGAACCATTATTCTTGATGAAGAGCAAGAAAATCCAGCAACAAATGAAGTTGAAGAAGGTGAAGAAAATGAGGAAGAACTACCTCAAACACCTCCAAATACAAGACAAGGAGCATCTCCAAGTATGTCTCCAAGTACTAGTGCATCAACATCACCACCATCGGCACCAAAGAAGATGCATAGGTTGAGTGAAGTGTATGAAAGATGCAACTATTATACGGTTGAACCGGAAAATTTTGAAGAAGCATCAAAAGAACCGGTATGGATAAAAGCCATGGAAGAAGAAGTTGTTGTCATAAATGATAACGATACATGGGAGAAAGTAGCAAGGCCAAGTGACAAAGAAGTTGTTGGTGTAAAGTGGATCTACAAGGTGAAGTACAATGCGGATGGATCGCTTCAAAGGCACAAAGCAAGGTTGGTGGCAAAGGGATATTCATAACAACCCGGCATCGACTACAATGATACTTTTGCACCAGTTGCTCGTCTTGACACCATAAGAGCCGTGATTGCTATGGCTTCCCAAAAAGGTTGACTTTATCAACTTGATGTCAAATCGATATTTTTATTGGAGAACTCCATAAAGAAGTATATGTAAACAACCACAAGGTTTTGTGGTAGAAGGAGAAGAAGATAAGGTATACAAGTTGAAGAAAGCTTTGTATGGCCTAAAGCAAGCACCAAGAGCTTGGTATAGTGAGATAGATGGATACGTTGATGGTGGATTTTCGTTTAAGGTTAAATTTGTAAAAAACCAGAAAATCATGCGCTGACATCTTGTAAAAGATAAAGCCGTTTATAAGTGACGGATACTCCTCACTTAATTCACCAAGAATGGAGCATGTAGCAACAATCCCATTCTGGTGAATACATGAAATTCCTCCAGGTTGGAGCATGTAGCAACAATCCCTTCCCGTGAATTTCATATCGGCCTTGTATTTCCAGACTCATTATCGGTGTGGCATGACGACCGAGTGTTCCTCTTCTGAGTAACACGAACCTCCAAGCACTATAATGAATCATTATCAGTGTGGCATGATGACGAGTGTTACTCTTCGAGTAACACGAACCTCCAAGCACTATAATGAAACCATGTACGAAATACCCGTACAGGCCGATTCTCGGTGTGTTATACTAGCCCGAGCCCTCTCGGTGTGTTATACTAGCCCGATTGAGCCCCTCTCGGTGTGTTATACTAGCTCGATTGAGCATCCCAGACCGACCACATCGGTCCGGGATATGATATGATCGCAGTCATCCAACTCCACAAGCATGATTGGATGACCCCGGATCAATTCCATCACCCCAGCGGTATGGAATACACACGGCCGACCCCGCATGGTCGACCATTGGCCTTTGCTTGCCAAGAAACCGTCCATACCAAGCATTATGGGCGGAAAACCCTAAATTAGGGTTTGCGGCATATTACATGTGCCGCAAAACGGTCTTAACCATCCATCTTCGCAGGTATAGATGGAGGGTGTAGATGTAGACTCAAAGGGCCCGGAGCATGTCGACACAATCACCATGTGACCGCCTACACACTTGACCAATCGGTCAAAACCAACCATGGTTGGTTACAACACATTTCGTCACTTTGAAATAGCATGGTCGCGCGGCTTTGAAAGCCAAAATTAGGGTTCAAGCCATCACGCGCGTCCATCTTCTCCGGCACGAATGGAGGGTCCTGATTAGATTAAGGTGTCCGGTCATACCAAAGATGACCACCGTGGGCCCATCTACCTCTTCATGCGGTCGGCCAAGGCATATCATGCCCGGCCAATCCAAAATGCCCTTGGTCAAACATGCGTGGTTACACTTCCCAAATTGCAAATCGATCTCGACCACTCAACTTCACCGGACGAATTGGGTGGCTTGGATCACGTTTTCATGGGACGGCGAGACATAGGCGTGAACATCAGCCTACCATCTTCACGCCAAACCAACCGGCCAAGACCGACCAAGCTAGGTCGTCTTGGAAAACGCGCCGGAAAAGAGTATGGCGCGCGGCTTCTTGCGGTATCAAACTCTTATCGCAAAATCGATCTCGACCACTCCTCTTTGCCGGTCAAATTGAGTGGCCCAGATCGCGCTTTCGTGAGGGAACGGAATACAGGCACCTACACCATCATGCCGTCAACACGCATGTATGGTCGGTCCTCTCCAAAATCCTTCCCATGCTTGGTTTCGACCAAGCTGGAGAGTGATGCTTGCGCACCTCTTCAAAAACCCTAATATTCATTAACGGTCGCAGATGAGTGTCTCAAAGCTCATCTCATCCGTCCAACTTCACCTGGCTTGGTTATACAACCCCGGTCGAGTCAATTGGTCGCAAGGCGTCATTACCCATCACCTTACCACACCACAATGCAAAGACTGCATAAAATACACACGATACTTCACAAATATCGACTTTCCGAATAACGCAGTTATTCAATTCAAAGATTACATGCTATCTTTCGTGGATCCACGATCCACATTCCAGGACATCAATCATGTCACAAATCGGGGGATACATCTTTGGGGTATTGGTCCGGCGGTTTACGGGCGTGCGGCGTGCAACGCGCCATCACAAGAACGTGTTAGGAAGTCATGGGCGGTTAGAGATGAACAGGAGAAGTGGGCAAGACTGGTCGTGTATCACCGACACACAACTCCACTACTCCATCATTCCACTACCTCCACTTCCCACGAGAAACGTGAATGAGGCTCAATGACTTGTATAAATAGGTTCTCCGCCCTATTTCAACAAGGAATGACGGAGAACAACACAAGTTCGGACGAGACGAGAAAATCAAGTGTTAATACAAAATCGTATTCAAACACCCGAGCACTGCTTGCATCAACCGCAAGCCTGCTCATCTTTCTGTTCCAAGTCATAAGCAAGCCAACACCTTCACAATATCAACACCTTCTTCGCTTCCCTCCCTAAGATCAACCCCATCTCCTTCACTTTGTGACCGAAACAAGTCCGGGCAGCCATTTCTTGGTTTAGGTAGGACTTGCACACATTGATCTCTCGAATCTACAAGCACTCACCGCGCAGTGCATTTGTTGAAGGTTTAGATTCATTCCTCATCCACACCCCAAATTACCAAATTCTGCAGGAGTAGTTTTCACCCATCAACAACTTCAAAAGGCAAAACTTCAACAAAAGAAAGAGTGAGCCTACACTATATGTGAAGACAAAAGGTACGTCTATTATCATCGTTGCCTTGTATGTTGATGGTCTTATCTTTACGGGTAATGATGCTCATATGATTGAGCAATTCAAGAGAGAAATGATGATGAAATATGAAATGAGTGACATGGGTTTTATCAAGTACTTCCTTGGTATAGAAGTTCATCAAAGTGAAGATGGAGTGTTCATTTCTCAAAGCAAGTATGCCGAAAAGGTGTTGAAGAAATTTGGTATGCTTGGTTGTAACCCCACATCTACACCACTTGTAGTGAATGAGAAACTCAAGAAAGATGATAGAGGAAGAAAAGTTGATGATACTTACTATAGCGGTCTTATTGGAAACTTGTTGTACCTTACACATACAAGACCCGATATCATGTTTGATTCAAGTATACTTTCTAGGTTCATGAGTTCACCTAGTCATCTACATCTTGGCGCGGCAAAGAGGTTGTTAAGGTACATACAAGGAACAATTAATTTTGGAATCATGTATTCTAGAAATTTGGATGTCAAATTAGTTGGCTATTGTGATAGCGACTTGGGAGGATGTATCGATGACATGAAGAGTACATTGGGGTATGCATTTTCTCTTGGTTCGGGTATATTTACATGGGCATCAAAGAAGCAAAAAACCGTAGCTCTATCCACAGCGGAAGCGGAGTACATTTCGGCATCAATAGCTACATCTCATGTTGTATGGCTAAGAAGAATTATGGAAGATATTCAAGAGAAGCAAGAAGAAAGCACCGTAATTTTTTGTGACAACAAATCCGCAATTGCTATGTCCAAAAATTAGGTTGAGCATTGTAGAGCAAGGCATATCAAACTCAAGTACCATTTCATTCGAGAAGCGGTTGAAGATGGTGAGATAGAACTCAAGTATTGCAAGACGGAAGACCAATTGGCGGACATATTCACCAAAGCACTTCCCAAAGGCAAGTTTCAAAATTTTCGAGAATTACTAGGAGTTTTGGAACATCACATTAAGGAGGAGATTGTTAGTTAATGCAATGTTCATCAAAGTGTAATAGAAGTGTAAGACAACAAGTAGTAGTAAGTAAGTTAGTGGACATGAGTATTCCACATGCTTTGGTATTAGGTCTTATGTAAGCCTGGTATATAAAGAAAAAGATGAGGAAAGAGAATGTAACCAAATGAATGAAAAATTGAGTAGAAGAGGTAGAGAGAAGCTTATGCCCTCACCTCCATTCAAGTGAAATTCATATCAAATTCATACCAATCCATTCATATAATCAATCTAAATATCCAACAATTACTGACTACCTGTAAAAAAAAATTAGGGATCTATATAACCATACGCATCCACCAAGCTATTAGTATCTACATAGCGAACAATTTAATCATCTACTCACCTTCATCCAAGTAGCACACCTTGGGTATATTGAAACGATAGAGAAACAATCGTATGATTTCATTAGTGATCATGGAGATGGAGGGGATTCTCTGGCTAGTACTACTAGTATTATCATCTGTAACTTCAGCCGCTTCCTTATTTTTACATTCTACTTGAGTAGCTTCCATACTGAAACCTCAAAAGTCAATAACGAGTTGACGACTTATGATCAACCTCATGCAGGTAGGTCTTATTTAATTAACAAACAATAACGGGAAGGAAAAATTAGACTAAGGCCCAACCCATTGATAACCCATAATATGAGGCCCTTAATTAAAAGAAGTTTAAATCTCGGCCCCGAGTTATTAACAGACATCCATGCCCTTTTATATATTGTCAAGCCCCAAATTAAATAAAGTTTAAATTTAAGCCCAAAATTATTAAATCTAGGCCCAAAATTATTAAAGTACAATGTGAATGTGTATCCAGAAGTTACACATGCATATGACATGTGTATCCAGAAGTTACACATCCATGTGGCATGTGTAATTAGAAGTTACACATTAAAATAAATAGACATAAAAAAAATGCATACAAAAAAGGCATGTATTACTTTAATACTCATTTACAATAATTTCTTAGCATGTGTAACTAGAAGTTACATATGCATCTGTCTAGTGTAATTGAGAGTTACATATGCATCTATCTAGTGTAACCGAGAGTTATACATGCATTTGACTTGTGTAATCAGCGTCAACTCCAATTCCAGCGAGGCCAATACCACAAATAAGCAATTAACTTTTATGAAGTTATCGGAAACCTGAAATATAAAAACAAACAAACATGAACCGGTGTCAAAAGAAAATGCGAAAGAATATTATTCAATATTTAGGAGGACAACAAAAAATAGTCCATAAGAAAGCCTAATGTCAATAGCAATGAAAGGACATATGAACCAATGGCAACAAAAAAATGCAAACAAATATTGTTCAATATTTAGGAGAAAAACAAAAATTGCTTAATGTCGATAGCAATGAACTAGCGATTACACATGCATCTTGTTAGTGTAACTAGCGATTTACACATGAAATGACTGGTGTAGTTTAGAGTTACACATTCAAAGTTCCATACCATATGACTAAAAGCAAATTTTCAGGCTGAAAAAATCCATGAATACGTATACCAAATAAATTCACTAGCAACACAACATAAGCAATTTGAAATGGTCTAAAACTCCAAACAACGAAACCGAAGGGAAATTGGTGGAACCTTCAAATCTTGGTGACTACAAAAATAGATGTGTATGCAATAGTTACACATGCATATGGTATGTGTATGCAATAGTTACACATGCAATATGCATGTGTAATCAGCAGTTACACATCCATAAAGTTTGTGTATGCCGCAGTTACACATGCATATGACATGTATATGAGAGCAAAAGAAGTCGAATCTGTGTATCAGAGCAAAAGAAGAATAGTTAAATGTCTATGTATATGCAATCTAACTAACTAGTAGTTACAAAAACATTAATTCAAGTGCCTGCAAATGCAATCTAAACAATCTTGTAACTTTTATTATTATTTTTTTAATCTAATTTAAAATTGAAACCGTACTTATTCAAACAAGAAACACATACTTAAGAATAACATGAATAAGATGGATCATCTCTTCTGTGCTTGTAATTTGATGGAAAATATGATACATCTCTTCTAAATTCTCATGATAGTACACATGAAACTGATTTGTGATCCTCAACTAGTAACATTTATGGACATGTAATTCTTTCTTGTCGTGAAGCGCAACACAAGCCAAGTATCATATTTTAAAACCCATGCCATGCATTTCTAAGCAAGTAAAAGTCACATATTGCAAGACAAGACAAGACAACTAAGAAGTTTAAAGATTAGGAGTTCACCTCAGAAATCCCAAGTCCACTGAAATTCAAGTAAGTAGTCTGGACAAAGAGTGAAGCGATCTCATTTTAAACAAAATGGGTAAGAAAATGGAATAATTCAATAATTCAGTAATTGTAACAATCTTGTAATTGAGAAACAAAATTTAAAATTCACAATTCAATAATCAAAACTGTCCAATCTCTTATACAAAAACTTATCTCAACAATCCAATGAAAACAAAAACAACAAAAGAGACCACAAATCATTTCAATTCAATCACTAAAACCGAAGTTACATATTCAATCAGTATGTGTAAGTAAAAGTTATACATCTAATTAGCATGTGTAACTAGAAATTACACATCTATTTAGCTTGTGTAACTATAAGTTACACATCTAATTAGCATGTGTAACTAGTAGCTACACAGTACACATCCTGATGAAATGTTATCTATTTTGTGATAACCATTTGCATATGCAAAAATGTTGCAGGAAAATATCCACATATCTATGACCTAGGCATCCAAAATGAGTTACATACGCATCAGTATGCACTGGGTGCCTAGTCTCGCTTGCGCTGTAGACAACACAAACAGGCAGTACGATGAACCATAGCATATAAGAAGATAATGAAAAGACAAAATTACCATAAGTGTGTGTTCAAACTGAGCACTACGTTTTCCATCTGCAGTAACAACTGTCCATCCATCAGGACATAATAATCACGCCACACTCCTACAATAAAAAAAAGTGGCATGTTCAATCAGTATGTGTAAGTAAAAGTTACACATATTATGCTATTATGTATCTAATTAGCATTTGCATCCAAGACCGAATCAAAGCATTATTAATCATTAGAAGGATTAATATTAATAAACAACATTTTGATAGATTACCTAATATTTTTCTGTAACTCAACTCATATCCACAGTGAACTGAAATATAGTGCAATGCAAACAAATCCATCATTTAATAATTTTTTCATTATTAAGATATAGGTAGACATATGATCATCCAAAGAATTGGCCAACATTAGAGCTTTAAGATGTAAAATACCAAGATACTACGAAGTTCCCGAGCGTGAACTTTGACTTCCATCCAAGTGAAACAACATACACATGTTTGGTAGTCAAAAAACTACAAAGCTTAAACTAAGAAGTAATTTGGGTGCATAATTACCATAACAAAATAGTATGCTTATTGGTTAAGCACCACTCAAGGACAGAATAGTTAAATCTCTATGTATATCAACACGAAGTACTTGTTAACAACATTTCTACTTAACTTTCTCGCATCTCTAATTATGTACAGAGAAGATATTTCATAGTTCAGAATGACATGCCACTATTAATACCTTTGTAAAATTTTATAAATAGGCACTTGGGCATAATGTCTCTCAAGCAATGATAGTTAGTATCATTCTTCATTTTTGAGCAACAATTGACATGTGTAAATGAGATAAAAGCTAACAGGCCACTATCAATCAACACAAGCGCATCAGTTCATCAAAAAATTAAATTGAATCCAAATGTACATATATACCTGGTTTGTAGAAACTGTATTCACTTATTCCCAAAATATTTTTCAATCCAATTGGAAAATACCTAATCAAAATGCACAACAAAAATTAAATGATCAAAAACAGACCAGGAACAACAACAATTTGAATCATCAAAAATAAAAACAAATCTATAAATTCAAACAAATCAAAGCTAAAAACAACAATAACAACAACACAAAATGTTACTAAATTGAAAGATACAAAACGATCGATTCATAAAATAGACCTGTTGTTCTTCTTCCACGATAAAAAAACTAAAACACAAATGTGATAAAAAAAAGAAGAAGATCAAAATCTTGCTTAAAATAAGAGAAAGAAGAATGAACAATCCTGAACTAGTATGATTCAATTAAATCTATCTTCAACCGAAGATCAAATCAATCAAACATGCGATTAAAAAATCAAAATTGTGATAAAACTAAATTGAAATTGCAGATAGAAATTAAAAACAACAACGAAAAATGAAATCAAAACAATTTTTTTTTTCCTTAAACAGTGATGTTTCCAATTCTTCTCATAAATCAAAAAATCAAAAAATAAATCGAAATCGAAATCGAAATCGAGACAAACCACCAAAATCAACAACAAACAGAAGTAAAACATCAAATTAAAACATACCTAGATAATTTCTTTGTCTTCTTTTTCTTTTTCCTCTTTTCAGATCTATATAAAACTAAATCAATTATTCCAGCTCTAGCGATTGATTGATGATTGATTACATCGGTTCGTTTCAGAAGAAAAAAATTGATCTCAGAGGTGATTGCATGTGAAGAAGAAGAAAATTTATTTTTCAGTTTAATTTCATTGTGAGGTTTGATCTGAAACCCCTAATATTCTTCAGAGCAGAGACGACAGACAAAGAGAGAGAGAAAGTGAAAATGAAATCTTATAGTTAGTTTCATTGCATATAAATACTAAAGGGTAGTCTTGGTATTATTAAAATTCGTAATAATTAATTATGGGCCAGATCTGAAGAAAAATTGATTTTTTGGGCCTAGCAATATCATTTTCTTATAGCGCGTTTGGATACGTGGAAGACAAGTACTTACCTTACGAACTTCTAGAAGTCGCTTCTAAGAAGTTGAAAAGTTAATTTGGCAACTACCTAGCTTATAAGTTGAAAAGCAAATAAGTAAGTTTGGCAAATTTACATTTCAGAAGTCAAAATATCATTTTATATATCGTTATATTTTATTCTATTTAATCAATTATTTCTACATTTGTTAGAAATTAAAATTGTTAATTTTGATGCAACACCAATTTTGGTTCTAACTCGCAATTCTTCATGACGACTGTCAAAGCCAACTTGTCAGACTAGAATTAGGTTGCATTTGGTAAAGTGATTCAAGGGATGGACATGAAACCCAGGAAGAAGGCTATTATTGCTCACTCAAAACAGATAACTATGAGTAAGTGAGATGAAGAAATATGAAGAAGTCTATTATTCAACAAGTTTCGCAATACAGATGGTTCGGAGCATTTAATTGTGCAGTAGCACACTAGCTAGATAACAATAAGAAAGTACTGATAACATACAAAAAAGAGAACAAAGATTTTACACATACTGGCCATTAATGTTTGTGAAGTCTTTGTTTGAAAACTTATACAAAATTTTCACATTGGTAAACGATAATGTAAGGACATACCAGTGCAAATACCATATCGATAAGAATCCATTTAGCGGCACCTTTTTTGAGATTCACAAGCAGATAAATTGGCATAAGTGAATAAATCATCTTCCATGGCGTGTCTTTTAATAAAGTTAGGTACTGCACATGCTGCTGTAACAATGTTTCTTTGCTTACGCAAGCTATAAGACGGTATCATCTTCAAAATAGGAAACCGAGCTTTTAGTACTACAAAACACCTTTCAATTATATTACGTAACGATGAGTGTGCATGGTTAAATTTTCCCTTGCACTGCGAGGTCCCCTAGTTCTTGGGTAGTCATTGAGATGGTACCGTTGTCCCCTGTATGGAGCTAAGTATCCCAGCATATTATAATATAACAAAGGGAATGAAGCTTGGCTTGAACTTGAAGCCATAATCTAACAAACAAACAATAAGAACAAAATCATATATACTTCCTAACAGAAAACACGTAAGCTAACAACATTTGATGTACAACAACTCGACGCCGAACTCACAATTACTTTTGCACATACTGAATGGGTGTCTGCTATTGTTGCAGATTAAATGAGTATCTAAATGCTAAATCATTACAGATTCAAACAGCTATACCAATTCCATACAATTGTACCAATTCAAGGCAACTATACCAATTCAAGGCAACTGTACAAATTCAAGGCGAACTACAGATATTTGCAAGTATTCACAAGTTTCCCATTACGTACAATAAAACAAAAGAAAATTGGGAGTGATTATAATTCCGATTTGCAGTTAAAATCCAGATTTGCACCACCATATTCGAATCTATTTCCTACTGGCCAGACACATCAGGAAATTGCACTACGGCTACGAGCTTTATTGAACTGATAAGACCAACAATTGAAGAATCAGATGAAGGAAACACCCAATAAAACAATTTACGAATATTGGATCCAGTTTAAGAAATCACACGCATGCTAGCTAGTCAAATTCATATGCAAATTAAAAAAAAAAAAAAAATCAGAAATACACCAGAAGTTCTATCAATCTTACATGAACCAAATAGCATCCGTTTATAAACAAAAGAAAATTCCATAATAACTAATAAAATGAAATTCCTGTTTCTACATGAACCAAAATCAGATCTACATAAACCCTGAACAACAAATTAAAATTTTTTTCTGTATAATGAAAAGAAACAAAAAACCTATGAAACAGGAATTTCATCAAACATTTTTATGATCATCTACCTGTTACTCCTCCTCTGTAGGTTTCTATCTTCTTCTCAAAAATAATCTAGATTTTCAAGGAAGAAAGTTTTTAGGAAGAGATAAAGATTAAAGAGGAAAGGGAAAATAAAAGGAAAGTGAATATATTTACGAAGGCAAAAGGAAAGTAAATAAAATAGGGGTAGGATCCGTTGACATGGTTATAATGACATAATCTTGACATTTTAGTGTCATTTTTTCTACCAAACCCAACCGGCAATGAATTTGAAGCTAATCTTTTGATGACATGTTCTTCTTATAAGCTTCTACACTCCCACCAAAAATGAGAGCATTCCGAAATGTATAAGACCACCATCTACCATTTTGCATATCAACCGTCGAAAATTAACGGTTGAAATTAAAATTTGTGGATGGTAAAGTTTCGTATTTCGGAATACTCTCATTTTTGGTAGCAATGTAGAGTTTTATACGAAGAACATATCACCAAAATATTAGCTTTAAATTCATTGCCGGTTGGGTTTGGTAGAGAAAATGAGAACCATGTCAACGGACTATGTCATTATAACCATGTCAACGGATCCTTCCCCAATAAAATATTACACATTCACCGATGAGAAGTCCAGAAGCTACTTCTCTGCGAAGTGAGAAGCAAAAAACTTTGGCTCCAAAAATAAGTCACTTTTTGACTTAAATAAGTTGTTTCGAAAAAGCATTCCCAAACATGCTTTTGACTTATCAGCTTAAAAAAGCAAAAAAACTACTTATTGGAGCGTTGCCAAACAGACTTAAAGTATGGAGTTGACAGTGGATGATCCATTTAGTGGGGCTTCTATATGTTGAACCCATATAGAAAGAACATAGAACCGTTTTTTGGGGATTACTCAAAAATGGTGGGGGGCTACTCTCCATTTTTTTGGGTGGATATTAAAAGTAATAATGAGTCACCCCTTATCTAAGTTTTTTTTTAATACCAAACTTGCCCTTGGTAATTAAATTAGTGTAATAATTAGTGAGTTAATTAATGATTAGTGGGATTAAATTGGCTTATTGAGGGATTAGTGAGAGGGAGTAGATGGCGGTGGTGGTGATTTGAGGTGGTCGGTGGTGGTGGTGGTGATTTTGTTTAACCGCCACCTATATATATAACTCCCTCTCATCTACTCCCATCACCACCGACCACCACCACCACCTCAAAGAAGAATTATTGAGAAGGAATAGATGAAGATGAAGGTGATAATGAAAATGAGGGTTTTGGAAGAAAAAAAGTTAAGATCTTTTTCTTTAAGAGCCACAACAAGAGTATGATGTTTTGGGTACTCATGGAAATTTCAAATTTAGCTAACGGTGCTTGAATTGGCCAAAACATTCCTAAAAATGAACAATTTACAAATTAATTTTGGTTTGGTTAAAAATGTTCGGCTACGAAATCTGAAGAACAGGTAGCCGAACTCATCTGCAAGTGTAGTTCAGCTAATATTTCTAAAAACACAGGTAGCCGAACTCAGCTTTAATGGAGTTTTTTCTTTCAGAGAAAAGTTCGGTTAGGAGATGAAAACTGCGACGTAACCGACCTAGGAGTTCATCTAGGAAAAAAAATTGCGACGTAACCGAACTCAATATGCAGGTTTTTCAGAGAAAAGTTCGGTTAGGAGAAAAAAATTGCAATGTAACCGAACTTTTTTCGATGTAACCGAACTTTTTGCGACGTAACTGAACTCTGAGTTCGGCTTGGACCTTTTTTTTTCGACATAACCGAATTTTTCTTGGAAACAAAAACCTCCATTAAAGTTGAGTTCGGCTAGTTCGACAAAAATTTTCACATAAAATGGTAACAAAGATGAAAAACAATTACGACCGTATAATAACACAAGGAAATATGTGAATCTGGTACAAAATGGTAAAACTGGGGAAATGTGCCCGTTATTTCGACACAAATAAGCTGTTGAAGAAACTAAGCGAACTTGCAACACTATGGGGCTTTTCTCATCATCGCATACTTCAGAGAAGCCCGGGGTGCAACATGCGGTTAACATCCGAAAATGAAACAAATCTAGAAAACAACTGACAGTAGAAACAAAGATTATAAACTTCAAAAAACAAATGCTCTACCTGACACACAGTTGAGGTCTAAAGATATTACCAGATATTGTGGCTCGCAACATATAAGTGAATTACAAACTATCTTACTCTTGCCAAATTAGTATTGGCTGTAAGCGGTAGTCAGGTATGACACTGAAAGACACCTGCTGTTACTCAGATACAGGGCCTTTTGAAACTAAATCTATGTATTATGTGCATAATCCATCATTACTTGGGTGTCCTAAAGCACCATAGATCTTTCTAAGGTTTAAGACGGTATCCAGATGTTCAGTTCATTCTAAAACTTAGCAGGCTCAATAAATGTGTACTTAATAGCATAAATAAAACAGAAACAGGAATCTATATAGATATAGATACCTGAAGCTCACTGGACCAAGAAGTCGTTTTTGTTTAAGGCTCACGGCAGAGACTCTTTAGGTCTTTCCCATTGCCCTAGTTATTTTAAGTTAATAACTCCATATACTCAACACTGCAGAAAAATGCAACATAACAAGAAGCACTGGACAGCAAGGGAAACAACTATAATATCTTCATTAAAAAACATGCGACGCCACTTCTTACAAACATATTAATTAACTTAATAACCCCATAATTATAAACAAACATCAAGTTAACCAACCAATGAAGCTAATGCTTCTAAGATGCAGCTACTGTTGTTGGCCAGTTGAACCTGTTGCTGCTCCTGATGCTAGTTTCTGTCTCTTCTCGCTAACTTTCTCGCTTACTTTGTTTTTCGCTTCAAGCAATGCCTTCTTCACAGCCTCAACCTTCTCTGGAGTATCAAGTTTTTCCATGTCAATGTTATCCCACCAAAACTCATCACTCTTCTCTTCTGTCTGTTGTTCTTCTTCTTCACTCTCACTTTCCATTTCGCTTTCACTTTCCTCTGATATCATCACCTGATCTTCGTTTGCAGCTAGCATCTCGTTTACTTTCTCTTCACTAATGAATCGCTCAAACATTTTACCATCAGAGGAACTACCAAAATTAAAAGCCTTGCCATCAGGGGTGAAACCAACGAAGTTAAATTTTGCACCGGTTTCACTACTAAGTGCAGCAGCTTCTTCCATGAGTTCCTTACGAAGCCTCTCGAATACCACTCGCCTCTCTTCCTCGTTCTCTATCATCTTAAGTGCACCCTTCTTCCCATCCATCACTCCTCCTTTGTTTACTTCTGTCACACACAAAAATCCAAACAAAAGAAATATCAATTGTAAGTATTTTAATTTTTACAGCACTCTACATGTTTATAAAGCTAAAGTTAAAGCATTACAAAATAATTCCTCACTAATCACCATATGTCACCACCACAGCAACTAAAGCCACATCCACCACCACTACATAAGGCCATTAAGCTATCACCCACCTAACCAGAACCACCACCACCACCACCACCACCAGTTTTGCAATCAGCAGACTACCATCACAGCATTATCACACAAACACTAATTTCACCATAGCTAACACCACAAACCCCTAAAATCAATACAAGTATCAGTATTCAGCATCAACAACGACACTAGCACCGCCATTATTGAAGACTACGCAATGGAGTTTATCAAAATAAAACCTAAAATATAGACTGAAATGAAATGGTGGCATCTTGAAATCCCAGAAAACTGTTCACTGATTCAATAAATCTAGTCATGAGCTCATAAATTTCAAAGTTTATCCCCTAAATTTACCTAAAATGCTGCAAATTTAACATTTTTGATCACTTGGATTTGTAATTTGTTGCAAAAAAGCTTCAAATTCATGGATCAGATAAATAAATCATCACTACTTAAATTGAAAAGAACAGCAGAGGTACTTACAGTGATTGAAATCGAAGTTTGTGATCTTTCAAATAGACTGCAATTTTCGATCGATTGGAATTTGAATTATCAAAACCCTAGCGCCGAGGAGAGGAGAATATAGGATTTGGGGTGTTAGAAACTCATTTATATAGAGAGACACTCACCACCGTCACTGTGTGAACACTAAATTTTACACGACCGTTAGATCTCACGCGGTAGACCCAACGTTTGACAGATATCTACCACCTTGGTTGTTGGACGCGTTTAGATGCCATCTAGAAGTTACTCCCCCGTCCCTAATTAGATGAGCTACTTATAGTTTGCACAAATTTTAAGGTAAGGAAGAAAGTAGAGTATATTTAAGTATTTTTTACAATTATACCCTTATGGGCAATAATTAGGAAAATTTAGAAACGATTTATCTCTTAAACTATACCACGGTTTTTTATAAACTTTATACCGTTGAAAAACATTTTAAAACACCTACGCAACGAATATAAACATGACTATCAAATTATACATATTTCTTATAGAAAAAATAATCAATCAAAAGGATAGTTTTAGAAATATCCCCTTGGTTAGTGAAATAGCTCATCTATTTGTGGACAAAACTAAAAACCAAGTAGCTCATCTAATTAGGGACGGAGGGAGTACTTTTTAGTTTCTAGAAATTAGCAATTGAAAAAGGTTCTACCTATTTGCCACCCATACTTTTTCCTATTTATCACTCACTGTTGGGAATACATTTTCAAAACATAAATTTATTCCCAATCAATATGTTTTTCATAGCCTTTATTGAAAGAAATTAATTTTTGTTATAATTAATTTGACCGTTTCATATTTTTAGTTTTAATGGTGTTAACTACACCATTATAACTTTGAGAGTTTCATTTTGTGGTTTTTAATGGTGTTAACTCAACCATAATAACATTTTCATGAACATTTAATTGTTTTGAAACTCTTGACTATAAATCAGAATTTTGGTTGGAAACATAAAAAGAGAGAGTTTTTCTTTTATGTTTTGGTGTTAAAAAGAACTTGGAGAGTTGTTGAAATCTTTTTTTTTTTTTTTTGTGAGAGAGGTTTTCTTGTATGACTTGAGTTTACAAAAGAAAAGATTTTTAGAGAAAGAAAAATAAGTGTGTGAACATATCTTATTTTTCTAAATGAGTTTTTGAGCAAGAATGAAGTGTAGAAGTTTCACATCCTCTCACCGTGCAAGAGCGATTGTGTAAGAGATTGATCTCGGTTGCTTTATCCTCGGGGACGACGCGCCATTGAAGAACTGCTTGCACAATCTTGGGCGAGCCGCTAAACGTCTTAAAGATAGCGACCTAGTCCGCGACTCGGCCATAACGTTGTTTGTTTCGTGTTTGATTTTATTTGTTGTGCGAGGCATAATTCGGCAATTGTTCCAACAATTTTAAGACGGTTTATTCTGCCATAGATACCAAAAGAAAACTTTAAAGATCATGTTTTGATTATAGTACTTCATAATCTTGTTTTGATAAAGAAAAAGAAGATCATTGTTAGCAATCAAACTAATACACTACGTATGTTTGATAAAATGCTTATTAGAAAATTGTAAATACATGATGTTATAACTAAAGAACTTTGTATCTTTGTTTAATATTTAAGAGCAGATTAGAGTACTAATTTTTTGAATGGTCTTGAAGTAATTATGTAAGTGCATACCTTGCTTATTTTTGGTTTCAAATGCTCACATGTACATGATTGTGACAGGTGAAAACTCACTTACTTGAGCAAGTTTTTATTTTCCTATGAAATAAAATTGCGGGAGATTAATCGATGTGAGGAGTGATGGGGTTGCTGATTTCTTTGTTGGTGCACAAAGAATGAACAATGGTTTATAACCAATTGAACTTTAAAAGCAATTGAGGTATGTTTGATGAACTATTTTTAGTTATCGTAGTGATCAAATAATGGCATTCTAAATTGAAAAAATTGATTGTTTAATCTTAGAATAAATTTTAGGGAAACAAGATATTGAGAATTATTGTGTATGACAATAAACATGTGACTCATATAATTATGAGATAGAATTTTACACGAATCCAAAACCGAAATAATTAGAAACCTAGTCAAAACTAATGTGAATATCAACTCTCACCAAGAAATGAACATAATATAGATTATGAATTTATTTGCCATTCTTGCACGACATTGTAAGGATATCAAATGTTATTAACAACGCTTTCCAAGCTTAGTTAATGTGAGTTGTGGATACGGTGAGAGATTGGTATATATTGGTGTTCTACACCATGTTTGTTTTGATAGGTTAAAGGTTCAAAAGTTGAACCGAATCGTTTGAAAGAAAGTGGTGTTGAGATACACTCACATCACTAGGATTTTCGGTATATTGGTACGATCTCAAAGTTTACTTTGGGTAGAACAATCTTGTTAAAGATGTTCATACTTTCGAAATGAGCGGGAATCTAGTTTCCGTGTATCTTGTTATAAACAAGATTGAGATTAGAAATTTGTTGAATTTGATCATTGCGCTATTACAAATAATATGTTATGGATAAAATGTTTGAATATAATATTACAATTTTATCATAACATGAATTGAATTTTGAATATTTGAAATATGAGATTTTGTCATGCTTTTAAGAAATGAATGAGTTAGTAACGAATGAGAGCATGTTATAAACTTGTGAATTTTTGAGTAACATGTATGTAATCTTACCTAACTCATAAAAGTATGTACACTTTGAAATCTTACGCAACTTGCAATGTTTTTGGATGAAATAAAATATTTGAGAATTTTATAAAGATGCTTAGAGTAACTTGTTTTGATGTCAAATATGATCTATTGAGTAGTGAGTTAGAAAATGTTATTTTCAAGAAAATTGTTTGAATTTTTCTCTATATTGTGCAAAACGTTTTGGGTTTAGATCATTGGTTTATTAGTTTTTCACAATTTTTGGGATCTTTGGATATTGTTTTGAAATTCTTGTTTGAGTCAAAAAAATAGTGGGGGTTCCATATCCTATGCTTTAATACATTTGATTTAAATTAGAGGAACTGGAAAAATGAAGGTGACAAGTAATTCACTAAGAATGAACCTAGAAAAGCATATATAGTGAGACTAAATTTTAGTCATGAATATTTTGTTGCTTATAATTTGAAAGATAACTTCTTATAGAGAGTAACTTTGTTCTTCAAACTAATAAATCTTTGGCAAAAAGTTTTTATGAGCCTATTGTTTTTAGACAAGTAAACAGAAAATTGTTGACTCTTACATTCATGTCCCTAAATAACTTACATGCTTGTTTTGTTGATGTTGTTTCTACAATGTATGATTTGTTATAGTCATAAGTAGAAATATATACTTTTGTGTAAGTTAAGGATGAGAATCTATGTAAACCAAGCATGGAAAACTGTGTAGTTTCTACAATAAAAGAAATCATATAAGTTAGATAAGTTATCCTTTCTATTCTGAAAGAACACGTAATTGGGGGATAAAATTAGTAATTGGGGGATATAGGAAAAGGACAAAAAAAAAAGTCCAAATATCAATTCGGGGTCACCCCTTATCTAAGTATTTTTTTAAATCCTAATCTACCCCTCACTAATCAGGTTTAGTGGTTAATAATAATTAGTAAAAATCTTAAGTATTTGTTAAATGATTAGTGTGTATTTGTATTTGGGTGAATGAGATGAGAGTAGAAAGATGGAAAAAAAAATTTGAGAGGGAACTTTTTTGGTGGAAGTGGAGGATGATTGTGAAGAGAGAATTGTTGCTAAGAGGTTGAAAATTTGATTTTTTTTCTTTGAATCCACCATTGTTGCAGCTGAAAAAGCTTGGTGCCGGCATGGTATTCAACCAAAAAACCATGCCGGCATGTTCTGGTTTTCATCTTCAAAACCTTTTTTTTCTGGTTTTAATGAGTCTAATTCCGGCACAGTTATGTGATTTTCGAGCATGCCTGGGACCTACTTCGGCATGGTTTTGCTTAAATTTCTATCTTAGGAACATGATGAAAAGTATCCAGAAACTTCAATTTTTTTTCACTTGACTACCGGCATTGATAGATTTCTATCGAGCATGCCGGCACCATTTTCGGCGTGGTTCTTCACCAATTCCGGCATGGTCTTCATCACTTCCGGCGATGTAAAAAAATATTCCGTTTTGAGTTTTTTCTGGTTTTAATCGGTCCACTTCCGGCACAAGTAGTTAATTCTCGAGCATCGGCACCCGGTTTCCAGGCATAGTATGTTGCTTAAATTTCTATCGGCACATGATGAAAAGTATCCAGGAAACTTCAATGTTTTTTCACTTGACTCACTAGGCATTGATAAATTTCTATCGAGCATGCCGGTACTCGATTCTGACATTGAATGTTAGTTACCAACCATGCCGAAAACAAACTCCTAAGTTTTGGAAGAACAAACTCCTAAGTTTTGTGGTTCCAAACCGAAAAAAATCAAGCAAACAAATTGTTCAAGACTCACAAACAAACATAAACCAACACTAGATTGTTCAAACCAAACTAATACTCTTCATCTTGCTCATCTTGCTCATTGTGATCATTGTGCTCACGGATTGCAAGTCGACTACGGTCAACACCACTCTCCCAAATTATCCCTCTTGTACCCAGCCCCCAAACGAATCTTACGACCTTCATCTTTCCCTCGAGGAGGCGAGGCGAGGAGTATCAAGACCGTCCCTCCTTCTTCTCTTAGTGACAACATCTTTATTTTTTTCTTTTGTTGGCTTCCTTTGCTTTTGACCTATATCGTAAGCACACGGAGAAAGCAATGAATATAAGACAACTCAACTTCAGTTTTAGTACCTGTAAGATCGGTGACAAATTCATAAACTCTCTTTGTGTGTTTTAAGAGTACTACCGGCATGCTCGAAATATTAGAAATGCATGCCAGACTCAAAACCCAAGCATGGAATGAATCCAAAAAACAATGACTAAGATCGTTGTCAAATTCATAAACTCTCCCGTATGTTTTAAGTCCACTACCAAGATACACGAATTATTATCAAACACTGTCAGTACTACAAACCTAAGCATTTGTATTCATCCTAGATTGAATGCTTGGTAGTGAAAATTGAGTCTCTGGTTATTCGGGGTTGTAAACCTAAGATCTTTGTATTCATCATAGATTGAATGCCGGAACACAAAACCTAAGACTTTGTATTCATACGAATTACAATGCCGGTACTCTCTGAAACTCAACTGTTTGAGTTAGGTTTCGCGATTCTAACCTAAAACCATTGCCATAGAACGATTTAAACACCTACAAAGTAGTTTTAAATGACTTACCTTCTCACATAAGCCATATATTTGTGTAGTTGATCGCCTGTTTTTGTTGAGCAATCGATGATGTTGAGTTGGATTGGGCATTTGGTTTCTTTCGTGGAGGCATTGTTAATGATTCGGGTTGGTTAATCGACGAAGAAATTTTTGAATCGACGAAGAACGATGAAGAACACTGAAATTTTTTTTCAAAAACTAAACCCCTAACAAAGGTGCGATCTTGAATTAGAAATGGGGGATATATGTTTTGGTTTTTGATTTTATTGTTTTAGTAGAGAGGGTATTATGGTATTTTCATAATGTTTTTTAATTAACCAAAGGGTATTTTGGTATTTTCATACCCAAAAATCACCCCTTATCAGACACCATGGGTTGGGAGAAGTAATCTATATCCCCCAATTACTTTTTTTATCCCCCAATTGCGCGTTCTTCTGAAAAACAACTTTAAAACAATTTATAAAATATAAATTGTTTACTTGATTCATTCAAATGATTTCAGAATTGATGAAAGTGAAATGCACAATACTCTTTGTTTTATATGCATAAGTGATTTTTCGAATTTTTATTCTAACTTATAGGATGAAAATGAAATTGAGAACATGCTTAGTTTGCTATTTGACATGAAAGACTTGAATGAAGATGGTGTATATTTTTGAAATGAATTTTTCTTTCTTTGGATCATTTTCATTTCAATGAAAATAGAATTTTTAAAAGAGACAAAATATATAGTCCTGATCAGTAAACAAGTTTCACTCATTTGGTTTAGTGCTAATGCTTTTGAGATTGTGTGTGATTGCACTAGACATGAGTATGGTAGCTCAATATGCTTCTTTGATATGTGATTGACTATATATATAAGTATTTTTTGTAGTGGGGGTGTAATATATTGCTTCCATAGTGGGGTTTTATATTCAGATTTTCCAATCCTAGTATGGAAAATTGGTAAAATATTGAGAAGGTTATGAGGTGTTTCAAACACATCATACGCCTAGAAATACACTATCTAAATGGTTACCCCAATCCTTTAAGGATATTGCTTAAGTCGATTGGACATCCTTTCAGTTGAATCCTTTAAGGGATGGAGCGATTCGATCCTCTAATAGATAGAGGAAAGACATATTAATCCAATGTGATAGTACCGCTGCTATTGCATGAATTGAGAATGTAACGACAACTATAAGAGTTGATTTTATGAGAATATGGATTATATAGTGTCTGAAACGAGTTTTCATTAGTCCTTTGACGAAAGGATTGATAAGAAGATGTGAATACATCTTAGGGATGAGGTTGATGCCCATTGAGATTGAGTCATCTATGATGGATACCCAACCTAGAAATAGGTTCAAAGGGACTAGACGAAGTCATAGGTGATATGGAGATGCCAGAATCATGCTTTTGAAGAATTCATCCCACTAGCATGACATCCTCGAAACGAGTAAAGGTTGAGTTTAATTTTTAATTTTAAAATTTTAAACTCTTAATGATGTTTATATCTCTATTTAGAGTGGGGTACATTCAGGAGTGCTCTTGATAAACTCACCTATATGAATGTGAAAGTGTGGTCGTTTTCTATGAGAATATGGGCAGTTCTCTAGATCATTCATTAAACTGGGATACAAACGCAGGGCCGTAATATGCTAGCTTTAGACTTTACACTAGTATAGTCGTGTGTGTTGAGTAATCTATTTATCTTCTAGAGTTCAAGACTTATGTTCACTCTATGGTCAGATTTTACGAGAGCCTATTAACACTACGTAAAGGTTCAAGTTACGAGACACCTTTGCTTATGCACAACAACAGACGTTCTTGCTCAATGTTTTAAAAATATAAGTGGGGGATTGTTGGGAATACATTTTCAAAACATAAATTTATTCCCAATCAATATGTTTTTCATAGCCTTTATTGAAAGAAAATAATTTTTGTTATAATTAATTTGACCGTTTCATATTTTTAGTTTTAATGGTGTTAACTACACCATTATAACTTTGAGAGTTTCATTTTGTGGTTTTTAATGGTGTTAACTCAACCATAATAACATTTTCATGAACATTTAATTGTTTTGAAACTCTTGACTATAAATCAGAATTTTGGTTGGAAACATAAAAAGAGAGAGTTTTTCTTTTATGTTTTGGTGTTAAAAAGAACTTGGAGAGTTGTTGAAATCTTTTTTTTTTTTTTTTGTGAGAGAGGTTTTCTTGTATGACTTGAGTTTACAAAAGAAAAGATTTTTAGAGAAAGAAAAATAAGTGTGTGAACATATCTTATTTTTCTAAATGAGTTTTTGAGCAAGAATGAAGTGTAGAAGTTTCACATCCTCTCACCGTGCAAGAGCGATTGTGTAAGAGATTGATCTCGGCTGTTTTATCCTGGGGACGACGCGCCATTGAAGAACTGCTTGCACAATCTTGGGCAGAGCCGCGAAACGTCTTAAAGATAGCGACCTAGTCCGCGACTCAGCCATAACGTTGTTTGTTTCGTGTTTGATTTTATTTGTTGTGCAGGCATAATTCGGCAATTGTTCCAACACTCACCTTAATTACCACCCTCATTTATCCTATTTACCACCCATATATTTTGTAATATATCCTAAATACTACTCATTGACCTTTTATTTATACCCAATCCTAAAACCACCCAAATTATAATCAAAAAAAATTAACCCTAAAACAACTATCCTTCATTCCTTCTATTCCCACCACAGTCACCTCCCTGTCTATCCCTCCGAAAACATTACTTTAACTGATCGTGTTATGATGCAAAATTACTGGTCATTATCACTGCCATTATTCGGCAGCATGCGCCATTTGTATTTATATGAAATCTTATTTGACGTCACTCTAATAATGAAGGATTAAAAAGTTCATAAGCTTTTAATGAACAATAATGGTTAATTCATTGGTTCTTCACATGAAACAGAGTAATCTGGGATCCACAAATAGGAAAATTGGATGATGTGAACCCCAAGTATATATACTTATGGAGTTGCTGGATTCACTTGCGTTAATAGGAAAATTGGTTAATTCATTGGTTCTTCCTATTTTCCACCCATCTTTCATTGGTGTTAACGCAAGTGAATCCAGCAACTCCATAAGTATATATACTTGGGGTTCACATCATCCAATTTTCCTATTTGTGGATTCCAGATTACTCCGTTTCATGTGAAGAACGAGAACCAATGAATTAACCATTATTGTTCATTAAAAGCTTATGAACTTTTTAATCCTTCATTATTAGAGTGACGTCAAATGAGATTTCATATAAATACAAACGGCGCATGCTGCCGAATAATGGCAGTGGTAATGACCGGTAATTTTGCATCATAACACGGTCAGTTAAAGTAATGTTTTCGGAGGGATAGACAGGGAGGTGACTGTGGTGGGAAGAGAAGGAATGAAGGATAATTGTTTTAGGGTTAATTTTTTTGGATTATAATTTGGGTGGTTTTAGGGTTGGGTATAAATAAAAGGTCAATGAGTAGTATTTAGGATATATTACAAAATATACGGGTGGTAAATAGGATAAATGAGGGTGGTAATTAAGGTGAGTGGTAAATAGGAAAAAGTATGGGTGGCAAATAGGTAGAACCAAAAAGAATGCGCAATTGGGGATACTAAAACTAATTGGGGATATAAATTACTTCTCCCAACCAATAGTGTTTGTTAAGGGGTGTTTTTTGGGAGCGAAAATACGAAACTACCCTTTAAAACAATAAAAGCTAAATCAAACATAAATATACCCTACTCCCTTTTAAATTAGAAACATTTCTCACTCCCTTTCAAATTCCCTTCTCCTTCTCCGCCGGCTCTCACTTTGAATTTTTTTTTTTTTTTTTTTTTTACATTCGGTAAGGATGAAGACCATGCCGGCATGGTTATTTAGGATGAAGACCATGCCGATATGGGTTCCTCAAGACCCGGCATGGTTATTTAGGATGAAGACCATGCCGATACTGAGTTCCTGAGATGGTTATTCAGGATGAATACCATGCCGATACTGAGTTCCGGCATGGTTATCCAGGATGAATACCATGCCGATACTTGCTATTTCAGACAAATTTTTTATGTATGTTTTTGTCCTCAAACCGGCATGGTTCATTGTGAATCGACCATGCCGTCACCACTCCCGGCATGCTCGATAATACTTTTACCATGCCGGCACTGAGTTTTTCAGGCGTAACAATGGCGGATTTAATGAAAAAAAATCAAATTTCAATACATTAATACCTATATATGACTAATTGGAGCACTTGTATATTCAAACTTGTTTACTTTCATGGTTGGTTCTTCCCATAAACTTTCATGATCATAAATATCTTGATTTAATGTTGTTGCATTAACAAATTCAATGATAATGATTTATTCTAATGATTATCAAACTAAACTATTAACTTACCTAATTATATTTAACCACTAAACATGATTAGTGAGGGGTAGATTAGGTATTACGTAAAACACTTAGATAAGGGGTGACCCTGAATTGATATTTGGATCCAGGTTTTGTCCTTTTCCTCTATCCCCCGTTTGTGGGTTCTTGAAAAAAGTTAAACTTTGTAAAGCAAAATAGTTTTACTTCCAACTTTTATATAAAATCCTATTATTGGTTATGGGGCTGACTTTTTGGGGGCTTAAAATGATAGTTGAAACCAAGCCATGGATAGGGGGACCTAATACATATAAAAAGTCCAATTTACCCTTACACATAAATAAATCAAAATCAAACTATTCAATAACCAAAATCAATTACTTCTCATTCTCCTTCTCTTCTCATTCATCAATTGTGATGAAGATGATGATCATTGTTTCATCACGATGATCATCATAAAAAAAAAAACTAAAATTATTATCTTCTCATTCTTTTTGTTCACAAATCATAATGAAGATGAAGATCGTGATGTCACCATGATGATGATCATAAGAAAATCCCAAAACTACTATCTCCTCCTCCTTCTCTTCTTATTCATAAATCACGATGAAGATGATGATCATAATTTCATCATGATGTAAATGATGATCATAAAAAGAAAAAAAATAAAGGAAACCCATTATTCATTTTTGCTTGTGAATGACTAAGAAATATGATTCGATCAAATTTGGGTAAGAAAAAAATCAGTTTCTCAAGTTGTTTACGGCTGGGAATTCTTATTTTCCCAACCGTAAATCTTATTTTACGGGTAGAAAAATAGAATTCCTAGCCGTCGAATAGGTATACGGTTGGGAAGATTTTATTTCCAAGCCGTAATTAGTTATTCACGGTTAGGATTTCCTAACCGTCGTAAGTAACTCTGATAATCACAGGTAAAAAAAAAAACAGAGCTCTGCTTTCGGCTAGGTTTTTCCAGCCGTGGTAGTACATTCGTCTGGGTTTCCCATCCGGAATTGTTAGTTACGGCTAGGAAAAACTAGCCGTAAGTTGTTCCGATAATAAGTAAAAAAATCACAACCGAGTACGGCCCGGATATTCCACGCTCGTAACATGAGCTTCGGTTGGGAAAAATGCTAGGAAAACCTGACCGTAATTTGAACCTAGCCGTAATGCGCATACGAGTAATCTTGGAAGAGCTTACTACTTTAAGTTCTTCATTTCCACCAGTAAACCGTTGTTTACGGTTTGGAAATTCTATTCCTAGCCGTAAACACTATTCACGGCTAGGTTGAGTATTATATCCCAACCATAATTGTTGAAATACTCGATTTTAATCATGGTTTTGAAGGATTTGAATCAACAAAATTGTGATTGGGAGAGATTTATAAGGATTTTCTCGACTATTCTCATGATGTTTTTCATTAGTTTCTTCCGAAGTTTTCAAAAAAAAATTCATCAAAATCATCCTTCTCCTTCTTCTAAATCAAAAGAAAAAAAATGATTTTAAAAAAATTTAGTCGGATGATTAGTTTAGTTAAATCATTCACTAATCATAATTAGTTTAGTTAATCATAATAAACATTAATTAAAGCGAGGGCAAATTAGGTATCATATAAAATAGTATGATAAGGGGCCACAAGAATTACTACTTCATGACCCCATATAGCCCCCAAATTCCCATCCCTTTTAAAGCCCAATAATGGGATTCTTTATATAAGGTATTTGGACGCACTAGTAAAGTTTCGTGATTGTATTCCTACCATGTAATTCCTTCCCATCTTAAAAACATAATTGATTTATTAGCACTTCACCATCAGTCCGTCACCTTTACAAATTGGGACAACATATATTGTCCAAGTCTGTTCATGACCTTCGGACATTTGGATGCCAGTCTAGCAACCATTTGATCCATACCCATTTATACCGTCTTGGTGCTGATGGTAACGGATTAACGGGCACCGTTTTTAGGGATACAGTGTAAATGCATATCATCACGACACATCCAGAGCGGATGTTGGGATCCTAGTCCCACATTGGTTAGATGGGGCTTAATTGGTAGTTTATAAGTCAATGGGTTCCTTCATCTAGTCAACCGGTTTTCGAGTTGATTCTACCATGGGCTTATGACGAGTTTAGGGTCGGTACCCTAACATTTGGTATCAGAGCCAACCACCACGACCCATGCCCCCTCCACGGAAGGGGTAACCTATAGGCTAGATTAAAGTGTTGGGGCACCTATGTATGGGCGTAGTTGTCACCCGCATTGAATACCGATAGGGAGTGAAGCCGCCATAAGAGAAAGGGCTACCTTCGGGTCGGTGTCGATATAGTGGGCCAACGAGGACGTTGGGTCTGGAAACATGGTGGGATGTTGGGATCTTAGTCCCACATTGGTTAGATGGGGCTTAATTGGTAGTTTATAAGTCAATGGGTTCCCTCATCTAGTCAACCGGTTTTCGAGTTGAGTTCTACCATGGGCTTATGACGAGTTTAGGGTCGGTACCCTAACAACGAACCAAAAATGTGGACCAATCCCCTGAATTGTTGAGATCTATAGGGGTAGGGTTTTAAGATGTGAGTGGATCCTGTAAAATTGATTTGAATGGTTGGATTTCATTAGTCCACAACTGGACTATGAAATTTGGTACACCTTCAGCTTTTCCGTACCAATTAGCACTGTACAATTTTGTTTTTCTCGAGGTTGAACTAAAGTTTTAGTTACAAAAAATGATCTATATCCCAAGTGAAATAATTGAGTGGGACCCACACTAAACTCACCCCCTACTAAATTATCGGGTTGGGAGGGTCCCCACTCCCCCAATCGATATAACTTTGCGCGATTCAACCTGTGAGATATGTAGCACTTATGCTTTGTTACCGAACATTTTAAGCCAAATCTTTTAAACCAAAGTCTACGACTCTACATGCTATTTGTAACAAAATGAAAAAATGTATGAACCAAAAAGGATGATTATGGTTGAAACAGACAAGACATGCCAAAAATAGACGGAGTACCAGACAGCAAATACAACCCAAACTGACAAGGAGTTAAAACTTTATACTGTTATAGCTGTTGAGAGCTTCCGCATTCAACCACACAATTTGTAACCACCGTAATTTCCAATACAAGTAGACTTGCACCTAAGTTCGATCTTCAAAATACTATTCATCTCTTTCCTAGAACTTAAAACATCCTCTTCATTTCTCTATACTCAAACCTTTTCAACACATTGTCAAGTATGGAGCCTTTAGCGATCCTCGCATTAACAGGCGGTGTCATTGGGCAGATGGGTGTCGTCGCACTTCGTTTTCAGCCGGCTTTTAACTTTATCTGCAAGTTCATCGACTGCCTCAGAAACCCTCGCCCTCCACCTCCTCCGTCTGAAACCGCTGCAAGACTTATTGAAGCAGTAGAAGAGCGTCTTTTAGCTTAAATGTCCTGGATTTCAGAAAATGTTTATTGTAAATAATCTCTTCTGCACGTTGCTTTTTGCCTCTCAATTTCTCTTAATTCATGGTGAATCATCTAACGCAATTACTCGTATATTTCTTGATACGCAAAATTTCAGTTGTGTTAATTGGAGTATTTACAACTATTAGCTAACATTCTCGGGAACTAGAGCAACGAATTGCAATGGTATTATAACCCCCTGGCCTCCCTTATGAATGGAGAGATAGGGCTGGGTCTGCTCATGGGCGGGCTCCGTCCATGGCTTCAAATCTGTCAGGGACAGACATGGGCCCATGCCCGCGTGGGGCTCACTAATACCTTAGCCAAGCACTATGGCGTGCGATTTTGCTTCGCTATAGTTTAATAGTAGCGAATCCAAGTACTATGGTCTTCCGTTTAGCGATATCCATTAGCTACATTTTAAAGCTGATCACATCTGATGAGGTTTGTAGCGTAGACAAATCATGCGGAAACTGAGTTTCTGCTTACTTTTTCACTTTATGGAAACTGAGTTTCCACTAATATTACACTAATATCTATGTTTTTCTTTTATTTATTTTTTTTTTTTTACTTTTTTTTTTTACAACACAGATACTCAATATCCGTTTGGAACTATTTACGCGGTAACTAAATTTTCGTTTAGTATTATAGCCTAGGGATGGCACAGCGCCATAGTGAGGTTGCCCTGAGACCCTTTAAATAAGCTATAGCTAAGGGAAATTCATCACCATAGTGCTTGGCCACAATACAACTTACTGTATGAATGCATTTTTTGGAACCCCTTGTTGTTTTTTTGATGGATACATAATACGACTATATAGGGTCATAATAAATTAAATCCCAATGATTCTTATTTATGTATTTTTCCTATTAGCAAAATTTTCTTTCAGAATCGACTAGGTTGGTTGGGGTGTAAGATTGGGTAATTTGTTTTCTCCTTACCTTTTCTTCATATGTATGGAAATTCTGTCTAAGCTCATAGAAAAAGTGATAGCCGATAATAAATATCGGAGCTTAAAATTAATAAAAATTCCTCGCATATCTCTCATTTGTTTTTCGCATATGACTGTTTCCTTTTCAGAGAGTGGATTTGGGAAGCCAAAAATTTGTTAGATATCTTACCGTTTTTTTTTTGCTACATTATGGGACAAATGGTAAATCTTAAAAAATTTGGGATCTATTTTAGTTCTTGAATCCATCCAAAACACGGAAAAGTTATATCAAAAATCATAAAGTTTCCCTTGATGACAAAAACTGATAAAAATCTTGGCACCCTTTTTTTTTTTTGACAAGAACAAGAAAGAAATTATGTGAGCCCCTTCTTCAAAAATATTACTCAACTTTGCAAAGCTGGAAATCAAACCTTCTATCCCAAGAGGGTTGGAAAGTGATAATTAAATTTATTCTTCAATCCTTCCCAACTTATCAAATGCAAGTCCTTGTCATTCCTATAGAAACTCTTGACCAAATGGGCCGCATTCAAAGAAAATTTTGGTGGAATAAAGATGGATCCAAAAGAAAAGGAGGTTTCATAAGAGCCTGGGCCAGTATTTGTAAGCCTATACTTTAAGGAGGGCTAGGAATTCAAAATTCCCATCAATTCAATATAGCACTTCTCACAAAACTAGCCAGTAGACTAATCTCAGATCAAGGTCAACTATGGGCTCAACTTCTAAAAGCCAAATATTATCCAAATTCACATCATCATCCAAATTCACATCATCTAGATTCTTCTAAATCCTCTAACCTATCTTGGATTTGGACGAGTATTCAAAAAGACTTAAACCCAATTAAGGATAATTTCGTTTGGCAAGTAAAAAATGGAGCTTTTACAAAAATATGGGAGGACAGGTGGATTCCTAATTCGGATTTAATTCTCAAACCTTCGGATAAAGAAGAACTGATTCCACAAAGGGTGCAAGAGTTGATAACTACTGAAGATAATTGGAACCACGTGAAATTAGATGAATATTTCTCGACAGATATAAAAGAAAAAAAATACTTGCAATATCGCCACAAAGCAAGGATCAAGATAGAATTATATGGAAGCATCAACTATCAGGAGCTTTCTCAGCTAAGAATATCTATAGTTTTTTATAAATCAAGATCAAACAATAATGTTTTTTTATTTTCATTGGTATAAGATATGGAAAATCCAAGCAATTCCAAGAATTAAATTATTCATTTGAAAACTAATTCGGAAAGTTCTTCATGCTTCTTGGAGACTGGCAGCTCATATTTCATCAATCTCTTCGGATTGTCCTATGTGCCATTTCCAATCCCAAGAGACCGAGCAACATATATTCAAGTTTTGTCATAGTGCTAGAGCCATTTGATTTGGTTTTGCTCTGGACACAATTAATTCCAAAATTCGCATTAATTCGATAAGTATTTGGGAAAATGCTGGATCACTGACTCTGAATACTCGCAATTTTCGGGAAAATTCGCCACCCTTCTCTAGATCATTCGAAAACATAGAGGCTCGGTAGTTTTTGAAAAATCCGATCCATATCCGACGAATCTGATTGCCAAATTAAGTAATATCTACATTCTACTCCTTCTAAAGATATCAATAAGGTGACTATTCCCCAGAAGAAAAAAAACCTAACTGGGCTTTTCTAAACTTATATAGGATAATCTTTATTGATGCTTATTTTAAGAAAAAATATTTATCTATTGGTTATGCATTCATTATTCTTTATCTTGTGGATCAAGAAACGTTTATGCATATTTCAGCGGGGTCAGATTGGGATTCATCAGCGGTTCATGCAGAAGCAAAATCTTTGTCAAAGGCAAGTACTTAATTAAGTGAAAAAATTCTGTCAAGTGTTCCCATAGTAACATAATAATGAAAATATCTAGCTAATATAATCAATAAAAAAAGTGTGGACATTCCTTGAAAAGCAGAAAACACAATTATCGATAGGGTTGTTCATGGTCGGTTTCGGCTCGGTTTTCAGCCAAACCAAAACCGAAACCATTAGTGTCGGTTTCTAAAAATATTACCAAAACCGAGTCGTTAACCATCGGCTAGGTTCCTAGTCGGTTTTAATCGATTTCGGTTTATTCCAATGGGTCATGAATAACCGATTGTCATGTCAGTTTTCTAAAACTGACAGTTCAAATCTCTTCAAAGTAAAGTCATAGTTCAAAAATTTTAAACCACCTGCAGACATCCATAATCCATACAGATTCCAAATTCATAAACATTCAAAGTTCATCAACATCAATTAATTAATCCACCAAATTTTAATTAAGTAAAGAAAAACTTTATTGCAAATAATTAAACACTACAGATGACCAACCACTGAACTTGACACAGCCAACTAATATGAATACACATCAAGAGATCTAACAACCTCACCTCTTCTTTAACACCACCACCACCATTCTATTGTGATGGGATTTTTTTTTTAAAATTTTTTGATCTTAATCATTTTCCACAAAGAATTGTAATTCAACGAAAACCTTCACCTCAATTGGATCTAGACAAGCAAAGATTCTCCAAATTAACATAAAATTTGAATAAAATTTACCACAATTAACTACCAAAATAATCTCTTCAATGCAGAGCTCTGAATCTAACTTAAATCATAGACCTTAATATTAGTATCTTTCAAAACCCTTGCTTGATAATGGGTTCTTAGCAAAACAATCAAACTATGTACTCAGATCAACAAATCTCAAGCAAATCGTGAAGGTGGAGATGGTGAGTAGTAGACGCCCCATACCCAGTAGAGGGGAAGAGAGAAACTGGGAAAGAAATCTAGTTTTGGATTAGGGTTATGCTTAGACTTTATAGTGTGAACGCATGGACATGATTTGATGATGTTAATCTACGGTGGACGATGGACATATGAATTAATAATATAGGGAGGATCCAGTGGTTGATATGAATTCAACTAAAGGTTATTATTGCTTGGTTATACCAATGGTACTCGTCTCGGTTTTTTGCTCAAACCAAAACCGAAACCGTTACCTTCGGTTTCTAGTTTTCTAAACCAAAACCAATCATTAGTAAATGGTTTGGTTCGGTTTCTTCGTAATCGGTTCGGTTCAGTGCGATTTTAGCAGAAAACCGTTACCATGAACAACCTTAATTATAGAAGTTTTGACAGTTTTGGAAAAACTCAAGCTCGGGTTAGATAGATAAGCAGAAACCATAATACAACATCGTACTCCATAGCATAGGAAGAAAGGATCAAAAATCTACAACATATGTCGATCCAATTGCAGGTAAGAGTTAAAAAATCGAGCATTTTATTCAATATTTTTGATAAAAATCAGATTGCAAACTTTTTGTACTATATTGCTTAATTAATAAAATTAACCTGCACATAGAAAGAAAAAAAACCTAGCCAATTAAATAAAAAAAATATAGCCAAAATATTTTAAAACTTGATCTGAATAGGTTTATCATCAAAACTTTATCGATTAAGATATATAGGTTTCAATGCAAGCCTTAACACTCCTCTCTAAACTTAATGCGTAAGTCGTAAAGCGTGTGATGTCTTGGACCTTGGCTTTCTTAAATAGGCATCACCAAAAAGACAAAGTCAACTGCGTCAGAAATATTGGCTTCTGAAACCATAAAAAAATGGATTTCGGAATAATTTTTTTTTGAATTTAGTTGTTAATGAAATGAGTTCCACAATGAACTGATGTTGAAGGTGATGGTTCAATCATATAAGAATGGGTTCTGGAACCAAAAACTCTAGTGTTTCCGTAATTAATTGCACAATGGTTACGAAACCATAACACTTAATTAGGTTCCGGAACCAAGATTTAATTTTTCTATTCATATTCAGCCGTTTGCTTTGTTTTTTTTCCTCGTTGTCGTAACTTCTCTTCTTTGTCCATTTTAGCACTCTTTCACTTATTTTGAGTTATTCAACCTATGCAATATGAAATGTAAATGTTAGAGCACTTCTCGGTCGAACTCGCAAGCGTTGCTATCTCAAGTTTGTTTGTCAAGTTTAGTTGATCAAAACTATATACTTGATTTCTAGTCTACTTATAGCTATGTCTCGGACTATGATAGAATGTGTAGTTGAGTTTTAAACTTCACGGCGTTCACCAATTAAATAAGAAGATCTACTGAGGAGCTTGGAGGAACTTCATCAACAAAAGGTATGTGGAGACTAAAAGTTATCTATCTATCTTCTTATGAGACTAAGTCTTATAACTATATATACTTTTACATTATACACATTTGATATTTCGAGCCGAGTTTATCTCGCTTATTTATTTCTCGAAATACGTGTTGGAAGCTTTTTGATTTACCTATGTTCGTCGTATTCTTGACGATTTTAGTTGGAAACAATTTATTTTTTGGGTTATTATGAGGGACTAATATTTCTAGGCTGCTCTTCGGGAGTATAAGACCAGATTATTAGTTGGTTCCTGTTCACCTTGATCTTTGTATCAAAAGATGGAACAAATAGAATAAAGGGTAGACATATCTGTGGGAGACAAATTTGTTTATATGTTTTCGACTTTGGGTCGTAGCAACTCTTAGTTGTGGGTGAGATCATCTAAGGGAATCAAGTGCGCAGAATTCGGCATGGTTCTAGAGGCGTAAGGAATGCAACTGTACCTTAATCGGTGTGTAGTGTGGCACAGATAAAAGTGATAGAGGTGAAAGCAAACTAGTTGATGGGGATGCGAAGAGAGTTTAAGTTCCATCAGAAACTTAGATAAATCTGATTGAAAACAATCAAACTAAATTGAGATTGATAATAATAATATTCAAATAATAAGATGTTCTCTAAACAAGAAGACCCAGCCTTTATATAGTCTCACAAGAACCGACTAAATGGAAAGAGTTTAACTTAAACTAGGAAAGGAAATACTTGTAAAGTAAGGAAACTAAAACTAACGCTTGGATCAACTATTATAGTTGATACAATCTTAAAGGATCAACAGTCACAGTTGATATGAACTCAAGGGATCAACAAACATTGTTGATACAAAAATAATGGATCAACTTGGAGAGTTGATACAGAGAAAGATGTACCACATCAGTCCCCCCTTCTTGAAAGAAACTCGCCCTCGAGTTAGTCAATATAAAGAACTTCATTCTCTCCATGAAATTTAAAAAATTCTGCACATTGAAAATATTAGAGATGTTCCAATTGGATGGAAGTTCAACAAAATAAGCATTATCACTGATCTTCTTTAGTATCTTGAATGGTCCATATTTCTTCATCTTTGTATTGTTGTACGTTCCAGTAGGAAATCCTTCTTTCCTGAGATGAATCAAAACTAATTCTCCTTCATCAAAAGTCTTAAATCTTCTGTGTTGATTTGCATCTTCTTTATACTTGTTATTCGAATCCAGAAGCTTTGCTTTTACTTCTTGATGAATCAGTGAAGCTTTCTCGAGCATGTTATCTGCCTTTGCATTTTATTGTCTCGGCTTTGGAAGCACTACCAAATCCAAAATATGGTTAAGAACCTTAGAATAAACAATCTCAAAAGGTGTCTTACCTGTAGATCTATTAACTGAAGTATTAAAAGCAAACTCCATATGAGGAAGAAGAATATCCCACTGTTTTTCTTTTCCTCCAATAATCTTAGCTCGAATCAAGTTACCTAAAGAACAATTGGCTACTTCAGTTTGTCCACCTGTTTGGGGATGAGCAGTTGTACTATATTGAAGTTTAGTTCTTATACGCATCCATAAAGATTTCCAGAAGTAGCTCAAAAATTTAGTATCTCTATCAGATGTAATCGACTTGGGAATTCCATGCAAACGAACGACTTCTTTAAAGAATAAGTAAGCAACATTGGAAGCATCAGTTGTCTTCTTGCAGGCTATGAAATGAGCCATCTTTGAATAACGATCGACTACTACCATAATAGAATCATGACCTTTTTAATTACGTGGTAAGCCAAGTACAAAATCCATACTTATATCTACCCAAGGAGCATCTGGAACAGGAAGTGGAGTATACAAACCTGTGTTTTGGATAGTCTCTTTAGATTGTTGACATATCATGCACTTTTGGACGTATTTCTGAACATCTCTTTTAAGTGAAGGCCAAAAATAACGTTCTTCAACTAAAGCAATGGTTTTAGCACGCCCAAAATGTCCTCCAAGACCACTGCCATGCAACTCTTGGATTAGATGTAGACGTAAAGAACATTGAGGTATACATAAACGATTTCCTTTAAAAAGAAAACCATCTTGTATTAGAAAATCATCAACACTGCTTGTATAAGAACCACATTTTTCCCAGAGATTTTGAAAATCTTTGTCTTCACTATAAATGTCTTTCAAAAAATCAAACGCCAAACTCTCATGTTTAAGAGTGACAAGAAGATGAGCTCTTCTACTCAAAGCATCAACTACCTGGTTTAGTTTTCCACTCTGATGTTTAATATAGAATGTATATTGATTGATAGTAGATAACCACCTATCATGCATTCGATTGAATTTTGCTGAAGTTTTCAAAAACATAAGAGCCTGATTGTCAGTATTTACTATAAACTCACTGTGAATGAGATAAGGATGCCAATTCTTAAGAGCTTGAATAAGAGCAATTAATTCCAACTCATAAGTAGACCACTTCTTCCTTGTATCTGAATTCTTTTCACTATAGTATGCAACTGGATGCCCTTCTTGAGATAAAACAACGTGTATACCAACAATAGAAGCATCACAGTGTATTTCAAAAGGTTTTTCAAAATTTGGCATGGCAAGAACAGGTGCACTGCACAATTTTTCCTTGAGAAGATTAAATCTCTTATTTGCTTTTTAAGTCCATTCAAAAGTATCACACTTCAAACAATCTGTCAAACTAGCTGCAATTGTACTAAAGTTTCTCACAAATCTTCTATAGAATGAAGCTAACCCGTGAAAACTTCGTACTTCACGTATAGATGTTGGAGTAGGCCATTCCACAATTGCCTTAACTTTAGAATCATCCACAGAGATACCAGTATCAGACACAACATATCCCAAAAATGTAAATCTGTTTGTAAAGAATGTGCACTTCTTTAAGTTCACATACAAAACATTGTTTTGTAAAGCCTGAAACACTTGAGGTAAATGTGAAATATGCTCTTCTTCATTGTTGCTAAAAATAAGTATGTCATCAAAATATACTATGAAAAACTTTCCAAGAAAAGGCTGTAGAACTTGATTCATGAGTCGCATAAAAGTACTAGGAGCATTAGATAAGCTAAAAGGCATTACTAACCATTCATACAAGTTTTTTTTTTTTTTTTTTCTTGAAAGTTGTTTTCCATTCATCACATTCACGAATACGTATTTGATGATATCCACTACATAAATCAAGCTTGGTAAAGACTTTAGCACCAGAAAGCATATCAATCATATCATCAATTCTTGTTATAGGAAACCTATATGGTATAGTAACTCTATTTAAAGCTCTACAGTCTATACACATACGATATCCACCATCCTTCTTGTCTACTAAAAAGGATGGACTAGCACAAGGACTTTTGCTAAGTCTTATCAAACCTTTTTGTAACAAATCATCAACCTGACCTTGTAATATCTCATGCTCATTAGGACTAAACCTATAATGAGGTTGATTAGGAATAGAAGTTCCAGGTATAAAGTCATCTGATGTTGTAACTATCTAAGTGGAGGTAAAATATTTGGTAACTCAGCAGGAAATAAGTTACTGAAAGAAGATAATAAAGGTTGTACCTTGTTTGGAATCTCCATCATAGGTTTAGCAACTTCATGAGAGCTCAGAGAATGAGTATGATATAAAGAATGAACAATAATAGCAACTAAGGCAGTTGTTTTCTTATCTGTTGGTTCCTTTGCTGAAGTAGAAGTTTTTAAAGGCCACAAAACTTTAGTAAAACCTTCATGAATAAAAGTATAAGTGTTGCCATAACAATTATGAACAACACGAATGTCATATTGCCATGGTCTTCCCAACAGTAAGCTTGCTGCATTCATATTAATAACATCACATAGAGCAGAATCCTCATATCCAGGAAAAGAAAATTTGACGAGGCACTGATGAGTGATTTTCTGAGTTGAAGAACTGTTTATCCAACCAACTGAATATGGATTTGGATGAGTAGTAACCGGTAAACCAAGTTTCTCAACTAACTTTGCAGAAACATAATTTTCTGTACTCCCACTATCAATGATCATACTACAAAGCCTCTCTTCAATGAGACAATGAGACCTGAAGATATTATGTCTTTGTGTAAGACACAGTTCAGTGATTAATATTGGTCAAATTACTCCAAGAAAATCTGCATCATAAGTCTCATGTTCCTGTAGATAAGTAAGTTCATCATCTCTTAGTGCATCCTCTTCTTGTGTTTCTTCTTGAGTTTCATTAATGTAAGCATGAAACTTGCGACAATCACTACTAGAAGTATGACTAGTTTGGTTGCACTTGTTACATTTATCTCCACGAAACTTTGAATAAGGATTAGGAGCTTTACCTAAAGGAGGAAATTGTTGTAGATATTTATTACCTCTAGTAGTTGGAGCAACATTTCTTTGATGTGTAGCCTGTGTCTGTGAAGGTTTAGCAGATGGAATATTCATCAAAGTTGCATTGTCTGCAGGAAGAGGTGATTGACTTGAAGTAAAATTGGTTGTTTGAGGTTGTTGAATAGACTGACCATAAACTCTTTCTTATGGATCAACAATGGATGTTGATCCCCTGTCGCTTTGGCTACCATAATAAGAGTTATATGGTTTTGCAGTTTTAAAATAATATTAATAACGAGCTTGTCGTGGAGTTGCTTGTCTAGAAGTATTGAGAACACGCCTTTCAATTTTAATAGCTTGTTGTATTGTTTCAACCATAGTAAATACGGATTGTGTCATCCCCTGCTGAATTAGACTGTTCAAACCATCTATAAAACGTGCAACTAATTGCTCTTCGGTTTCATTCAATTGATTACGTGCAACTAAACTGTAAAATTCAGCTACATATTCTTCAACAAGCCTAGCACCCTGTCTACAGTTTTGAAGTTTGATAAACAGTTGTTGCATATAATCTCTAGGTAAAAACTTACCTCGTAATAAGTCTCTCATTCTTTTCCAAGTACGTATGGGAGGTTTGTGATGGTTATGATAGGTGTCTAAAACACCTTGATATTTATCTATTGTTTATGCTTTCTTTGTTATGTTTTCTTGTAAATTATGTATCTTTTATTTGATTTTGAGTTTTAGGTACTTTGGAGCAAAAGAAGAAGAAACGTCCCTTAAAAGTGGCTAAAGTGTCATTTCATGTGCAACTACTGTTAGAGGCGACTTATTTCTCGTTATTTACTTCTTTTCTATCTGAAAGGCATGTTCAGCCTTAGTGATGTATAAAAATTGAAGAAAATAAGTAAATATGAGAGGTAAGAGATGGCTGCTCGAGAAACTACTAAAAGCACCCAGAAAAGTGTTAAAGGCACCCCCGGAAATGACCCGGCGGAGTTGACAAAGGCACCCCAGGAATTTTCACTATTTACAGCCCAAAAGTCATCTTTGTACCCCATAAATTGCTATTCACACCCCCAGGAATTGCTAAATGTACCCCAAATTGCTAAAGGGACACCGCTGTTGGATAAGGAGAGGTCATCTTCAACCATTTGAATTTGAAAATTTGGCGGGAAAAAGGGTTTTATTGGCTGCAGATTTAGGGTTTGGATTTTGGAGGTTCTAGAGGGAGACTAAATCGTTGAAATTAGTTGGGTTTGCTCTAATAAGATTAACAGCGATGATGATGTGTTTGGATATGTTAGAAATTGGCTGGAAATTCGGCAAGAAGAGAACAAAGGTCACGGGATATATCTGTTTGAAAATTGAACGTGAATCAGACAGACTAAAGTGCTGATATTAATTGGGTTTGCTCTAATGGACTAAAAATGGATGGTAATGGTGTTCGTTTTGATTAGAATTGACTATATCGACGATTGGGAGGAAAACTGGATTTTGGTCGGGATTGTTCATCTTCTCCGGCGAAGTCACCTGGTTATGATTTGGATGAGTTTTATGTTGGACTTTCTCATGGTTTCGGGTTGGTTTAGGTCTGTTTCGATCAAACAGGCTTGGTAAGGTACTTTGAATCGAAGAAACATAGTTTTCCACGTATTTAAGTAAAACAGGGAAGAAGAGTTTTATTGGGTATGATTTTCTAAACTTGGGAAGATTGCGTGTGGATGGAGGAATTAAACACGACTTGGAAGGTGATGGCAATATGTTGGAGTAATTTTGTATACAACAGATGCGTGGAGAAGGAACAAAAGGAAAGAATTTCCCGTAAAGAGTAAGAAAATACTCCCGAGATGATCATCATTATTGTGAGAAGATACGGCATTAACTCGATAGGTTTCTCACCTGTTTGGTATATAAAGGCCTATGGGATGACAGAAGAGAGGGACAGAGACTTTGGGGAAGAAAGTAGAGGCTTAGAATCATAAAACAAGAGTTCTCAGAAAGTTCACCTGTTGCTGCAACTTGAAGAACACGAAGAACAATACCTGTCAAAAACGGTCGCAGAAGCAGTCTTAGATACAACGACAGAGAATCCTCTATCGTTCTTCAAACAGTGGAAAAAAAAGGACCTTCAGACACAGTCATTTATTAACGAAGGTGCTCAATTCAGTGCCAAACTCCTTTAGCGGATCGGAAATCATTGTAAGCATTTTTATTATTATTTTTAATACAATGATTAATGAAATTTTCTCCAATCTTCGATCTATGAGTATCTAAATTTCTTTTCTAGGGTTTTGGAGGAAACTATTTTAAATGCGTAATATTTAGTATTTAAATTCTTTGACATATTTTACTCCATATTTGTGCTTTCAATTGTCTAAAAATTTTCTCTTCTTTGTATGCTTCTGTTTATGGGTAAAAATCGTTTCTGCCGATTTCGGTAAATTCGGCAGGTGAGTGAGAAACTGGTTCAAACCCTAAACAAATGTGCTGCTCGTGAGCACTTTATAGATTCGAGAGATCAATGCATACAAGTCCAGCCTAAACCAAGAAATGGCCGTTCCAGGACTTGCTTCGGTCACAAAGTGGAGGAGAAGGGTTGATTTGGGAGGGAAGCAAAGAAAGGTGTTGAGACCAGAATAGTCTGGGAGAGTAGTGTCTCGACTTGTATCAGAAAGTGAAAGCTTCGGAAGCTTGCAAGAGATGAAAGCTTTTAGAGAGCTTGCAAAGTTGCCTTTTCTGAGAGTGTAGTATTTTTTATCCTGACCGAGACTTGTTGTCGGGGTGGAAATAGGTAAGACCTATTTATACAAGTCGAGATTGAAACGTACCTCGGCCTCATGAAGGAAGAGAGTAAAGGGTGAAATAATGGGAGGAGGTGGTAACCGCATGGTGTTAATGGGTGAAAACGTTTCACCATTATTTCCTCTTTATTTGACCGCTTTATTCCTATTCACGCTTTCTTAATGTGAGCGTAGTGTACGATGCATCTTTGTGACCGCCAAACCAAAACCCTAAAAAGCATCCCCAGTTTGTGTTGATATCTCGAGTGTTGGTTGCACCTTGGGTGCAAGTGGCGATGCTAGTGGCGCGTGTGGCATGTGCCATTGGCATGTGCGGAATGCCCTTGTTGCGGGTTGTACTTCGAGTGAAAGTGACAATGCCGGAGCTGCTAGTGGCGTGCGTGGCATGTGCCAATGGCATGTGTGGAAAACCTTGGTAGTAGGTTGTACGTTGAGTGTAGGTGGCAATGCAAGAGCTGCTAGTGGCGTGTGTGGCATGTGCGGAATGCCTTGGTGGTAGGTTGTACGTTGAGTGTAGGTGGCAATGCCAGAGCTGCTAGTGGCGTGTGTGGCATGTGCCAATGGCATGTAACAATGGCATGTGCCAATGGCATGTGCGGAATGCCTTGGTGGTAGGATGCATGGTTTGCGAGTTAGGCTACCAGCGTGGGTTTTGGCATGTGCCAATGGCGCATACGCCAAGTTGGCCTAAGTTGCACCGGCTTGCAAGTTAGGCACGGCGTGCGCATTAGGGGCACGGCTAGGCGATGAAGGCTACCAGCGAGCGTGTTGGCATGTGCCAATAGCATGCGCGGCCGTTTAGGGTCGTGGTCTTGGTAGGAAAAGCTACTAGTGAGCGTGTTGGCATGTGCCAATGGCATGCGTGGCCGTTAGGGCCGTGGCTTTGGTAGGAAAAGCTACCAGTGACGCATGTTGGCATGTGCCAATGGCATGCGTGGGCCGTTTGGGCCGTGGCCTTGTAGGAAAAAGCTACCGGTGGACGCATGTTGGCATGTGCCAATGGCATGCGTGGCCGTTAGGGCCGTGGCTTTGTAGGAAAAAGCTAAAGGTGATGCATGTTGGCATGTGCCAATGGCATGCGTGGCCGTTAGGGCCGTGGCCTTGGTAGGAAAAGCTACCAGTGACGCATGTTGGCATGTGCCAATGGCATGCGTGGCCGTTTGGGCCGTCGCCTTGGTAGGAAAAGCTACCAGTGACGCATGTTGGCATGTGCCAATGGCATGCGCGGCAGTTTAGGGTCGTGGCCTTGGTAGGAAAAGCTACCAGTGACGCATGTTGGCATGTGCCAATGGCATGCGTGGCCGTTTGGGCAATGTGGCCTTGGTAGGAAAAAGCTACCGGGGAGCGTGTTGGCATGTGCCAATGGCATGCGTGGCCGTTAGGGACGTGGCCTTGGTAGGAAAAGCTACCAGTGAGCGTGTTGGCATGTGCCAATGGCATGCGTGGTCGTTAGGGCCGTGGCCTTGGTAGGAAAAGCTACCAGTGATGCATGTTGGCATGTGCCTATGGCATGCGTGGCCGTTTGGGCTGTGGCTTTGGTAGGAAAAGCTACCAGTGAGCGTGTTGGCATGTGCCAATGGCATGCGTGGCCGTTAGGGCCGTGGCCTTGGTAGGAAAAGCTACCGATTCATGTTGGCATGTGCCAATGGCATGCGTGGCGTTAGGCCGTGGGCCTTGGTAAGAAAAGCTACCAGTGACGCATGTTGGCATGTGCCAATGGCACGCGTGGCCAATTTGGCCTAGGTTGCATGGTTTGCAAGCCTAGGTGCGGGTGCTACTTTGGCATGGCGCGGCTTGGGCCAAGGTAAGGGTGTTTGGCTTGGCGTGGCGTGACTAGGGCCAAGGTAAGGGTGTTTGGCTTGGCGTGGCTAGTTCGGGTTAAGTGTGGCTGGCATGATTTGCCATTGGCACGGAGGTGCGGCTAGCATGGTTGGCATGCTTCAGTGCGTTTGGTATGGCTGGCATGATTTGCCATTGGCATAGAGATGCGGCTAGCTCGGGCTAGGTGTGGCTGGCATGATTTGCCATTGGCACGGAGGTGCGGCTAGCATGGTAGGCATGCTTCGGCGCGTTTGGTATGGCTGGCATGGTTTGCCATTAGCATAGAGATGTGGCTAGCTCGGGCTAGGTGTGGCTGGCATGATTTGCCATTGGCACGGAGGTGCGGCTAGCATGGTTGGCATGCCCTAGCGTTTGGTATGGCTGGCATGGTTTGCCATTGGCATAGAGATGCGTCTAGCTCGGGCTATGTGTGGCTGGCATGATTTGCCATTGGCACGAAGGTGCGGCTAGCATGGTTGGCATGCTTCGGCGCGTTTGGTATGGCTGGCATGATTTGCCATTGGCATAGAGATGCGACTAGCTCGGGCTAGGTGTGGCTGGCATGATTTGCCATTGGCACGGAGGTGAATTAGGGTTTTGTTCGTTGTAACCTTAATTTGAAAAAATACCCCCTATTAATTACTGACTACACGCATTGAATGTTCTAATAAATGTGTCACTGGTGACATTAGGTTATTTGGGGTTTTACGATTTTACCCTTTGTCTAAAAACCACCATCAACATTAAGTCCCCTGCTTTAGCTCGGAGCAGAGCTTTGTTGCGGGGTAAGCATATGATGGTGACAAACTATCAAAGAAGAACCGTATAGAGAATTGAGGAGGCTCGTCGACCTTTTTATAAATAGGATTTGGAATCCTTGCCTCTCGGCAATTTTGTAATAAATCGGAGGCTGGGCACAATTGGGAAGTTAGCGTCGTGAGAGACAGGACATCTGGGCGGCATTGAGAAGTTGACGCGAGTTTAGGAAAACTGAGCGTGCTAGCTGGTGGGACCGGCGCAAGGTGGGGAAGCTGTGCGTGCTTGCTGGCGGGACTTGAGCGGTCATTGGGAAGTTGGCGCAATTGGTGGGGCCGATGCAGCTTGGGCGACATTGGGAAGTTGGGCACCCTTGTGGGCCCGTTTCTTACACGCACGATTTTGGTAAAGGGAAATCCTTCCCTATTTCAGAATCTTCACGCCTATATATACAAAGTCCCTTTCTCCCATATTGCACCTTCATCTTTTCATCCTTTCCTACTAGCGGCAGAGTTACAAAGAAAACCAACTTCCGGTATGTCTTCCAAGATTTCTCTTGTTTCCCTTTTTATGTAGGTGTAAACCCTAAGAGTAGGCATTTATATATTGCGCATATAATTTCTTGGCGTGCCTCTTGTAGAAAATATTGTATGTATGCGCCCAAGGGAAATATTGCATATATTATTCGAACCCGTAGGGAAAGTGCTCCATATATAATTTTGAACCCGAAGAAGGATATTGCAGACGCACTTGAGCTCGTATAAAATATCGCGTATAATTTTGAACCCCGAAGAAAATACTGCGTGTGCAGTTTCGAACCCGTAGAGAATACTTGTTTTTATGAATCAAGAAGAATACTGTATATGTGCTTCATATGACTTCGAACCCGTAGGAAATATCGCATATATGAATTTTCGGTCCTGGAAGAAACATCACGCGTGCAATATTTGAACCCGTAGAAAAATGCTCCATATATAATTTTGAACCCGAAGAATGATACTGCAGACGCACTTGAGCCCGTATAAAATACTGCGTATATAATTTGAAACCTGAAGAAAATACTACGTATGTATTTTTGAACCCTGAAGAAAATACTGCGTGTGTATTTTTGAACCCAAGAAAATCTTTGCGTGTGTATTTTTGAACCCTCAAGAAAATATCACGTGTGTATTTTTGAACCCGTAGAGAATGCTCCATATATAATTTTGAACCCGAAGAATGATACTGCGTGTGCAGTTTTTAAGCCAGTAAAGAATACGCCCTTTCTCTCTCTTTTTTTTTTGTATTTCAGGTTTTCCTTTGTTGGGCGCGGTTATGTGTCAGGGAGATAATTTTGTCTTTCTCCATGTGCAGATATCTTGTTACTAAGTTGTTATGAAGAAATCCGGTAAGATGTTACCTGAACAGAATTTCGCCTCATCGAAAGATGTCCATAGTTACAAACCGAACACGGATGATGAATTCTTCGCCAAAAAACTTGTCTCTGCTCGGAAAAATCACCCAGGTTTCGTGCCAATTTTGTTAACCGGTGGTGAAGATGAAAAGAAGACACGTTCGGTTCGCCCAGAGAACACCATACGGTTCTCTTCTTCATAAAGGGGTATATTCCTCTTCCAATATTGATTTCAGGATGTGCCAAAGCCCATTGCGTTCTTTTGATAGATGGGTTGAGTTCATGGTGAGTAAGGAGCATATAAATACCAACTTGACTCGAGCGCAGATTATTGATGCTGTCAGAGCTTCAGTAAATCTCCAGATTAGGAAGGATATCTCGGGCTTGGTTGCTTTCATCTCCAGATGGTGTTCGGACACCCATACGATCATATGTAGATGGGGTGAGATAACTTTCTCCTTGGAGAGTGTGGCTCTCTTGCTGCGGAATCTTCCCAGAATCGGGAATCTTAAAATCCAATTATCTCGAAAGTGAGGGAAGATGCGGGATGACCTTGCCACTAAGTTGGAAGATTTCGCTCGAAAAGACTCAGTGCGAAGTCGAAGGATTCTGTAGGAAAGAGGATGAAAGGTGCCTTTACAGCTGGTGGATATCTCAATGGTTTCCGGACGAGTGGAACGAACAGGTGCTGTTGGTGATCTTCACGTTGCAAAGCACTTTTGGCTCTCTCGGTTGTCTAGAGACATTTTTGACGACGGTTCCGTAAGAAGGAGATAAGACCAAAGAGTTGCTAGTGATTGCTTTGTGAAGTTGGCAAAAGGTGAAGTTCTTCCCATTGGCAAGCTATTCCTCGGCCTCGTATGTGCATCCGGATTATCTAGTTGCGAACATGCGAGTTTCGAATGGTTTCATGAAAGTGAATTCATATGTGCACGTTGCTTTTCTGCAAGTCTGGCTATGGGAGCACTTTGAGAAGTATGCTCCGAAACCGATGCCTTCGATTCCCGCGAGTTGGGGCGGCTCTCGAATTCTTCGATGGGTGAACAGGCGTCCAAGAGTTGGCGTGAGCTTGTTAGTCTTCTTGATAAGTCGTATGAAATCAGTTTTCGCCCATGGGAGCCGGTCCATAGGTCGGTGACTCAAATTGACACCTTTGCTTCGCTCCGCTCATGTCTTTGTCTTCTGATGGCGAGTTGAGCGTTGGTGAAAACTTATTTATTCAAAGTTGCGCGTCCTAGGTTATATGCCGTCTTTCTTCATGGGGTCTTTCCGGATAGTCGCTACAATATTGACCGTACGCTTTCGTCACATGGGTTTCGATCAAGGGGTGCCTCTTGCTTACCAAGCCCGGTGATCCCTAAGGATTCATTGCGTGCCGCCCTTAATGCCGAGTGCCCTTGAGCGGGTATTCGCCTTCCCTTCTTTCAAACGGGAAGAGTAACTTCCGACGACCTTCGGTTATAATGAGTTCTGGTGCGACGAGTTTATTATGATCCAAGATTTTGTGAATAACGTGGTGGAGAACGTTTGTTGTAAACCTTCCCAGCCAGTTTTGAAGAAGTATCCAATGTTGAGAGATCTCAAGCGAAAGCTGCCTAGCAACTCGGAAAGTCCCGGGCCAAGGAACGGAGAACGAAGAATCGTCTTTGGCGGGTTCGAGACGGTTTCAAAAGATCCTCCCGCAGCTCTCGTGTCTTTCGGTTCTTCCAATAACCAGGTATGTGTCGCTTCTTCATTGGTTTGTCTCAAAACACGTGAAATTCTTTGAAAACATGTGTCTTGTTTCTTCCAGGGCTTCGGTAGTGTTAATGCTTTCATTGCCCTTGCACGCGTTGCCGGAGACGGCAATTTCTTCAAAGAATTCCAGCAAAGACCGAGCCTTCTCATAGCGGTGATGAGTCAGAGAAAGAATAAAGTTCGACAAGTGAGAGTGATTCCTCTGGCAGCACTGGTTCTTTTTCGGGAAGTGGTTCGGTGAGTTCCGCGCTTATTTTCTTTCTTCTTCAATTTCTTCTTTTGAAAAATGACTGACTCAAGTTCGCAGGAGGAATCCGGTTCGGAGGACGATTCTGGGGTAGAGCCACACGAAAACTTGCCTTTGGTGGCCACCGCCGGTGACTTGGAGATGGGAGTTAGCCAATTGCCGGGCACAGATGTGGCTCAAACGGTGGATGATTCTCTGATGGTTGCTGCCGTAGACATGGAAGAAGACCCTCTGCGAGTCGTGAGGCCAGGTGCAGGCGCCATTTTTGATCCCCGTACTTGGTTCCTTATCCAGGTCATGTGTTGGTTGGCGGCTTCAGCGTGTCGGCTAAGCATGAGGCATTGTACACCAGAATCTGGGAGAAGTACGGGCATATGGCCACAACCAAGAAAGTCACTAGTCGATTTGCGCTGGTTAAGCGTGTGGAAGAGGCTTTATCTTCCATCGAGGATATGCGTGGGGTGACTGGTCACACCGTTTCTGAAGACATTATTGCCGACTGGGAGCACCATCGCGACGTGTGCGTAGAAAAGGAGTTCAACACTTCGTGGTTTGTCGAAGGCCTTGCTGAGATCCAAAAGTTGAAAGATGCAGCAACCGAAAGCCTTTCCGCCGAGGAGATTGCACGACAGGAGGTAGAACTCGAAAAGCTTTCCAAGATGTTGACTATGAAGAGAGCGGCTCTTGTAGATGCAAAGTTGACTTTCTCCAAGAAGAACAGACCTTTGTTGGATGATTTTCCTTGAATGTTTCTCTGTTAAACTTTCATTTAGGTTTTTTTTTTTTTTTTTGAAAGACATACTGGATGTCTGGTTCAAGGTTTGACCAGTTTTGGTAGACAGCTGGTAGCTTTTGAGGATGTTGGATTATTTCTAGGATGAATGGTTTTGATAATATGACTCTGATTATGTTTCGGGAAAGGAATATTGCTTTTATGAAAGTGTGCGCTAGCAATAGGAACAATACTCAGTAGTATAATGGTTTTACTAAGAACCTAAAAACAAATCGTATATCTTGCGCAGTCTGAAGTTACTCACTTCATAGGTTTTTGCGAACATGCCCCTCTCTATGTAAGAAGGCGGTTTTGCTGGTAGCATCGCCAGCAAGTCCCCAATCGCTGGTAGCATCTTCGGCGAGTCTCCAGTTTTCTCGTGTAGTTTTTTACAACGGGTCGTCGGTAGTTGAGTCGGATCGAGTAGTAGCATCTTCGGCAAGTCCCAGGTTTCTTGTGTAGTTTTTATAACTAGTAACCTGTCAGTCTGGTAGTTGCGTCGGATTGAGTCGCCTTCCCTACCATCTTGACATCTCGGGTCGAAGAACGAGATCGGCGGTCGACATTGTAGCCGATAGATCAATCCTCCCGTGTGGTCGCCAATTGTTTATGGGTAAAAATCGTTTCGCCGATTTCGGTAAATTCGGTAGGTGAGTGAGAAAACTGGTTCAAACCCTAAACAAATGTGCTGCACGTGAGAACTTTATAGATTCGAGAGATCAATCTGTACAAGTCCGGCCTAAACCAAGAAATGGCCGTTCCAGACTTGCTTCGGTCACAAAGTGGAGGAGAAGGGTTGATTTGGGGAGGGAAGCAAAGAAAGTTGTTGAGACCAGAATAATTCTGGGAGAGTAGTGTCTCGACTTGTATCAGAAAGTGAAAGCTTCGGAAGCTTGCAAGAGATGAAATCTTTTTGGAGAGCTTGCAAAGTTGCCTTTTCTGAGAGTGTAGTATTTTTCTCCTGACCGAGACTTGTTGTCGGGTGGAAATAGGTAAGACCTATTTATACAAGTCGAGATTGAAACGTACTGGCCTCATGAAGGAAGAGAGTAAAGGGTGAAATAATGGGAGGAGGTGGTAACCTCATGGTGTTAATGGGTGAAAACGTTTTCACCATTATTTCCTCTTTTATTTGACCGCTTTATTCCTATTCACGCTTTCTTAATGTGAGCGTAGTGTACGCCTGCATCTTTGTGACCGCCAAACCAAAACCCTAAAAAGCATCCCCCAGTTTGTGTTGATATCTCGAGTGTTGGTTGCACCTTGAGTGAAAGTGGCGCTGCTAGTGGCGCATGTGGCATGTGCCATTGGCATGTGCGGAATGCCCTTGTTGCGGGTTGTACTTCGAGTGCAAGTGACAATGCCAGAGCTGCTAGTGGCGTGCGTGGCATGTGCCAATGGCATGTGTGGAACACCTTGGTGGTAGGTTGTACGTTGAGTGTAGGTGGAAATGCCAGAGCTGCTAGTGGCGTGTGTGGCATGTGCGGAATGCCTTGGTGGTAGGTTGTACGTTGAGTGTAAGTGGCAATGCCAGAGCTGCTAGTGGCGTGTGTGGCATGTGCGGAATGCCTTGGTGGTAGGATGCATGGTTTTGCAGTTAGGCTACCAGGCGTGGGTTTTGGCATGTGCCAATGGAGCGCACGACCAAGTTGGCCTAAGTTGCACGGCTTGCAAGTTAGTCCACGGCGTGCATTAGGGGCACGGCTGGCGATGAAGGCTACCAATGAGCGTGTTGGCATGTGCCAATAGCATGCGCGGCCGTTTAGGGTCGTGGTCTTGGTAGGAAAAGCTACCGGCGAGCGTGTTGGCATGTGCCAATGGCATGCGTGGCGTTAGGGCCGTGGCTTTGGTAGGAAAAGCTACCAGTGACGCATGTTGGCATGTGCCAATGTCATGCGTGGCCGTTTGGGCCGTGGCCTTGGTAGGAAAAGCTACCAGTGACGCATGTTGGCATGTGCCAATGGCATGCGTGGCCGTTAGGGCCGTGACTTTGGTAGGAAAAGCTACCAGTGATGCATGTTGGCATGTGCCAATGGCATGCGTGGCCGTTAGGGCCGTGGCCTTGGTAGGAAAAGCTACCAGGAACGCATGTTGGCATGTGCCAATGGCATGCGCGCGGTTTAGGGTCGTGGCCTTGGTAGGAAAAGCTACCGGTGACGCATGTTGGCATGTGCCAATGGCATGCGTGGCCGTTTAGGCCGTGGCCTTGTAGGAAAAGCTACCGGTGAGCGTGTTGACATGTGCCATTGGCATGCGTGGCCGTTAGGGCCGTGGCCTTGGTAGGAAAAGCTACCAGTGAGCGTGTTGGCATGTGCCAATGGCATGCGTGGCCGTTATGGCCGTGGGCTTGGTAGGAAAAGCTACCAGTGACGCATGTTGGCATGTGCCAATGGCATGCGTGGCCGTTTGGGCCGTGGCTTTGGTAGGAAAAGCTACCAGTGAGCGTGTTGGCATGTGCCAATGGCATGCGTGGCCGTTAGGGCCGTGGCCTTGGTAGGAAAAGGTGACGCATGTTGGCATGTGCCAATGGCATGCGTGGCCGTTGGGCCGTGGTCTTGTAAGAAAAGCTACCAGTGACGCATGTTGGCATGTGCCAATGGCACGCGTGGCCTAGGTTGCATGGTTTGCAAGCCTAGGTGCGGGTGCTACTTTGGCATGGCGCGGCTTGGGCCAAGGTAAGGGTGTTTGGCTTGGCGTGGCGTGACTAGGGCCAAGGTAAGGGTGTTTGGCTTGGCGTGGATAGTTCGGGTTAAGTGTGGCTGGCATGATTTGCCATTGGCACGGAGGTGCGGCTAGCATGGTTGGAATGCTTGGTGCGTTTGGTATGGCTGGCATGATTTGCCATTGGCATAGAGATGCGGCTAGCTCGGGCTAGGTGTGGCTGGCATGATTTGCCATTGGCACGGAGGTGCGGCTAGCATGGTAGGCATGCTTCGGCGCGTTTGGTATGGCTGGCATGGTTTGCCATTGGCATAGAGATGCGGCTATCTCGGGCTAGGTGTGGTGGCATGATTTGCCATTGGCACGGAGGTGCGGCTAGCATGGTTGGCATGCTTCGACGCGTTTGGTATGGCTGGCATGGTTTGCCATTGGCATAGAGATGCGTCTAGATCGGGCAAGGTGTGGCTGGCATGATTTGCCATTGGCACGGAGGTGCGGCTAGCATGGTTGGTATGCTTCGCGCGTTTGGTATGGGCTGGCATGATTTGCCATTGGCATAGAGATGCGCTAGCTCGGGCTAGGTGTGGTCGGCATGATTTTCCATTGGCACGGAGGTGAATTAGGGTTTTGTTCGTTGTAACCCTAATTTGAAAAAATACCCCCTATTAATTACTGACTACACGCATTGAATGTTCTAATAAATGTGTCACTGGTGACATTAGGTTATTTGGGGTTTTACGATTTTACCCTTTGTCTAATAACCACCATCAACAGCTTCATAAAAACTGTTTTGGGTAGTTTGAGCTGCCGATATTTTATAAGCGAAGGAAAATTAGGCCTTAGAATAGTGACGAGAGTCGTAAAAAAAAAGAACTTATAACGTTATATCTTCCAAAGCATGAGATTGAGTTCGAATTGTTTTGAGTAAAATAGGAGTATTATGTCAAAGTTTTAATTATTGAGTTTACATTCATTAGAAGTAGTGGAATCCAAAGCCCTAGACTCATCTCTCATTGGTAACAAAAATCAATTTTAATTAGTTTGTCTTAGTATTTTCTTTTAACAATCAAAAACCAAATCTTTAAAAAGAGTCTGAGCAACGAATCTTTCTTACCACTTGTAAAAACTACATCAGGTTACGTCGATCATCACTGAGTTTATCCCACCAAGCTGCAGCTCCACCTTTTAGTTTATATGTAACTAATTTAACTTTAGAAGAGTCAGGTACATCCATGAAATTGAAAAACGACTATACTTCATAAAACCAATCCAATAATTCTTCTATTTGTAATCCCCCATGAAAGTTGGGTATATCAGCTTTCAATTTATATTCTGGTAAAGAACCATAAGGATTCATGTTAGATTTTAACCTTATATCATCTTCCCATTGTTTGGCTAAATAATCCTCCAACTTGTCCTTGTCTTCATCACTGTCAAGATTTACAGCTGCAGGTTTCTTACAAGGACTGTTAAGAAAGCTCTCAAACTTCTTGGTGAACTTAAAGAATTGTGAAATTTATTCAGGGATAGAAGTACTCTGAACAAAATAACCTTTAACTTTAGTTGCATCATCGTCTTTTGTTTCTCCTGATTTCTTTTCTTCAGTATTGACATCCTTATCATCAGTTAAACCTGGCATACCTTCCTCATCTAGACCCATGTGTTTCAATAACTTAATAAGATAGTGTTCATGTGATTCAAGTTTCTTTTCTACGATAGAAGAGATACTTGTTTCAATTTCTGGTTTAAGCTCTGTGATAAGGGATGTTGATAATGGTTTCAAAAGTGCTTTGACAAGGGAATCAATATAAGTTTGTGTAAACTTTTCTCCCATTGAAACGAAAAGGTAGGTTGTTTGAAAATTTAGGGTATTGAGTTGTTGCGGAAGCTGTGTAAAAGATCTGTTTCTAGATAAAAATATAAAAACTTTGTATCTGATACCAACTAGTGTGGCACAGATAAAAGTGATAGAGGTGAAAGAAAACTAGTTGATGGGGATGCGAAGAGAGTTTAAGTTCCGTCAGAAACTTAGATAAATCTGATTGAAAACAATCAAACTAAATTGAGATTGATAATAATAATATTCAAATAATAAGATGTTCTCTAAACAAGAAGACCCAGCCTTTATATAGGCTCACAAGAACCGACTAAAGGAAAGAGTTTAACTTAAACTAGGAAAGGAAAGACTTGTAAAGTACGGAAACTAAAACTGACGCTTGGATCAACTGTTATAGTTGATACAATCTTAAAGGATCAACAATCACAGTTAATATGAACTCAAGGGATCAAAAAACATTGTTGATACAAAAATAATGGATCAACTTGGAGAGTTGCATACAGAGAAAGATGTACCACATTAGTGTGAGACTTGGTTAGGGCTCAACTACATTCCAGTCCGAAGTTAACTTGTAGTGGGCTAGAGTCTGTAGCGTCTTAATATAGTGTGGTGTTCAAATATGGACTAGGTCCCGAGGTTTTTCTGCATTTGTTGTTTCCTCGTTAACAAAATTTCAGGTGTCGGTTTTATTTCTTTTCCGCATTATATTTGTTTATATAATTGAAATATCATAGGTTGTGCGTAGTTTAATCAGTTGATAAATCCGACCTTGATTGTTGGATAAAACTTGATTGACACTTGGGCTTTGGTCTTTGGTACCGTCCAAGTTATTCTCATATCAATGAGTATCACGGATTTCTATCTATTTGATTTATTGATTGTATTGAGAAATATATAAAGCTCTTTGATATATTTCTTGATTGAGTCTCGCTTTTAAGTTGGTGCTCTCAACATTATATTGAAGTTTAGTCCATACAGAGATTATCGCACGAATTATTGGGTGTGGTTGTTATACACCCTCTTTTTCAGTAAAAATTGAAGATAATAATGTACAAATCACACAAAAATTAAAGAATAAGTACATGAATTTGATACTCAAAACGTTTCGAATTATACATTTATCAAACGGATGTTGCATTTTCCGAAAATACGAATTTGGCAGAAAAGAAATTATAGAAAATGAGTATGAATTTGTAGCATGGAATTGAGCTAAACAATTGTATTTCTTAAAATTATTTTAATGGTCTGATGAGTTTTCGATTGAATTGGTCCAATTTGAGATAATGAGTTTTTGTTAAAATCATTTATGCATGTTCGTTTGAATTTGATGGTTTCCCTTAATTAGAGTACTCGGGGAATTTAGGAGTTTTATTGTATATCATTTTTTCTGCTAATTCATAAAGTGGATAATTTTTTGTTTTCTATGATTTGATTGCGATAATTTTAATAAATTGATTTCTAATTTCTAAAATTAGGGTTCTTCAATTTTGGGAAGAATGATTTGGGGTTTTCTTAATAAAGACTTTCTCCGGATGAGAAAAAGTGTCACTTAGCGCAATTGTAAGTGTTTTTGTCTTAAAAAAAAAACGGGATAGAAGAATCCATCCTTAGAGTATTTTAGAAAAGAGCGAAAAATATACTATTAAATTTGATATCTGACTATGAAAAGGGAATACTTTATTTTTTGTTTATTTTTTAGCAAGTTCTCTTTCATTGATAGTTCTAAGTCAAGCTTATATAGATTTTCAGTACATTGTGATTTAAGAAACATCATACATAATCAATACATAATCAGTACAAAACCAAGTATCCCAGCAAGAAAAGAGTGAGAATATCGGAAGATGACTAAAAACGTGTACAAATAGAGATTAGATTGAATCAGAGGAGAAATGGTTCCTAATTCCAATAAACGCTTGTACAATATTTCCGAAATCTCTCAATAGAAAATCTCCAATTACTAAATGCAAATTACAAATTTTTATTCTCTAGAGATATGCATTAATTGCTGGTAAATAATGCATATAAAACCAAAAACCTTAATTAAAAGATTCTTAATTTATTTCGGCACAAGATCACCTGGAGTACTAAGGAATATCTTGAACAATAAATGATAAGAGTTACTGTTCGTGTTCAAAGTATGTTGACATATTTTCACTACAAACCTTATTTCATATTTACATGGGTTTGCATTCTTGGAATCGGTTATACCACACTTCCAAACAAGTTTATAATTGGTTCGCCTGTTTCCAAGACTGCTATTTGATTGATCAAATATCAAATTACATACATGGGTTCAATCGGTACTACCAATCACTAGAATCGGTTATACCTAATTATGGAAACACTTGTGATCGGCCACACCAGTCACTAGGATCGGTTACACCAGTTATAAGTATCGGTTTCATCTGCACATGGTATTACTTGTGATCGGTCACACCAGTTACCAGACCTGTTACACCAATTACAAGGATCAGTCACACAATATTTATGATCAGTCACACCAATTATTAGGATCGGTCACACCAATTATAAGGATCGATCATACCATCACATGGTGATTACTTAGGATCGGTTATACCAGTTATCAAACGCAGTCATACCAAATCATAATTCTAGGCATTGTGATTAGTTATACCAAGATACATAGCCTGAGTTAAGGTCGGTTCTACTAACTCACACATATTGGTCATCCAAAGATTTGCAATGAATAGCCGGACCAATTGAAAATGCGGGGGTCTAACAACCACACCTAATAATTTGTTTGGCAATCTGAGAGGACTTACTCCATACACTTTCTAGAGAATCAACTAGACAGTCAGACTCAATCTAGAGTAAAGTATATCAAAGAGTTTAATATCTCTAACACTTAATTCAATCCGAAATTAACAAATAAAAATCTGCGAACCCGATTGAATATAAGAGGAGTAACTTTAACGGTACCAAGGACCAATGTTCAAGTGTCAATTAATGTAAATCAATAACCAAAGGTTGGATATTCTAATTGATTGATCTAAACACAGAACCTGTGATATTTCAATTATATAACAAAATATAATCCGGAAAAGAAATAACAAAGACACCAGAATTTTGTTAACGAGGAAGCCGCAAATGCAGAAAAACCCCGGGACCTAGTCCACATTGAACACCACACTGTATTAAGCCGCCACAGACTCTAGCCTACTACCAATTAACTTCGGACTGGACTGTAGTTGAACCCTAATCAATCTCCCAATGATTCAAGGTACAGTTGCGTTCCTTACGTCTCTGATCCTTGCAGGATACTACACACTTGATTCCCTTAGTTGATCTCACCCACAACCGAGAGTTGCTACGACCCAAAGTCGAAGACTTGATAAACAAATCTGTCTCCCGCAGAAATACCCAAGAGTTTTTGTTCCGTCTTTTGATAAATCAAGGTGAACAGAACCAACTGATAAACCGGACTTATACTCCCAAAGAACAGCCTAGTATTATCAATCACCTCATAATAATCTTAATCGATTAGCGAAACAAGATATTTTGGAATCACAAACGATGAGACGAAAATTTTTGTGATTACTTTTATCTTTCCTATCAGAGAAATTAATCTCAAGTCAATTATTTCAATTGTACTCAATACGATAGAATCAGGCAAAATCAGAACACGCAACTGCAAAGAAAATAGTTGGGTTTGGTTTCACAATCCCAATGAAGTCTTTGAAGTCGTTAACCTACAGGGTATAGATAGAAACCTACGTTTAAAGGAGAATCGACTCTAGTTATGCAACTAGTAACACACGGGAGGTGTGGGGATTAGTTTTCCCATTTTCTAGAGTTCTCATTTATATAGTTTTCAAATCAGGGTTTGCAATCCAAGTTACCTTGGTAACAAAGCATTCAATATTCAGCGTTAGATGAAAAACCTGATTCAACCAAGCTAATATCTTTCAACCGTTAGATTGAACTTAGCTTGTTACACACAAATGAAATGTACCCTCATTTGGGTTTATGTAACCGTACCCAAAAGTGGTGCACCATGTTGGTTCACAAATAGTTAACCGAGGTTAGTCATATGATTACTCTCATATCAACCACATCTTAACCATAACTAGTTCAAATGACTCAAATGAAACTAGTTAAAGAGTTGTTCAATTGCTATATTCCCATAGAATTGTACAAGAACACAATTGAAGCAAAATCGGTTTGATTCACTCGAATCAATCATGAACATTATAGCCACGGTTTGCAAAGATTGCATTCCTTATTATATAAATGTTTATGTTCATGTTCATAACTGATTTTAGAACTTTAACCTTCAAGTATGCAAACGGGTACACATACTTGAAATACCCAGACTAAGATTGAGTTACGCCAGGACGCAAACGGGTACGCTAACTTTAAATCCCAACAAAAATTATCGGACATGAACCGTACTCTAGTACGCAAACGGGTACACATACTTAGGTTCCTGATTCTCAAACCAATAGGTACGCAAACGGGTGCGCATATTATAGTTCCCGGACATGGATTACATTTGTGCAAGAGTGCACAACATGACATATCCAATAATGGTTAAGTGTTCTAAACTCTTATTTCAACCATTGAAACTTTCTTAGAGGATGACAATAGACGTTTTACACACTATTAGCATCAAAACAATTTTCAAGTTATTGAAATAATCATAACGAAATATTCCAAGACAACACCAAATTATTGTATCACACAAACCATGTAAGATGTTACTCGGCAATTTTCACATGATATAAGATGAACTTGGTCGAAGCGAAAGCTTGCCAACACATATTTCGATAAATATGTAAGCGAGATAAACTGTTTTCGAAATCTCAAATGTGTATATAGAAAACTATATCTTAATACGACTTATGTCTCAATATAGGAGATAGAGTAGAAATAGACTTTCCAATTGATAGATGCGTTTAAGTCTCCACATACCTTTTGTCGATGAAGTTCCACAAGCTCCCCTTAGTAGTTCTTCGTCTTCAAATGATGAATGCCATGAAGTCTAAGCTCAACTACACAATCTATGTCCTAGTCCGAGACATCTATAAATAGGCTCGAAATCAAGACTTATAGTTTTGATCACTAACATTGACAAACATGCTTGAGATAGCAACGCATGCGAGTTCGACCGAGCAGTGCTCTAACAATCTCCCCCTTTGTCAATTTTAGTGACAAAACTATCAATACATATGGATTACAAAATAAATAAAAATTTATAGATTCTCATCCAAATGCTTGATCTCCTTGGCATCTTTAACACGACTCGAAAACTTCGTCACTTCCAAATACTCCATGATTCTAAACGTTTTCAACTCAGCATCATAGTTGTGGAAGATCCGTAGTGATAACAATGAGAAAACAAATGCTCTCCATCATTATTATACAGTTTCATAGTATTATTACACAACATCAAAGTTCAATTGTATCACAAATTTGACAACAATACTATGATGATATGTATCACTCCCCCTTAGTCAATACTTCATCTCAACATGAAAACCACTCCCCCTTATATAATGATCCGTAAACCATATGTATTTGTAGTATGAAACTACACATTAATTCTCCCCCTTTTTGTCAATATAAATTGGCAAAGGTACGAAAACTAGTGGGATCCTCATGAAATTTTCATACAGATACTTCATGACCAAAAGAGAATAACATACCAACTTATTTAGATGCAATCATAAATCCGAAGCTAAATGCATTCATCAAGGAGTTTATAAAGATACAAGATAACCCTTATAATATTCCACAGCCGCACTCCCCACAAAGATTTGGCAATTAAGCACAAGTTCAATTAAGAACTCTCACCCATAATATGTCATTCCCGAAAGAACAACACAGGCGACCTTGCTTTTACAAGAAAAGAAGGTTTTCTTTGGACATAACCAAATTACATGAAAACATGAATTTGAATCCAAAAATCTCAATTGAATCAACCACAAAAATGACCAACTCAATTGGTCATGCTCGACATAAGAGAACTTACGGAGCAACACAGTATGTGCACAAAAATGTAGATCGGAGATCGACCAATACTTCGGAATACACAAGGATTCATTCTATTTTCCATTACTATTTGCACAATGACATATAATAGACATAATCCTTGTAAACAAAAGTTCATCCTTTCTTCCATCAAAAAAATGACATAAAAGGCATTAACTTTTGTTAGTCAAAAGTTCATTCTATCTTTTATCAATACTTTCATACCTACATAATAGAGATAACTTTTGAACAAGTATGGGACAGTCACAGGTTCACGGACGTAAAAAACATATCAAGAGTACAAAACAAAGCTAGGCTAAGTTTGCCTGTCTGAGTGGTGGTCAGGATTTTTCCGTGGGAAAGATAAATCAAGGGATGTGGTTCTCCTGACCACCCCCTACAACTCGCACACGTGGCATTAATTCCAATATTATGAATGAAAAATGAATACTCAAGTCAAGATATGGAATTTCAGAAATTATAACGGGGAGGTTCGAACTCATGACCTATTGTGTCATTAGAGTGGCCTCTAACCAGTGTTCCACCTTGGTTGGAATTGATAGAAAAGATAAATCAACAGTGGTGGTTTGTTCAACTTAAATACCATAATTGCTTTATTAATTAGTGTTTCACTAATTGCACATAATAAATAATCTATTCATTATAAAGTGTTTTATTAATTAGTGTTTCACTAATTGCTCATAATAAATGACTAATCATTTTTTAATTATAAATGTTTTCTTAATTAATTATAATATTTATTTCTATTAATAAGTTATTTTGATAAATAGAATCAATAGACATTTTCTCATGGACAATGAGTAGTGGAAGAGGTGGAGGCCGAAAGATTAGTGGTGGTTAAGGGTGGAGCCAAGCACAATTATATTTATTTTTGTTCTTTTATCGTAAAATGGAATACAAAGTCTATTTTTCACATGTATCCAACTTGCCAAGAATTTTTTCTCCCTCTCTCCTCAAAATCCTGGCTCCCGCCCCGGTTTGTGGTGGAAGAAGTAGTGACGGCGAATGCTGGTGAGTAGTGATGGACAATATTAATTTTATGTTGTCGTTACAACATCGATAACATCGTAGTGTGGAAGATGTGGTTGGTTGTTTTTAACACTTTTGATAAAGGAAGGTACCGTATATTGAAGGGATGATATCATACAAGACAATATTTTCATGATCGTAGTTGGATCACCCAAATGGTACCTCTGTTATCTTTGGTACTATATCGTATAAATCATGATTTTTTAATGTTAAAATAAAATTGATTGCAATACAAAAAAAGCATATATACACGGAAAAAATAATAATGAAACTAATCAATTGACGAAATTTTGTTCAATCTAAACCTCATACATGGCATTTGTGATTGAAAATTAGAATTGCGTCCAACAACCTATATGGGATGGGCGGCAGTGATGGTGGCAGTGGTGGAGTCAAAATTGACATTGAGGATGCCTATTTTTTTAAAAAAAAAAAAGAAACATGTAAACTTTGGTGGACTAAACCATAAATATATATGGACAAAGTACTATTTATGTAGTTATTAAAAATTTAAGGGGTTAAAGCCAGGTTAGTCAACCCTTGGCTCCGCCACTAGGTGGTGGTGGATAAAAAAAGTGGATTCATATGGTTTTATGGTGGTGGCGGGTATTGGTGAACAAAAACATATTATGATAATTTCGTAAAGCCACAAAATGTGTAACGTTATATTATAAAAAGTATAAAACGTGGTTGATTATTCTAATGTTAAAATAAACTCGATAAAACACATGTCCATTTTAAAATATTGGTGCAATCAATTGCCATGTTATGTAATAAATAAACGAACGACACGAATCAAGATCAGAACATATGAAATTATTTATTATCGATTTGTTTATGTAAAGAGTGGTCGATTTGTCCTTGGCAAAGATAAATGATTAATTAAATTTCTATTATAAATGTCCCTTTAATAATCTAACATAAATACATGATTTTACTAAAAACTATATTAATTCTAATGGTGGTAGTGGAAGTAGGGTTAGTATAAGCGGTGGCGGGTGTTTGTGAATGGTGGTGGCGGTAACATTACTATTGGTGGAAGAAATAGTGGCGGTGGATGGTTTTTATGGTGGTGCGGGTGTTGGTAATAGTAGTGTATAATAATAGTTTTTGCTTTTTAGTGAGTTTTATTGTATTGTGAAAGATGTAATTGGTTGTTTTTAACACGATTGATAAGGACAAAAAACCAAATATTTCGAGGATGATACCGGAACGTATAAGACAATATGATCATGACTGTTTGATCACCCGTATTATATAAAGGCAATTGGTGTACCCCGCGTAAGAGAACATTATCGCTCTCTCAAGTACTATTACATTCTTTTTCCTGGAAGACCATCAATGTCGAGTTGTTTCGCGACAACTACCTACAAAGACAACAACTTTCACTCAATTTCCGATATAAAACCTTATTGACCGGGAAAATGTATTTGCATTCTAAAATATTTGTTTGAAAATATGTTTGTTCATCAAAATCATCATAAAAAACTCTAAATCATAAATCTAAATTTCTCCTCCGATGTTTATAGAATATTTTTTATATTTTACATTCTCAAATCATGCGACCTCTTGATGAAAAATCAAAAATATCAAATTACGGATCAATATGTATAGGTTTTATTCACTGGGTTAGAAGGTAGAGTAGACACAGATGGGTAGATCACACGCAGAACATGACTGAGAATACCTCAATAATTTGGTCAAGAGATAAGGTCAAAAATTTAAGATTAACTTTCTCAGAGGACTAATTAGATCGGCTTCGATAGGAGCTGACTAAAATATGGATTAATAATAATTTTCACGTAAGACAATTGCAAAACATAGTTTGGCTAACTCTGCCTATGTAAAGAGTGGTCAAGATTTGTCCTTCCTCAATTTCTATGTTATGTGAGAAGATGGTGATATCTAAGATTGAGGTATAATTCAAATCTATTAGATTCATACCATTTACAATTGGATGCCTTGAAAAAATTGACGTGTTGTTATTATTATTACAGGCAAGGGATACATTGACCACACTTGCGCAAATAGCTCACTTCGCAAATGATTGGTGTTGCCTATCATCTAGAATGCAACGAGGAATTTGAGGAAACAAGGCACCGTAAGCGATGTCCAGGAGTATTTTGGATATAGTAACTTAGACCCGATGTAATACTTATGTTTTTATTTTTTTAGTTTTTTCACAATCTATTTATTTAAGAAAAATGAATGTTGCAAATACATAACATCAACAAAAATTAGACAGATTGCGTTTGACAATAATGGCTACTGATGGTCCGAAAACGGCAAAAGAAAGGAATTGTTGTAGAAGAATTGTTGGGATATACAACGGATTACTTGATACGAATGAAAGAGGTATAACTATTTCGATTACGAAATCACATAAAGTTCACAAGAGAAGATGACATCAAGTTTAAAGTTAGTAACAAACATAATATGGATAAATAAAATGTTAAAAACAAACAAGATATATAAACTTAGAAAGCCAGTGGGACTTGAAGAGGCCAATTTTGAAAACTACGAGTCTTAGAAAGCAACGATCCACAATACCATAATTTTTTTTTTTATAAATATTCAACGTAGAATATGTCAACTTTTGCAAAGGATCTATTGACAATCTATTAATTTGAAATAGGATCATGGAGTACAATATGTGTTCAAGGTTCTTTATGAGGTAATGTGTCGCAGATTGTATTCCAAGTGAAGGTAGGAACATACGGAAGTGACAAAATGTCCAAGACTTTTGAAGTTACCAAAGCCTTCGTTAAGATGAAGGGCACAATACTTTGTTGAAGATTTAATGGTAGAGGTTCGCATATATACAATCCTTGAAAAGGTAATGGGTACACATTTTAAACATTGTCATCTAATGGGTGTTGAAAAATTACAGAAAATCATGTCACATTGGATAGTTTGTATCATTCATTCGATGCAAAAAAATACTATTCTCTGCTATTTGAGGATCGACAACATGACCATGATAGATGAGTCAGTTGGAGCGAAATAGAGCATGTGGAGACTTTTATGGACGATATTGATTAGTTGATTTCACTTAGATGAGCGCTGACGACATATTTCCAAAAATATTTAAACTTCCATGTTCATGTAGAGCATTATCTCATTATAAGCAATGAACCTAAATAAAAAGTGTCCAAAGTTAAGATTATATTTCTTTCGTTTGAGCAAAGCTTCGGCGGTAAAATATTAAAGGAAAAAACAAAGTAAAAAGAGAGGAAAAACCCAACTATTTTTATGACAAACACATATTAAATCATAAGGAGTTGATAAGTATTCGGGACACAAATTATACGATATATTAAAAATGAACCAACATCATGGCCCGTGCCGTTACGGCACGGGTTAAGTGCTAGTCCCATAACAATTTGCAATATATAAAATCATAAAGATGAAAATTGCAAAAATCATCTTCCAAAATCTTAGAATTTAATTTAAATAAATAAATCTAAAAACATGAAAATGAAAACGTTGGACATAGCTATGTGTACTCACAATAATCTGTCTCCCAGAGAAATACCCTACAGATATGCAAATTACTAAATGCATATCTCCCGAAATCTGTCTCCCGAAATCTCTCAATAGAAAATCTCCAATTACTAAATGCAAATTACAAATTTTAATTCTCTAGAGATATGCATTAATTGCTGGTGAATAATGCATATAAAACCAAAAACCTTAATTAAAAGATTCTTAATTTATTTCGCACATGATTACCTTGAGTATTAAGGAATATCTTTGAACAATAAATGATAAGAATTATTGCTCGTGTTCAAAGTATGTTGATATATTTTCACTACAAATCCTTATTTCATATTTACATGGATTTGCATTCTCGGAATCGGTTATACCACACTTCCAAACAAGTTTATAATTGTTCGCCTATTTCCAAGACTACTATTTGATTGATCAAATATCAAATTACATACATGGGTTCAATCGGTTCTACCAATCACTAAAATCGGTTATACCTAATTATAGAACACTTGTGATCGGTCATACCAGTCATTAGGATCGGTTACACCAGTTATAAGGATCGGTTCCATCTGCATATGGTATTACTTATGATCGGTCACACTAGTTACCAGGACCTGTTACACCAATTACAAGGATCGGTCACACAACACTTATGATCAGTCACAGCAATTACTAGGATCGGTCACACCAATTATAAGGACCGATCATACCATCACATGGTGATTACTTAGGATCGGTTACACCAATTATCAAAAGCAGTCATACTAAATCATTAGTCTAGGCATTGTGATTAGTTAAACCAAGATACATAACCTGAGTTAAGGTCGGCTCTACTAACTCACACATATTGGTCATCCAAAGATTTGCAATGAATAGCCGAACCAATTGAAAATGCGGGGGTCTAACAACTACACCCAACAATTTGTTTGGCAATATGAGAGGACTTAATCCAATACAAGTTCTATATAATCAACTAGACAATCATACTCAATCTATAGTAAAGTATATCAAAGAGTTTAATATCTCTAACTCTTAATTCAATCCGCAATTAACAAATAGAAATCTGCGAGCCCGATTGAATATAAGAGGAGTAACTTAAATGGTACCAAAACCAATGTTCAAGTGTCAATCAATGTAAATCAACACGCAAGGGTTGGATATTCTAATTGATTGATCTTAACGCATAACCTGTGATATTTCAATTATATAACAAAATATAATGCGGAACAGAAATAACACAAACACCAAAATTTTGTTAACGAGGAAGCCGCAAATGCAGAAAAACTAAGGGTGTACACGGTACGGTTCGGCTCGGTTCTTGCCAAGGCCGAGTACCTGTACCTCCCTAGCCTCGGTTCCAAAATTTTGGACCGATACCTGTACCTTGTACCTCGGTTCCGGTACCATTCGGTACACGTATGGTACCAGGTACGGTTCCGGTACCAATCGGTACTTTTCCAAACATAGGTGATAAATCCTTACCAATGAGTCTATAAACAGTTCCAGAAAGAATATGTTGGTTTAGTATGTTATTGTTCTATGTTTAGACGCAAACCTCATAAAATGGGTTGAAGCTGGTCCGTAAGGTCCTTTAATGCAGACATCGAGATGATCCTTTGAAGATGTTGTTGATGTGGATTTGGTGAAGCTTTTGAGACCAACTTCCTTCCTTCCTAATCATTAGACCGAGCTTCTCTGGTTCTAAGTTACTGTTTGAGGACATCGAGATGATCCACCGAAGATGTTGTTGACAGGATCTCGGTGAAGCTTTTGAGACCAACTTCCTTCCTTCTTAATCATTAGACTGAGCTTCTCTGGTTCTAAGTTACTGTTTGAGGTAACAGTGAAAGGGTGTCATTGGATCTTTGAGATGCTCGGGATATTTACAAAGACGATACTGGTAGTAGTATATCTCAACTCTGCAATAACATTAAAGTTCAGTATTTTCAGCAACTTCATAGAACTTGAAAATGCACACGTTTTTACAAGGATTTGGTGATTCTTACCTGGATCCTTTAAGAAGTTAAGTTCAACGAAGATCACAAGGTAAAACTCATTGAAGAAAGAAGACGAATTCTTAAATTTTAATTTTCTTACTCGGTACATTCGGTCCGGGACGGCACGAGACTTGGGTTGGACCGTGCAATTGTATTCCCAGAGGCCGGTTCCTATTTTTTGGACCTGGAAGACTGTACCCTTCCTCGGTTCGGTACAAAAATAGGTACGGTTCCACCGGTTCCGGGACGGTCCGTCGGTCCGGCTCGGTTCCTGTGCACCCTTAAGAAAAACCCCGGGACCAAGTACATATTGAAAACCACACTGTATGAAGCCGCTACAGACTCTAGCCTACTACCAATTAACTTCGGACTAGACTGTAGTTGAACCCTAATCAATCTCACACTGATTCAAGGTAGAGTTGCGTTCCTTACGTCTCCGATCCCAGCAGGATACTACGCACTTGATTCCCTTAGTTGATCTCACCCACAACCAAGAGTTGCTACGACCCAAAGTCGAAGACTTGATAAACAAATATGTCTCACACGTAAAAGTCTATAGATTGAATAAATCTGTCTCCCACAGAAATACTCGAGAGTTTTTTTTCCGTCTTTTGATAAATCAAGGTGAACAGGAACCAATTGATAAACCAGACTTATATTCCCGAAGAACAGTCTAGTATTATCAATCACCTCACAATAATCTTAATCGACTAGCGAAACAACATATTGTGGAATCACAAACGATGAGACAAAGATGTTTGTGATTACTTTTATCTTGCCTATCAGAGAAATTAATCTCGAGTCAATTATTTCAACTGTACTCAATACGATAGAATCGGGCAAGATCAGAACACATAACTATAAAGAAAATAGTTGGGTTTGGCTTCACAATCCCAATGAAGTATTTGAAGTCGTTAACCTACAGGGTCTCGATAGAAACCTACGGTTAAAGGAGAATCGACTCTAGTAATGCAACTAGTAACACACATGAGGTGTGGGGATTAGTTTTCCCATTTGCTAGAGTTCTCATTTATATAGTTTTCAAATCAGGGTTTGCAATCCAAGTTACCTTGGTAACAAAGCATTCAATATTCAACGTTAGATGAAAAACCTGATTCAACCAAGCTAATATATTTCAACCATTAGATCGAACTTAGCTTGTTACACACAAATGAAATGTACCCTCATTTGGGTTTATGTAACCGTACCCAAACGTGTACACCATGTTAGTTCACAAATAGTTAACCGAGGTTAGCCATATGATTACTCTCATATCAACCTTATTCATCTTAACCATAACTAGTTCAAATGACTCAAATGAAACTAGTTAAAGAGTTGTTCAATTGCTATATTCTCATAGAATCGTACAAGAACACAATTGAAGCAAAGTCGATTTGATTCACTCGAATCAATCTTGAACATTATAGCCACGGTTTGCAAAGATTGCATTCCTTATTATATAAATGTTTTTGTTCATGTTCATAACCGATTTTAGAACTTTAACCTTCAAGTATGCAAACGGGTATGCATACTTGAAATAACCGGACTAAGATTGAGTTACGCAAACGGGTACGCGAACTTTAAATCCCAGTGGAAATTCTCGGACATGAACCTGTACGCTAGTACGCAAACGGATATGCATTAGGTTCCCGGATTTCTCAAACCAACAGGTACGCAAACGGGTGCGCATACTATGGTTCCCGGACATGGATTACATATGTGCAAGAGTGCACAACATGACATATCCAATAATGGTTAAGTGTTCTAAACTCTTATTTCAATCATTGAAACTTTCTTAGAGGATGACAATAGCCGTTTTCACACATTATTAGCATCAAAGCAATTTTCAAGTTATTGAAATAATCATAACGAAACATTCCAAGACAACACCAAATGATTGTATCACACAAACCATGTAAGATGTTACCCGGTAATTTTCACATGATATAAGATGAACTTGGTCGAATCGAAAGCTTGCCAACACATATTTCGATAAATATGTAAGCGAGATAAACTCAGCTCGAAATCTCAAATGTGTATATAGAAAACTATATTGTAATACGACTTATGTCTCAATATAGGAGATAGAGTATAAATAGACTTTCCAAGTGATAGATGAGTTTAAGTCTCCACATACCTTTTGTCGATGAAGTTCCACAAGCTCCCCTTAGTAGTTCTTCGTCTTCAAATGATAAACACCGTGAAGTCTAAGCTCAACTACACAATTTATGTCCTAGTCCGAGACATCTATAAATAGGCTAAAAATCAAGACTTATAGTTTTGATCACTAACATTGACAAACATGCTTGAGATAGCAACGCATGCGAGTTCGACTGAGTGAGTGCTCTAACACCAATAATCATATTGATTTTCCTTTCGATTCACGAAACAAGTTCATGAATGTACATCCTTTAAATAAATGAAAAACATTATTTCCTAGGATGAAATCTTCACCATAACCCATTCACATAATCGTAACAATATATACAAGATTATGTCGATGTCATATCTACGAAGTTCAAAAGATAAGCGTTATAATTCGTAGTCTAATTCCTTAATACTATGATCATACTATTATGATCACGTCGCATCACTAGAGTATTATACAGTATATATAGTATATACAGCTTCGCAATTATGTTTTCAATATGCACGACTTGAAAGATACGTTAGGAATAAAATAAGTTCAAGTCAGTACTAACCTCAAGTGGAAGGATGATGTCATCATTGTAGTTCGTTACTTCTTCATATTCTTCAGGTCTCCGGAGTAATACAATTGTATGTCTCAACATTCATAGACTTTCTAGTCTAACCTAAACGAAGTTGACTCTAGTATTTAATCAAGTGACTCTAGATGAGTTTTGATACTAAAATATGACAACCAAACTTGACATACCAACGCTTGGTGAATTCAACTGAGCTATGCTCTAAAAGGTTAATAGTTCATTCAAGCATCCATTGTTTAATAGAGGGAGGAAAAGAGTCGGGGGGAACTGGGTTGTAGTGTTAGGCAAACCACACACTTCTCGCAAAGGGGGAAGAAAAAAACAGATGTTCAAGAGTTTCATTATAATGAGAGCATAAAGGATGAGATATTATGATTTTAGTATATTGAGACAGTTTGTCGTGGTGGGTATCATATCTTGATACATTTGAAAATGAAAAAGTTTGATCCTAGGAGACGTTTTCAATGTCCTATATTTCAGTCCAAGGGATCCTAGAGGGAGTTCTTGAATTATTGTTTCCCTAAATGAAGTTATAAAGAGATTTCGAGGAGAATATCCCATTATCATTTAAGCTCCATCTAGGAATGTCCTTACTACTAAGGTTGATACGAATAAAAGTTATTGTCGTGACTGTTTGGTTATTGAAAATGGTATGTACAAGGGGAACATTTCATGTTCCTTGAGAAATTAAGTCACTTACTAGGATTCCATTGAAATCAGTAGCTAAGAAAGGTGGAGTTTGTGGTAGGGAAGGAATCCATCTATATATCCTCCCACAACTGGATTGTTTTGATGTATCCCACGACTTTCCATATACCAACGCTTAGTTGATTTCCCAAATGTGGGTTGTATTTAGTCATTCGCTTAATCAACGCCGAGGGAATAACATTTGGCACTTTTTTTCTTCCTCTACAGAAACGACTAGAAATAGACTCCAACAATTCTATATTTTAGTTTATCTGTTAACCGATCTCGTAACTCCACAAATTTGATCATGCTTTTGGTTTCAACATGGTAAAAAAATGAAGATGCATGACAAGAAGCAAATAATATACTTCCTCCGTTTCAAAATAATGGACTGATTTCATGTACAATTTACACATAAAACCAGCCTATTATTTTGAAACGGAGAGATTACTTTTTTGTTCCATGGCTTTGGAAATCAAAAAGTACTTTAACCGGGTAATTTATATAGAAATCTTAATATAGATAAATAAATTAATATTTTGCTGGCTAAGTATAATTTGCCGGTATCAACATTAATTTACCGAGATTATACAAAACCTATAATTTTGTGACTTTCATTTTTGATCTTTCCACTACTCCTTGAAGTATCTCTTTATAGGCCCACGAAGTGATACGTCCAGGGTTTTTCCTTATCACCAGGGCCGGCCCTGACATTTTGCTGCCCCAAAGAAGACCTGAGAAGTGTTGCCCCTCTTCGTGAAAAAAGGAAGGTAATTGGGGGTTTGGGAACAACGCCTAGATTTCATTGTCCATGCATAATTTTCATTTCGCTGCACTTGAGAATGCCAAAACGGTGAATGCTGTAAGTTAATAGACTTCGTTTATGATACTCAGGTGGCTGTTTCACATGGTTTAATGGTATTGGACTAGCTATGGTTACACCAAGCCATTTAGTCCCTTGTTCTTGATTCAACTGAGGACCATAATGATAGGTGTCTAAAACACCTTAATATTTATCTATTGTTTATGCTTTCTTTGCTAAGTTTTCTTGTAAAATATGCATCTTATGTTTGCTTTTGAGTATTTAGGTACTTTGGATTCATTTGGAATAAAAGAAGAAGAAACAACGCAAAAGTCTCATCTCATGTGCAACTTCTCTTGGAGACGGATTATTTCTCACTATTTGCTTCTATTTCTCCATCTCTGTCTGAAAAGTATGTCGGCTTTAGTGATGCAAACTTATCTGTCTGAAAAGCATGACTGCTTTAGTGATGAAGAGACATTGAAGAGAAGAAGTGAATCTGAGAAATAAGAGACGGTTTTTTGTTGGTGGAAGGATTCGAAGAAAAGCGTCAATTCTCATATGCAAGCACTATCGGGAGCATAGGAGGAACAAGGGGACTATTGTTCTTTGGCAGCCCCTTATCCAAGTCACTCTGGATGCCAATATCCAAGTCCCACAGACATTGACCCTATGAGGTCAAGTGCTTCTCAGACAACCGGTTGTCTTTCATTACCACTCACCTCGAATTCAGAGAGTGCGGCACCGAAATTCAGAGAAAGAAAGGAGTTGAGAAGATCAAAGAGGAAATGTTCCTATGATGATTGACTAATGATTCTACAGATAGGGTTTGTGGTTGAATTTGGTTCTGAAGCAGCTAGGAGGTGCAGTTGTTGAAGATCTGAGAAGAAAGATTACAGGATTTTGAGTTGAAACAAGAAATTAAGCCATGAATTTGTTGGAGGAGGTGATTAATGGGTCGATGGAGAAATCGAGAAGATGGATCTGTTGATGTTCAGTTTATATGGAAGAGAAGTCATGTAAGAACATGAGTTGTTGCTGTTGATATCTAGGGTTTCATGGAGATGAAGATTTGGAAGCTGATTCAGAGTTTAAAAGATGAGTTGCGGACGAATTGAAATTGCTACTACTGTTCAAAATAGGAATAAAGAGGGTTTGAGCTGATATGAAGAAGGAGCAATGAATGTTAGGATCCAGGTATAAATTGCAGTGGTGGTATGACTAAGATGGGTATTTTAGATGTATGCCTAGGACAGGAGGAGCTGCGGATGCCTACCGTGATCTTTATTAAGTTGAAAGAGATGAATATGGTGGTGATGCACTGAAGTGGAAATGCTAGAGCTTGCAGCTCACGTGGTGTTGAGAACATGATTCACTGGTGGAGAATTACAAGAAGCTACAGGTGGAAATGTTGTGAGCTGTTGCAGGTGTGGAGGATTGATGCTTGTGGCACTGGAAATGGTGAGGCTGTTGTTGTATGCTGCAGTGATGACTGAAACTGGTAGGTTCTGGTGGTTATGAGACTCGCAGATGCTGAGGGAATGTACGAACTGCAGGAAGTGGTGATTGCAGTGTGGGTTCGAGTATCTTACTGCTGTACAAAGATGGGTTTTGATGGCAGTTAGGTTCTGATGCTGCTGTTGGTGGAATCTGGTGATTGTGATAAAGAAATAAGTAAAGAAGAACAGCTGTTGCAGGTGAGCATGGGGCCGTGAAGCAAACTGCAGGATGGTGATTCAAGGGTTATGAGTTGCAGTTGGAGCTGACATATGAGCTGACGGCTGAACTGATAATGCAAAGAAATGATGTATTTGATGCCGCAGTTCAGGAAATCAAGCAATTGCAGCTGGTGGATCGGTACTGCAGGTGAAGATAACATGGGAATGGTTTGCAGTTCAGTATTGTGAAGCTTGGCAGAGAAACAAGGGGTTGGAATTGGTGGCTGGAATGAGTTACAGGGTATTTGAGTTGTGTATGAGAAGTTACAGCAATAGGCGGATGTGTAGTTATGCTAGGTTTCGCAGTGGTGGTCAGATTTGGGAAGATAACTTGAGTTATGAACTGAATGATTGAATGGGTTGTATAACTGAATTGAAACTGTGATGCATCTTTTGTCATGCGGTATTACGGAGTGCTTGCAGGTGCAGGAGGATGAATGCAATGAGGTAGGACAAGCTGCTGTTTTAGGGATCAGGTGGTGTCGAATGAAGTTGTGGTTTTGGTATGCGACGATTGAAATGGTAGTGGGCTATGTTAATGAGACGCTACTATAGAAGGTACAGGACTTGCAGGATGAATAGCCAACATGGCTGGAATTGCACTGGTAAAGCGCAATGATGTTGCAATCCTGACTCGGTCTTAACTCGGTTGACTCATTCTAACTCGGCCTGACTGAGTTGAACCGGTTACAAGTTACCTGAGCTACTTTCTGGCAACTTTCCGGGCGACTTCCAGCATGGACCCAGTTCTCCCGCGACACTTTTAAGCATATTTTCTACATGGGTATTCTTATATATATGGGCTTGGTGGACCACTTGGAGATGAACTTTGAAGACTTGACCTAAAAAGAGACATAAAAGGGAAGTTTTTCTACAACTTAGATATCACGTATTCTTCTGAGAGTTTTGCATAGAGCCGGAGCTAGGGTTTGCTTTCATTTAATATTTTCATCTTCTTTACTTTATTTCATTTATTGATTTGATAATGAACTCCATATTTATGAGTAACTAAAACTCTTTGATTAAGGGCGATTTGAAGCCCGAAATATGAATCTATATTTGATATGAAATAACTTGTTCTCTTGCATTCATTAATGTTATTGATTGATTTCTACCATGCTAATATTGTCTATGGATTATTTGTTAAGGGTTTAAGTTCGAAATTGAATCATTAGTTCTTAATCTATTTGCAAGTTTAGATTTTCTTCGACCCGTAATTGTCTAGAGAAGATAAACACAAGTAGTAATATATGGGTATTGATGATGGGACTTTGTTAAGTACCCATATGTAGAAATCAACACTAGTAGGTGATTCATGCTTTGAGTTCATCACTAGGAGCAACCTTATCTCATTAACTTAGAGCACTTGTTTAAGTCAAACCTAGTAAGCGTACCTCTAGGAAACTTGGCAAGTAGGAACCGGTAGTCGAGCGCTTCCGTATCCGGTGAGCTAGAGATAATAACGGAATAGTTGAGCGTACTAATTATTCTAAGGTTGTTAGTAACATGATAATGTGAAGAACATAGCTATCTATCAATTTGGTTTGTATTCCGTGGTCTAGAATGAACCTTTAATCAATTACATCTCATATTTGAATACATTTTACAATTTTCAAAGATTTCTACAACAAAATCATCTTTGCTAAGAGTATTTGCATAACAACTTGAACTTCATACCTCCCTTGGGACGATCCTACTTACATTATACTACTTGCTAGTTAAAGAGAAGTAGAGAAATTTATTTTTACGAGTTTGACACCTCGTCACATAACCGCGATGTAGCTTTCGGCTGGCTTGGACTAACAGGAAATATTGGGTCAATCCTGGTTGGCCTTTTATCAATTCTTCTGGATTCTACTTCATTCATGGGTATTGTTGGTCGGAGAATTTCGTCCCATCTCGTTGCTCGTTGCAATTTTAAGCATCATAGTCCGAACTTTAGCGCGATTTTATGCTAAAGATCCTATGTTTGTAGACAAAAACAGTGTGAATGGGGATTCAAGTCCAGGAAAATCATTATCATTAGAGTTGAAGGAACTTTTTCAAGAAGAAAAATCCGTGATGAAAATTTAAATGACTATCTATCTTACGATTGGATTGGGGGTTTGATTTCACTTACCGTGGAGATGGTGGCTCAAGGGAAAGTGGTGAAGGGAAGGAACTAAGGAACAAGAAGACGAGAGTTTTGTAGAGAAATCGAGGGAAAAAAAATTGGTCTCTCAATCTCTGTAATATATGAGATTTGCTATATTTAGCAATAAGCCTTTAAAGTAAGCCATTAATTACAATATGCCCCTAAATCTCTTGCTATACATCCTTTTTATTTTTTACAATCACGATTTAATCCTTCATTTTGTTTTCTACACAAAACCATCCATAGACAAATTCCCGTTTTTGATGCCCCTAATTATGTGCTGCCCCAAAGTCAACCTTCGTTGACCTCCCCTCAGGGCCGGCCCTGCTTATCACCCCGTCCAAAAGCGTCCTCAACAATATCAAGAAAGGTTTGCCATGCTTCATCGACAATATCACGTTTGGCTACAAAAAGAATAATAATAAAATGAAAAGAGCGGGAAAGAAAAAAAAAAAAACAATAATCACAACATCAGCTTTCTCGTAGGACAACCAAAAATCATTGACAATCAAAATATACCGGTTGGAGGTTTATCTGCCATTACAACAAGAACCACAACAAGTTTATTATGTAAAGCGAACTACCAGAATATACTCGTAGGTGGGGCATTATTTCTAACAACATAAATATTAGTAATACATAGATAGATACTTACGAGTATGTTGATTTATTTCTAGCACAGCAAAAGATGTCGTAGCCATCGTGATCAGAACTAGAACAACGATTATGGAAAAATTGCAGAGGATGAATATTTTGGTCATTCTGAACTCGAAAATTAATAACTTGATATAACTACACGAGTTTGGCTCTCAGATGTCGGATTCGAGTTTATGGTGTTTCTAGATGCTCTATTTATAGTGCTAGCTGGTAGCTTCAATAGTGCTCACGGACATTGTTTTTCTGATGGATTCTAACTTGATTTACTCGATCGTGCAGGCAGCATCATCGGATTTAATTTTGATTAAAGTTTTGGGTCAACTTTCATCAATGTTATTTCATGTCGATCGTGCGCAACATCATCTCATCTAACATTAAACTTTGATATAAGATTTCAATAAGTGATTAGAAGAAAAAAAAAATACCAAAAAATAAACAAAACATCGATATTAGGGGCATTCCAAGAATCAAACACGGGACCTCTCGCACCCAAAGCGAGAATCATACCACTAGACCAAATGCCCTGGTGCTATGGAAAGAAGAAGTTTTTTATTTTAATCAATACCCCACAGTTGCTATGGAATTTGTAACTTCAGCACTTTGTCATATCATTTATACTGTTCTCACTGATCAGTTGCTAAACATTTACGAACAGCAAACTTGAAGTTTCACACATGGAGAATGCATTTTCAAAAGATATACTCAATGGATAATTGACTCTAGAGAACTGATAAAGAACTATGTTATGTACTTACAGGTTATGAATCACAATGTCGTACCAGACTACCAGTAATAACTAGGACACATTCTAACATAGCTATAGCTAAAAATTCGAGATGTGAAACTCACCATGTGAATAAAGTCACATAATAATACTCCTTCCGTTTTTTTTTAATAGGCTGGTTTTGTTTTTAGAGAAAATTAAGGAAATTAAGAGAACTAATCATTGAAAGTGGTCTCATGACACTTGTCAATAAAAGAAGTAAAGTGAAATGGTCCCCATGACACTTGTCACCAAAAGAAGTAAAGTGAAATGGTCTCATGACACTTGTCATCAAAAGAAGTTAAAAGAAAAGTGGTCCCAGAAAACTAAAGTAACATATGACTTTCCCAATTAGGAAACCAGCCTATTTTTTGAAACATCTATTTATAGAAACCAGCCTATTATTTAAGAACGGAGGGAGTATAACATACTACCTGCATTGGCTTCTATTTCTGCAAGAAGTGCCGGTGGCGAAGTTCTACATCGAAGAAAAACTAAACAATAGTTTTTGATTCACAAAATTGGTTAAAAAGACCAAAATCAATAATTCCTGGGTGAAAAAGACATTTAGATTTTTATACTGTTTAAATGGACAAAAATATAAAAATAGCCAGGATGTAACCAATTTCATCCTACCCATTTTCAAATTCTTTTTCTTATTTTTAATTTACATCAGGATGCATCCAGTTTCATCCTCACAAAATTGGTTAAAAAGATCAAAATTAAATTTTCCTGGGTGAAAAGAATAGTTAGATTTTGATACTGTTTAAATGGACAAAAATTTAAAAATAGGCAGGATGTAACCAGTTTCATCCTGCCCATTTTCAAATACTTTTTTCTTATTTTTAATTTACACGGGATGCATCTAGTTTCATCTCGCTATTTTTAAGTTTAAGCCAGGATGAATCCAGTTTCATCCTTGCTATTTTTTTGTGTCCATTTCACCCATAAAATTTTTACTCGTCCATTTGAACCGTGTTTTAAATTTTTTTGGACAAATGACCCATTTTCCGTTTCATCCTCGCTATTTTTTAAGTTTAAACCAGGATGAATCTAGTTTCATCCTTGTTATTTTTTGTGTGTCCATTTCACCCATAATAATTTTTACTCGTCCATTTGAACCATGTTTTAAAAAATTTTGGACAAATGACCCATTTTCCGTTTTTGATTTGGCAGTCGGGTCTATATGTACGATAAAGACCAGTAGTCAAGATTTTGACAGTTTTTACTCAGGCATTGCATATCTATCAAATCTGACAGGCAAACTATTTTTGACAACTATGAATTCAATGGGAGCAAAAATACTTGAATACAATATGGCTTTGGAAAATCGCCATTGCTTCACTTGCTTATATATATGAGAAATTGGGTCAATTGCCCAAATATTTTTAAAACATGGTTCTAATAGATGAGTAAAAATTAGTATGGGTGAAACTTGATGCATCTTGATATAAATTAAAAATAAAAAAAAATATTTGAAAATGGGTAGGATGAAACTGTTTACATCCTGACTGTTTTTATATTCTCATCCAATTAAACAGTATCAAATTTTACATGTCTTTTTCACCCAGAAATTATCGTTATTGGTTTAATTGACCAATTTTGTGTATATATATTCGTTGCGTGATTCATCTACTTCTACGCCATCTACCATCCTCTATGTCAGTAGCTTGAGCCCTCTTGCTTATAATATGAGTCATAGCCTACAAATCATATATATATATATATTTGATTGGGCCCGACAAAGTGTGCAAACATAAGTATAAACCTAGTTCTTGATGGGGTGCCCTGGATTTGCTTAATAAGACTCAAATGATCGGGTGCCAGACCAGTGCTCTGCCCTTATTCATCCACATTGTGCTTTTGATGGCTCTTTGTATATCCTACTGAATACAAATCCACGGTGGGTGCATTACAATTTCTAACTGGGAGACCCGCAGAAATAAGTTTTGATGTTTATCGAAACTGTCAACACGTGAGGGTATTATTGGCATAGTTGGCAACCAAAATATTTTTTAGGTGCTATTTGGCTCATAACTAGTTACTAGCAGGGACAAGTTTCAGAGGATGGCCATAATTATTGACGGAGTCTCCTAGCCTGTTTGGCCTTGTTTGAGTTCTTCTTCATCTCATAAAAGCAGTCCATAAAGAATTCATGCGGCTAGAAAACGGATTCTTTAATAATCCCTTAGGTACATCGAAAGAGCGGCTAGAAAATGTAATGCGAAAAACAGACATTATAAACGTAATGCAAAACCAATTTCACACGAATATTCATGTGTAGCATTAGATAATAGGAAACCGCATATATTCACTATTTTGCATTCGACACTACAATGTAGGATGATGCATAAAACCAACAACATAGAACAAGCAGCCTAAATAGATTTTTGGAACTTAGAATAATAGCCTAGTAACATGCTTAATAACATTTCGAACCCACCACTTAAACCTCCAAGTGATCGCCTTCTACGCGATTATCATTACGAACAAACCCTTGCATCTCTATAACACTTTCGTTCAGAACTCCTTCGCCAACCACTTGATTTTGGTAGCACTTGAGATTTTGAGCAGTTATCCCCAAGAAATTCACCACTGCCAGTGCCATGACAAATAACGAACTGAGCAAAATCCTTACTATGATGTTCGTGTTATTGCCCATAAGGGTCAGAACAAAGTTCGCAATACAAGCAATTTCGTAAACAGTACCCAAGTAGAATAATACAAGGAAGCCCGTGATAAATTTCTTCTCCTGCAAGAGTTGTTTACTCTTCTTTATGGCTGCTGAACCGTATATGTTTGGTTCAAGAACCGAAACCATGTTGGCGAAGCTCCACCATGCTACAAAATGCCCATGAACAACTAAGAAGTATGATACCAATGACGAATACCATCTGAATCACAATTATCCCAAGTTTGTGAGAGAGAATGTCTGCAACTGAAATTGAAAAACCTTGGTCTACTGTTACCGGTAAACGTCACCGGAAAATCCTTGGAGGTGGTCGTGGTATGATCATCAAGGGGGATACCTCTCCTCTGTCCTTCTCCATTGGAGCTAAACTCTTTGAGCTTTGGGAGAACTCAAATACTAGGGTCAAACTTATCACCATCATGGACTCAGGTAAAGGAAAGAGATGGATAAACTCTTTCAGCAAGAATGGGGGTTGCTGGTTGGGATTGAAAGTAGAGGAAGCCTTGTGTTCTACTTTTGAAAGACAAACTTGGTCTTTCTCGGAAAGGTCAGAATGGTTTACTCTTTCTCGTGAGAAAAATACATGATTAGAATATCTTATGTTATCTATACCAGATCATACCGGTAAGCTACACCACACTTTCTTTCCTATGGGTAAGCTTAAATAAGGATGGCATGATCTCAGTTCCGCTTTGGATTCTTGCTGCAACTTTAAGAAGGAAATGACGACGAAAAAACCTCAAACGGAAGCTGCTTTTAAGACTAGTGATCCTATCCCCAACTGTTGGAACAAAGCTCCTTGCCAATCATTTTCCTTAAATGAGTCTCCGTCTTTTAGCAAAATCAATTCTTTCGGCAACTGGGATCTTGCCATTAAGGTTGAGGTAGGGGCATTAAATGTTGATTGGTCGGAAGTAAGAGGCTGGCTTCAACAACATTTTGTAAGAATATTTCTATATGTAGAAATATCCTATTGGGCCATGTAATATCTTTGGTTAATTAAGAATATTGCTAAATATATTGGTTACCATTTATTGGGCTTATTTCCTATTATCTCTTCCTTGATGGACGGTCGAGATTGATTGCTAACTCTAAACCCTAGGAACCTTGGTCTTCCTTCTACCTATAAAAGGAACTCTATAGCCATCAGTATAGGGTTCGAGAAAATTATCATTTCATTACACAAAAGGTCAAGAAGGAGAAACCAAGATATTCCACCGTGTTCGTTTCTACGAGTGCGCTTGCAGCCTTGGAGGATTTCTTGATTCAATCAATGGCTTTATCGTGTATTATGTTTTAACACATCTATGCGTGACAGTGATTATCATGTTGTTCAAGATACAACCATTTATATATATAAAATAAAACTAATATTTGGTATCAGAGCGCCTGGTTTAGAACTCCATGATTTTCCATGATGTTGTATGCAATTGTTGTGTTTATATCAATACATAGTATGTCTGTTTGATTACTAATAATCATGTTTATGTACTATTTATAAATATGAATATTTTTTCTTACTTGATTGATATTCAATTTTTTTATTGATTGAGCAAATAAATCATGCGGCTATTTTTTTTGTGGTTTTAGATCCTATTAATTATAATATATGGGCTCACCTATAATAGCTTGATATGTTTCTATGATTATTGGATTTATAACATATATAAAAGATTTGATGTGTTGTTTCATCCGATTGAAAATGATATGATTTCGTATGATTTTTTGCTTGATGTGGTATAACATGATGATGTGATTAGTTCATGAATAAAAGGTCTGTTTTGTTTGATTCATGTGTAAAGTAAAACGTTTGTTTAATATGCGAAGTATGCGGTTATATGGTTATGTGAAGATGAAACGTCTATGAAAAATGAAAGTTTATGTGTATGGGCTCACTATGATGGTTATAAAAGTTTATTGGGATTGGTTTAATATTTCTTAACTATAACATAAACATGAAATCTGGGTCTTTAGGGGCGACCCCAAAAGAATTAGGGGCGACACAAAACGACAAAAACTGTCATAATCGGTAGGTTATTTCACAATCGTAGGTTATTTTCGGGCGTTTTTTTTTTAATCCCAAACTACCCTTTACAATCGGTAGATAACTATACAATCGGTAGTTAATCCACAATCGGGAGTAAATTTGGTTTGTATAACTTCCGAATATAAAGTAAAATCCTTTATCTTTTGAATTTTGACTATCCTATAATCGGTAGTAAATAAAGTTATCTTGACTCCCGATTAAAGTAGACCTTTGGCAAATATCCTACCATAATCGGTAGGGAATTTAGTTCATATAACTACCGAATATAGAGTAGCCCCAAAATGAGATTTTGCGAAAATCCTTTTTTGAATTTTGTTGAGCCTATAATGGGTAAGAAATGAAGAGTTATCATGACTTCCGATTATACATGCTGGCTCTCTTTTGCAAATATCCCACCATAAATAGTCAAAATAGTTCATATAACTACCGAATATAGAGTAGCCCCAAAATTAGATTTTGCAAAAATCCTTTTTTTTTGAAATTTTGTTTTGAGCCTATAATCCAAGTAGTAAATAAAGTTATCCCGACTTCCGATTATCCTTGCTCTCTTTGCAAATATCCAACCATATTCGGTAGTCTAAATAGTTCATATAACTACCGAATGTAGAGTAGCCCAAAATCAGATTTTGCAAAAACTTTTTTTTTTTGGAATTTTGTTGAGCCTATAATCAGAAGAAAGAAAGAGTTATCATGACTTCCGATTATACAGTGACTCTCTTTGCAAATATCCAACCATATTTCTAGTCAAGATAGTTCATATAACTACCGAATATAGAGTAGCCCCAAAATCGATTTTGCAAAAATCCTATCGAAATTCAATTTTCTCAGAACATGGAGGGAGGGGCTACGCCCGACCCCCTGCACTCTCAGTATAGCGTAGACACGGCATTGTATTCATGCCCGCACCGAGCTTTTTCAACTGCATTGGTTGAGCCTATAATCGGTAGTAAATGAAGGTATCCTTACTTCCGAATATAGAGTTGCCCCAAAATGAGATTTTGCAAAAATCCTCTATTTTTCTAATTTGGTTGAGCCTATAATCGGTAGTCAAAATAGTTCATATAACTACCGAATATAGAGTTTCCCCAAAAATGAGATTTTGTCGGTAGCTAAAAACCTAAAACTACCGATTATAAAGGGGTATACAAGTATTTTCAATCTATTTTGTCTTTTGTGTCGCCCTAATTCTTTTCGGTCGCCCCTAAAGACGCTGCATGAAATGTATGTTGGGTTTTGTTTTGGACAAGCCCATAAGGTTTTAAAATCTTCTTGGTTTGACATTAAGAAAACAATGACCATAATGTCTGACTTTGACTGTTTGAGTGTCTGACTTTGACTGACTGTTTGACTTCCACCGTTGACTTTGACCGACTGGTGACTTTCACTGTTGACTTTGACTTTTGACTAAATGTTTGACTTTCATTGTTGACTTGACTGTTTGACTGTTGACCTTCGCATGTTGACTATTCGTCATTGACTTTCGCATGTTGACTTTTCGTCATTGACTTTCGTGATGTTGACTTTGACTTTTGACTTTTGGTTTTTTAATATGAACATGTATAGAACTTTATTGTATGGTAATAACTGTAACATGTTTTAGAACACCAAAGTGTATGAATTGTATGCTCTTTAGCTATCGCCATTGTTGATACTAAAGTATTATGTTATATTAGCATGTCATTGTAAGTCTACAACGCTTTTGTGCAATCACATAAGAATAACTATCACCCACAGAGATGTTTGTTCAAGTGTTTGTATATAAACATAAAGAAGGCTATTATTGGGGCGTCACACTCCATTAGAGGGGCTTCAATTGGATATTTGTGACCAAAATCGGTTAAGGGATATTTTGATTCCATAGCAATTTGTCAAAATTACCCTTCAATTAAAAATACTAAAAATAGATGAGGAAGAAGCAAACTGATCCTAGTGATGGTAATCAACAACTCAATCAACCTCAACTTCATCCTCAACTCATTCCACCGATTCAATCAATCAAGAATCATGTTTTCAAACTCCTCAACAACAACCCATGGTATGTAAGGTAATAATCAAACAAACCCATCTTTTTGTACCCATTTTTGTGCTTTAATCGAATGAAATCAAGTAAAATTAGGATTTTATTTACTTTCGCTAGTGTTACGCCTCGGGTACTTCAGACTAGATTTTTCAATCGTAATTTAGTTTTTCAAGAACTTACGCCTAGGTTTAGTTCAATTCAAGCGTAAACTTTGATTTGCATGTCGTTTTACGTCTAGGTTTAGTTGATTTCAGGTGCGTAATTTCAATTTTACGCCTAGGTTTAGTTGATTTCCGGGCGAATTCCAATTTTACGCCTAGGTTTAGTTAGTTGTTTTCCGGGCGTAATTTAATTTTACGCCTAGGTTTAGTTAGTTGTTTTCCAGGCGTAATTCCACTTTTACGCCTCAGGTTTAGTTAGTTGTTTTCCAGGCGTAATTCCAATTTTACGCCTAGGTTGGGTTGATTTCAGCGTAATTCCAATTTTACGCCTAGGTTTAGTTGATTTTCCAGCGTAATTTAGGACGTAGCTAGGTTTAATTAATTAAACTAAAGCCAAACAAGGGTTGTTTAGTCATTACACAATTATTTGAGATAAGGGATTTTTGAAATTACTTACGGGTGACCCGTTTTTGTCCTATTAGGTGACGCCCCTCTAATGGAATGTGACGCCCCAATAATAGCCTTCAAACATAAAGAAATTAACTATTTAGTCATACATATTAGAATGAAAAGGTACCCCACAGTAACTCTAATTCACATGTTTGAATAAATATTATGATTATGTATGTAACCGAAAGTCATAATGTCCACTGAGATGTTTGTCTTTGCTTGCTTATATATGTGTAAATGTTTATGTATGTAACCATGAAAGGCATAATGTCCACGATGTTTGTCTTTGCTTGCTTATATATGTGTGAATATTTTTATGACTTTATGACATGATTGTTGTTTTATTAAGATTCTACCCACATGAGTTTCTTAATTTGTATGTGTGTGTGAGTTTGACTTTGTGTATCTTTGTCATGCTTTATCAGCTTCTAGTTCTAGGTCTTTGCATTCGTATACTTCTTCTATCACATTCTTCAATGGCACCAACTTCTCAGAATGGAAAGAGAATGTTGAGTTCACTTTGGGTGTGCAGGATATTGACCTTGCTTCCAAATTGAAAGCCAATTATAGATGATAAGAGTTCCATCAAGATAAGGATCTCTTGAAAAAGTGGGAGAGAAATGATAGGCTGGAGCATACACCGATGCGAATGCACATTGATGCAAACATTAAAGAATCGCCTCCCAAACAACCTAAAAATGCTAAGGAATTTATGGAAATCGTAAAGGAACGCTTTAAGACAAGCAGAGATAAGTCTCTAGCTGGGAAATTGATGGCCGGGTCTTACCACCATGAAGTATACCGTGTAAGGTCAATGCACCAAAGACATTGATAGAAATGCGTAGCATTCACGTTAAGCTCGAGATGAAATTAACTGTGGGATGAGAACTTTCTTGTCCAATTCATTCTCAACTCGCTACCACCACAATATGCCCCCTTTCAAGTGCATTACAACACTATTAAAGAAAAGTGACCTAAAATGAACTGGGAAACATGTTGGTTCAAGAGGAAGCTAGGCTAAACCAGAAGGTATTAATCAAGCGCATTTTGTCAACCGAGGAGTGAACAATAAGCGTAAGCCTGCAAAGGGCAATAAGGGAGCACCACGTAATCATTTCCGGTCAACTTTGAAAAGAAGAAGGCAAAGCAAGATGACAATAAGTGTCGTTTCTGTAAGAAACCTATTCATTTTCGTAGAAGATTGCGCAAGCGTCAAAAATGGTTGAAAGAAAGGTAATCCTTTGGGATTCGTGAAGCTATTTTGAAACAAATTTGATCAAGTTAAAGAATCTTTTCTTTATCATGGTGGTTTGATTCTCGGTGCTAATGTTCAAGTTTCTAATTCGATGCAGGATACCTTTCAACCTAACTCACAAACCAGAATGAAAACTTCCTTTTATGGGCAATGGCAATAAAGCCCAGATTAATGCAGTAGGCAACTATCGTCCGATTCTAGATCATGGATACTTTCGATTTAGAAAACACTCTTTTTATGTTCCAACTATTTCCGCAATTTAATTTCGCTTTATCAACTAGATAGACAAGGTTTTCAATTTCAAATTGCCAATGGATGTTTTAGTTTGTTTTAAAGATTATAAAGTTATCGTTCTCGGTTATCTTTCGATGGTCTTTACAAGTTACATTTATCATCATCAATACCTGGAACCTAGTTGACCATGTGTCATAATGATAGAATTGAACATGCTGAGGGTAATTCCTCATTCTTGTGGCATAAGAAGCTTGGACACATATCTCGTGAAAAAATTCAAATATTGGTAAAAGATGGGATTCTACAGAACCTTGATTTTACTGATTATAAGAGTTGTGTGGATTGTATTAAAGGCAAAATGACAAAACACAAAGCGAAAGGTGCCACAAGAAGTTCCAAACTACTTGAAATAATACATACAGATATTTGTGGACCCTTCGACATTCCAACTTTTGGAGGAGAAAAATATTTTATCACCTTTATTGATGATTTTTCACGTTATTGTTATCTTTACTTATTGCATGATAAATCTCTAATTTCGTGAATGCTCAGAGAGCAATTCATTACCAAGTTTGAGAGGCAATTAGAAAAGAAGGTGAAAATTATTAGGTCCGATAGGGTGGAGAGTATTATGGAAGGTATGACGAAACAGACAACATCCTGGACCTTCGCTTTACTTCTTCAAAAGCTTGGAATTGTTGCTCAATACACAACGCCAAAGGTTCACCTTGGCAGAATGGTATAGTAAAGGCGAAATCGCATTTATAATGGAAATGGTTAGAAGCATGATTAGTCATGCGAGTTTACCCTTAAGTTTGTGGATGTATGCTCTTCGTTATGTTTATTGTACATTTTAAATAGAGTTCCAATCAAATCAGTTCTAAAGACTCCTTTTGAACTGTGGAAGGGCTGGAAACCTAGTTTAAAACACCTCGGAAGTTTGGGGTTGTTCAACATGGCGAAAGTTTATAATCCCAAAGAAAATAAATTGGATATGAAAAACTGTTAGCTTGTTACTTTATTGGTTTTTCCTGAAAAATCCAAGGGGTATATTATTTATTGTCCTAACCATAGTATGAGAATTGTTGAAACTGAAATGCAAAATTCATTAAGAATGGCGAAGTTAGTGTGAGTACACCAAAGGCAAGAAAAATCTGCTCAAGAAATCGTAGTAATAACTTTACCATGCATTTCTACAGATATTGTGACTCCTTCGGTTGTAGAACCGATTGATGATGAAGTAACACAAATAACGGCACCGGAACTTCATGATGAAACTATTGTCACTGAAGAAATTGTAGAACAATCACAAGAAGTAGCCTTAAGACGATCTACCAGAGAACGGAAAAAGGCTATTCCTGATGATTATGTGGTTTATCTACAAGAATCAGATTTTGATTTAGGGATTATGAAAGATCCAGTTTCTTATTCACAAGCTATCAAGTGTAGTAGCTCTGATAAATGGATTAATGCTACGAAAGTAGAGAAAAAATCGATGGATGATAACGGAGTCTGGGAATACGTTGAATTGCCCGAAGGACACAAAGCAATCGGGTGTAAATGGGTCTTTAAGACCAAATGCGATGCTAACGGCAATATTCAATGTTATAAAGCTAGACTTGTAGCCAAAGGTTTCACTCGAAAGATGGCATTGATTACAAAGAGACTTTTTCTCCTTGTCAAAGAAAGACTCTCTTAATTATTCGGCAATAGTAGCTCAATATGACCTTGAGTTACATCAAATGGACGTGGAAAACACTTTTCTTTATGGTGAGCTTGAGGAAGATATTTACATGTGTCCTGAAGGTTTTGTCCTAGAAGGACAGGAACACATGGTCTGCAAACTTAAGAAATCAATTTATGGACTTAAGCAAGCCTCCAGGCAGTGGTATCTAAAATTCAAACGAAACCATTCAAAATTTGGTTTTGAGGAAATGTCGAGTTCCATGCATATATCTCAAGATCAGTGGGAGGAAGTTCATATTTTTGGTATTGTATGTAGATGACATACTACTTGCGAGTAGTGATCTTGGTCTTATGCATGAAACTAAGGAATACCTCTCTAGAATTTTGAAATGAAATATATGGGTGAGGCTTCTTATGTGATTGGGATAGAAATATCCCCGTGATAGATCACTTGGAACATTATCAATCTCACAGAAAGCATATATCGAAAGAATTCTGAGAGGTTTGAGATGAGTGCATGTAAGCCAAGTATAGTTTTGTTTCTAAAGGAGACAAGTTTGGACTCAATCTTTGTCCTAAGAATAAATCGGAACGTAAGCAAATGGATAAAATCCCTTGTGCTTCTGTGGTGGGAAGTTTAATGTATGCTCAAGTTTGCACACGACCAGATATCATCTATATAGTTGGTATGCTGGGAAGAGACCTTGTGAATCCTGGAATGGAACACTGGAAAGCTGCAAAGAAAGTTTTAAGGTACCTGCAAGGAACAAAGGATCATCATCTCATATTTACGAAGTCAGATCAATTTGAGTTGGTTGGCTATACAGATTCCGATTTCATGGGATGTAATGATACTCGAAAGAGCACTTTTGGATATCTTTTTCTATTAGCTGGAGGAGCAATATCATGGAAAAGTTCAAAAGAGTCTATTCTCACTGGCTCAACAATGGAAGCTGAATTTGTAGCATGTTATGAGGCTACAAATCAACTTTGTTCATGGTCACGAATTTCATCTCAATGTTTGGAGACCTAAATTTTGCTTCCGCACCTGTGAAACTTTACTGTGATAATGCCGCAGCAGTATTCTTTTCAAAGCACGCTAGATATACTAAAAAAAGTTGTTCATTGAACACATAGGCACAAAACTTATGATTGTAGATGCATTTACGAAGGCGTTACCTCCTAAGACCTTTTTGGAACATGTTGGAAACATGGGTCTTGAGGGAGTAACAAACAATTAGTTTCACTTAGACTTTTGCTTATGTTTGAACACTTATTGAGATCTTATTATTGTTGTTATTCTGAACTTATTTTTGTATCCACTTTAGTATACTTTTATGTTATTGGATGAATGTTACAGAAATTGTTTTCTTTTGAAGACATTAGTGGACCATTATGATATCCCCATTTAAGGCCCGATTAAGTAAGTTGCTTGTGTTGTGGTACATGGAAGGGAACACGTTGATAACAAGACAATATGCCACCGCCATGACTCGTGATAAGTTATTTGCTTGGTTAAGGTATTACGTTTAACCATTAAATTTGTTTAGCAATTATGCGCGTTTATGTTTTTCTACGATTAACCATTAAATAGATTATCACATGGACCGGTGGGAGAATGTAAGAATATTTCTATATGTAGAAATATCCTATTGGCAATGTAATATCTTTCGTTAATTAAGAATATTGCTAAATATATTGGTTACCATTTATCGGGCTTATTTCTATTATCTCTTCCTCGATGGACGGTCGAGATTGATTGCTAACTATAAACCCTAGGAACCTTGGTCCTCCTTCTACCTATAAAAGAAACTCTATAGCCATCAAGATAGGGTTAAAATTATCATTTCATTACACAAAAGGTCAAAGGAGAAACCAAGATATTCCACCGTGTTCGTTTAATAAGTGCTGCGCTTGACACTGGAGGATTTCTTGGATTCAATCAATGGCTTTATCGTGTATTATGTTTTAACACATCTATGCGTATTTTGATTATCATGTTGTTCAAGATCCAACCATTATATATATAAAATAAAACTTATACATTTGGCTATTAACTACTCCTTCAAAATTTGGCCTCTCACTCATAATGAGGGCATTTTCTTTGTTCACTCTCAGGAAGAAAAATTGAGATTATGCGCTATTGTCGAAATGGTGATTGAAGAAGTTTCCTTGTCCTTCTCGGCATGGTCATCCCCTTCCTGTCAAAACCAGTCACAGAAAAGCAATGCTTGGATCACAATCTTGGGTATCTCACAGATTCATGGAGCTCGATTTATTCGTTACCATCGGTAAAGCATGTGGAGGTCTAATGGCAATCAGCCATGAAAAAGATCAGTGAAGTTTTATCTGAAATAAGACTCAAGGTTAAGGGCCCCATAGGATAAACTCCTTGGACCATGGGAATATCTCTTAAGGATTGTTGGGTTTTATTTCAAATTTCCTTAGCTAATAAACAAGTTGAACATTCAATGGTATCCACCGTTGTTTACTTTTCGAACCTAATCTTGCTCCGATCATTGGTGTAGATGGGAACCGGTCAATCAGGTTAGCTTGGGAGAGAGAAACTCACTTGTCACATCCCCTTTCACCAATCCCATCGGTGCCATTAATGCTCGTCCCCCCGCTCAACCACCCAAAGATTAATGTTGCTCGGCGAAGTCAAGACTCAGAACAACTCTTTGCCTATACCACCTCCACCTACACAACTAGCAATTTCAAAACCTTTTCGTATCAACAAAGCCCATTTGGGCTACCTACCCAAAAACTCAATATCCACTCAAAAAAAATCCATCCCACTTTCAAGCCCATCTACCTCTATATCCTTATCCCCTCCGTATTCTCCAAATTCCCACCTTGTTTTTACCGCAACCTCCACCCCACCTTCAATGTCAGACCCTAAGAGCATCTCCAACGGGAGTTTCTCAAATTCCTATATTATAGGCCACATAGGATTTTTGCACTTTTTATAAAAAAAACTTCTCCAACGGGGATGTGAAGGAGGATGTGAGGATGACGTGGTGAGTTAGTTATTACCACATCCTCTAGTCCATCCTCTAGTTTCAGAGGTTCTCATGGAGGATGTGATAAATCCTAGTCACATATCTTAGCCAATCAAAATAAAGTTAAACCAACAGAAATAAAAAATAAAAGTAAAGGAAATATTTCAACCAATTAGGATAAATCTAAATGGATTACAAAACTTTATCATTGGAGATAATTTTTCTCAAATTCCTAAATTATAGGGAATTTTTGAGTTTACATTTTAAAAGGATGTCTATATGCACCATCCACATAGGATACACACCACAATCCATTGGAGATGCTCTAACATCACCCTACCCCTTGAAGACGGTGAAATTCCTCCATCCCCTGATACCCCTTTACCTATCTCTCTCCCATCGGTGACCATGTCTGCTCCTATCTCATCAGTTCCGCCCCTAGACTCGGATCTCTTGGATGATGCTTCAAGCTCCTTGTCACTATTGAAGAAATCAGCTGCTGCTTCTTGCTAGTATCATTACCCCCAGTGATTTGTGCTTCACAGCATCAAGAAAACCCACAACAAATGTGCCAAAGCTTTGGCGTATCTTGAATACAAATTCGAAACCTTATTTGACATGACTAAAGGCATTTTAAGCCCTACGGGTATGGGATTCCCTGACAAGCAGAGAGGAATATATGGCAATGGTAATGGAGGGTATTCAAGGTCACTTAGATACCTTCAAAGATCAAATTAAGGAACCAGGGAACAAGGCAAACAATTAAGGTTTGTTTTATGTTTGGGATTTTCTCGGGATTTTTTTTTCCATGTTTAATTGCATCTCTTGAATGTCAATAGCATCCATAAAAGGAAGCGTAGGTCTAGGGTTAGCTAATGTATCAAAATTTGGAAACCGGACATCATAATTCTTCAAGAAACTATACTTGAAGATTGTAATGATCGAATTGCCAATCAAATTTGGGGAGAAAGTAATTGTGGGTGGGTAGCTATTAAGTCCATAGGCTTCTCGGGTGGGATTCTGATTTTGTGGAATATAAATTCTATTGAAGTTCAAGACATTATTCGCGGAGTTTATTCGATTTCATTAAAATGTAAAATGTGCCTAGATGGTTTTGCTTGGGCTATTTCAGGAGTTTATCCACCTTGCGATGTTAAACTTCAAAATCTTGTGGCTGAGCTCTCTAGTTCATGCTTCTTGGCAGATTCCTTGGTGCATAGGTGGAGACTTCCAATGAAGTCTTACGGATGTCGGAGAGGCAAGGTTGCACTTCTATAACAAGGGGTATGAAATCTTCATTAAATTTGTAGATTCTGGAGGAATTGGTTGATCTTCAAATGAGGGGTCCTATTCACACTTGGAAGGATCAAAGTACCCTGGATAGATTTCTTGTTTCCTCGGATTTTGATCAGCACTACCCCAACATCTCAGCTCAAGTTCTTGGTAGACCCATGTCCGATCATTCTCCTATAAAATTGAGTTGTGAGATTCAAGATTGGGGTCCTCCACCGTGGCGTTTTGAACTCATGTGGCTCTACAAAACAAACTTGATTGATTTAATGAGGGGCTGGTGGTAGTCGTATCACTTTCAAGGGTCATCTGGCTTTATTGTTTTCGGCAATGTAGACAAGCAACTTGCAGACACCATAGCTGAAATAACAACGTTGGATGGCCTGGCCAGTCAAAATTTACTCTCTTCTACGCAAGTTACTAGAAGAAATTGCTTAAAACAAGACTTTGAATGCCTGGTAGGCTGGTAAAAGAGTCTCGCCTACGTTAAACTGCAAGTGCACAGCGCTTGTTGGAGGCGTGGCAAGTACAGGTCGATCCACAGGGAAATGGGGTGTTGTGTAGTTGATCTAAAGCTTACTACTGATTTCTAAAGAAGTAACACAAATATTGGTTGTTGGATGTCGATGCGACTAAATGGAATTGTGACTGTGATTCTAAAATGTACAACAAGTTGTAAACAAGATTGAAGAGCACTAGGGTGATCAAATTCACCCTCTAATCTTATGCTAAGGCAATTTACCTCTGGTTATGCTCTTGAGCCTTCCCTTGAAGGTCTCGGTGGATATTCATTAACTAACTCACTATTTCTCCCTAGTATGAGTTGTCTTCTTAAAGATTACAACTCATCACAGTTCAAAAGCTCAACAATTAACTACTAATCCTAATCATATTATAGCACAGCAAAAATACAACCTAAGATACATATGCTTGACATGAAGATTAGGGGTTTCATCAACACCCTAGCAATTTAACTTAGAACATAATTAGAACAATCAAAATACAATTTAAACTAAATTGGTGCACTGGCTAATCCAGGCATCCCCCTAACATACACAAGCCTCACCCTATTTATACATGCAAACCTAATTCTCTCCTAACACTCCAATTTGAAAATGAAAGTACACCCACTCACCCCCAAAACCTCTGAATTGTGCTCTCCTCTCGTGAATTCGGCTCACGAGATGATGGTTCCCTTCATTGATTTGATGTAACCCTAATTTCAACTATCTCAACCCTAGCTTCCAAGGTATGGAAGAAGATACTGATGGAGATAGGTCGAAATGGGGGTGGTGCAAACAGCGCCGATGGTGCCGGTGTCGGGGAAAGGGATGGTGAAGGTGGCGAAGTCGGCCACGGTATGGTGGGGGAAGAAGGAGGTGATGGCTTCATGAAACCGTCGGGAAGTCGAGAGAAGAGAAATGGAGAAATGGGGTTTGGTCGATGGGAGTCGGTATAGGTGATTTTGATGTGGAGCGGGAGTGCGTGACGAACGATGTGCAAGGTGAAGCGACCGTGGGATCTAGGGAGATCGATGCGAGGACCGATGCGGCCGTAGGATGTAGATGGGTGAAATCTAACGGCTCAAATGGTGCGGGCTCGGATCCGGGTCGTGGGTCGGGTCTTGGACTGCTCAAGCCCATGTCTTGTAAATGGGTTGCTCATTGTTGGGTTGCAACTGATGCGCGCGCGGGCTTTGGCTTTCTACTCCATAGACGCTTGTCTCCAATTTTCTGCTCTTTTGGCTCCTCAATTTCTCCGAGCTTTATTTTCTACCTAAAAACACAAAATTAATTAGTACAAATATTTATTCTTGAAAACAGGGAAAACACAGAATTTGGTATAATATCTGATTTCTGAGCACAAAAGATGAGTTAAATGCCATAAAAAGGTGTAGAAATATGCAATATTTGGCACTCATCAAATACCCCCAAACCTGAATTTTACTTGTCCTCAAGTGAAACAGAAATTAAGAAATCCTAACTATACCACTGTCGCGGATCTCTCGAATGCATTTAGCTTATGCACTAAGCCTTTAAACCCCTAGGTGTCCCTAGTGGACGAGTTGTAGTCTCGTGAGGGTTTACCAGCAGGTGTACCCACAAAACCTTCTCCAACTTCAGAGTGTAAAAGAGTCTCAAGCATCCAAGGAGCTATGAGGACATAGAGTTTCTGCATGCTAGTAACATGAAGTTAGAACTACCAACGAACGCATTCTCATCCTTAAGAGTTGAGCGAGAAATAACCATACCATATGAAAGAATTCGGATTCGATAGTGATCACAAGCCTCGACTTCTGCCTCACCAATAGGGTTTTATGATAATTGCACTCAAAAAGACCGCTTTTTTTTTAGTCTCTCATGTGTGCAGGCAGGAATAAAAAGATAAATCCTGCACACGTTGAAGGTAAGAAGGACAACCTTCCGAAATAATTTCTGGAGACTCCACAAGTGTGGACAAAAAGAATATTTTTCTGATGATCTCTAAGAAAGGAAATCAACCATTAGCAAGGATGGGAGTACTCACTTACCTTCTCACCCGATCGGCAATTAATATCACTCTCTCCTAGCATTCATAGAAACGTCTTCAATCTTCGGTCTTCAACTGTTGATGACGAACTTCTGAACTTCACAAAAACTTGACAATTTTTTTTTTTTTTTTTAACATGAAATTAAAATAACAATAAAACAATAAAACTTGTATTGTCTTGATTTTATAAACTTCACTAATTCTCATCTTCTTTTCTTTTCTTTGTTGTATGTAAACCTTGGACTATCTCAACTTTTCTTCAAATATTCTGATGATGCTCCGCTTGCTGACGATGATGTGTTTCTATGAATCTGTTGATGTTGTTGAGAGGGAGAGAGTGATGCTAACTGCAAATCGATATTTAGAAGGAGTTTTCATCTTTAAACGTCACCCTCATGATTGACAAAATTAGCACTCAAGAGATCAAAAATAGTGCTGAAAGTGGTGCGAAGTTGGGTAGCTCACCATTCTTACCCGGAATTGACGTACGGTGACACACACTCTAACAGATTTTTTAGAAAGTCACAAAAAATGAAGGTCGGTGCCTCGCTTGATGTAAAAATGGGTAGTCTCCACTATGGGTGATCACAATTCTACTACCGAATATCTAAATAAAGACCTAATTCGCCCTCCAGAGATGGTTAAATCCAACTTTAACGCTCTAATCAACTAAGAAACCCGATTGTGTTCTCCAAGACTTCCAAGTTCTGTTATTTCGGTCAGACTCTCTATGTGAACATAGCTAGAAGCATGCTAGTGACTCTAAAATCTCTAAGAGTTGGAGGTTTTTATGCAAGTATTTACAAAGAGTTTTTTGATTTTTTTTTTTAAAAAAAAAAAAAAAAAAAAAAAACTAAAAACTCTATATGCAAATGCACCCCCAAACCTAAATCAAACATTGTCCTCAATGTGTCAACAGATGATAAGAATTTAAACAGTCACATACCAAGAGAACTATGTTGAGTAGAGAAAAGGGAAGAGATTACCGGATGTCGGCGAAAGCAAGGTTAGAGCTTCATTAATCAAGGCTAGAATCCAACATTCTCAGCTGAGATCATATTGGATTCGCACAATATATACAAAAGAAGACTCAACCGATTCAAGATAGAAGATTTAACAAGACCTACTGGATTATATACAAGAAAAATTCACCATACACCAACAATCTAAAGAGTTGAGGATCAACCCAAAAGATGATATGCAGTAACATCAACAGCTTTACACATATATAACATGAGAGCGCATGTAAGACTGCATATGTGAACGATTTTCCCCAAAACCTAAACTTTTCAACAGATGTGTTTGTGAGCACAAAATCTTGCAAATTTAAAGGTACATCATGCACAAGGTCTAACTCAAAATGAGTCTTGCTAAGAACAGGCAGATATACACATTCCAACTGTGGCTCCTTAAAGGTGCTATACTTTGGTGTGAAATAGTCCAAGAGGACTTGGGAAGCACAAAGTTCTAGGCCTAGATTAGGCATTCTCAGAAAAGTTGGTTTCGCAATTTTGTTACAAACTACACCTAGGTTTGGTGGAGGAGTTTCAATCTGTGACTTAGGAAAGATATTAGGTACATCTAAGTTATTTTCATGTATAAGATCACTAGATCTTAACCAGCCGTAAACGGCACGGGATGTTTTGTCTCTAATACGATATTGTTCACATTTTTTCTTGCTTCATTTTATTCGTGAGTAATTATTTTGATATTCAAATAGGTTTTGGGAAACAAAATGGGTTACCCGATCTTTTTATTTTTTTTACTTAAGCATGTTATTCCAATTTATTATCTCGGATTTGAGTAATAATGTTGTGCCAACATGAAAATAAAATAAAAATACAAGTAAATAAAATTTTTCCCTATTTATTGTTCCATCATACCATAATTTCAAACTTCAAAAGAATATTTCATCTAACAAGACATATACCTAAACTGCCAATCCAACTCCATGATTTTATGAATACTTTTGTTCAAATTATTGATAACTAAGGCTCTAAGGAGTGAAGCAAAAACCCATAATATTTTCCCTACTATAGATAAACACTATTTATTTATTTTTTTGCAAAATGTGAGAGTTATAAAAATGAAGAACCCTTGGCTATTGGAAGGCTGAGATATACACATGTGAGTTGAAAAAATAAACTTATAATAGTAAATCAAAACATGTGTAAGATTCTTTCTCAATCATATTGATAACATAATATTGAAGAAATTCGTGGATAAAAAGATTTCACACCAACTATGCTAAGTAGTGCATGAATGACGTTCTCACATCTAGTGTTACTCAAGTAATTTGGAGTTTTAAAGAGCATAGTCATATTGATATTTGTATCTACATAAATTCAACTAACCTTCCGAAGAAAAATTATTAGTTTCAAGGTAGAGCCGACACCTCGCCTTCAATGTATACAACACACATTGGGTTTAATCGGCCTTGAGATTAAACAAATACCCCAATATTAGTCAAATAATGTCTACAAATACGGGATCGAAACAATGTGATAACGGGAAAAATGAGAGACTAACATCAGTTCTACAAAGAAAATACCCTATATGTATCAAAGTTTGTTAACCAAACATGTATTCAAATTAAAAAGTCATCAACTTAACACAAAAATATAAAAGAACCCAAGTTAAATCAATACTTGCATAAACAAAACTTATAAGAGAATTTTATAATTATTAAATACCTTTAAAATCACTATTAGAGATTTAATTGCATGCCCCCGAACGGTAGGAGGAAATCACCGTGATTAATTTGTAGAAATTTCTTGGATATGTAGCAATTCAGAGAAGTTTACACTTGTGGTGATGCGTTCCATCTAAGTGTTGTTCGATTGATTATTTTTTTTAGAAGGTTTGGTTTTCATTGGACAAACCGAGAGGGAGCGTTTCATTATATTCATTATCATTGAAATCAAGACCAACTCGCCCTATGCTTACGGGATCTCAATACAACCTTAGATTTATCTATTGACGGAGAAACCTTGATACTAAATATGTAGTTTTTAGTGTTATTTATTATATAACGTGACATCCAAATGTTTTTTCTTCTTCTTAATTTTCATGTATTTTAACCGAGTTTATATTAGCATTAAGACGATCAACCACATTTCTAATTTATAGTGTTATCCTTTTGTAGCAAAGACATAATTAACATAGTCAATTACTACTCATCAAAACCGGCCAGTACCACAAACCACCAGATATTACTTCTTTCTCCACCACCACCATTTTCCATCCCTCGTAGAATATTGGGCGCACTTTATACCTTTTAATCCCACACGTCATGTATAAAGTTTAGATTTAACAAACTTAGGTCGTCAATTAATTTATTCAACTATATGTTTTTTGTTAATACTGAAAATCATGCGTATGAACGGTTACCAAAGATAGCAGTGGCACCAAAAACAACCATTTTGTCTTATATGATTTGGTATCATCCCAAAAGTATTTTTTATCCGCCTTTTTTGATCGTGTCAAAAACAACCAACTATACTTTTCACAATACAATGTTACCCATCATGTAAATTTTTTTATTATTTTTGATTCAAAAGAAAAACTAATACCACCGCCATTAAAACCATCCAGTAGCCACTATTTCTTCCACCAAAACTAATGTTACCGCCTCCACCACTTTGTAACACATTCCACCGCTTCCACCACTTACTTCTTCCTCTACTACCACCACCACCAATAATATCTATTGAAATAATTTTTGTCAAAATTATTACTTATTGATGGAGATATGTATTAATATTAATTAAGGGATATTTATGATGTAAAATTAATAAATCATTTATCATGAGAAATTAATGTTTCCTAAATTAATAAAACACTTATACTAATTAATATTTAAGTTGAACAAACCATAACCATAGATTTATCTTCTCTCTAGACAAATCACTTATACTAATTAATAAAATACTTATACTAATTAATATTTAAGTTGAACAAACAACCACCGTTGATTTATCTTTTTATCAATTCCAACCAAGGTGGAACAATGGTTAGAGGCCACTCTTATGACACAATAGGTCATGAGTTCGAACCTCCCGTTATAATTTTAAAATTCAATATCTTGACTTGAGTATTCATTTTTAATTCATAATATTGGAATGAACACCACGTGTGCGACTTGTAGGGTGTGGCAAGGAGGATCACATGACCTTTGATTTATCTTTGCCAAGGATAAATCCTGACCACCACTCATATAGGCAAAGTTAGCCTTGGCGCACGTGCGGGTTATGGGTGTGGTCTGCACAACCACGACCGTAGATTTATCTTTGCCCAGAATAAATCCTGGCCACCACTCAGAAACAAACTGTGCTTTATATTGTAGATTTGCACCATTACACACTTCCCTAAAGTCAGAAGAAGGTAAATCATGTTCACTTGCATAGAACAATTCATCAATCTCCATGTCATAATCATCATTATCCAAAATTTCAACCTCATGCATAAGATAACCAGGAGAAACATCATGCTGTAACCTAGGCATGGAATCAGACACATCAATTTCATGCATTGAATTATCTGTGTCAAAAATTTCATCATTCCCTAAGTCACAAACAGTGGTATAGCATGCTCATTTTCACTGGAACAATTGTTCAAACCCCAAATTAGCATCACATGTATGAATATTAGAAGAAGCATCATTCATAGGGTTCCATGTAAGAGAAGCTTAATGTCTCGAACCCAAAGGTTCCACCATATTTTTAGCATGCACATGCTCTTCTAACATATCATATTCATCATCCGAGTAATATGCATACTCATCCCTATTAACGGCATTGGAGTTTTGGGTCAACTCATTTTCCTCCAGGTGAGGTTCATATTCAACATTAGTGGGTTGACTATGGGCATACTCCTTTTCTACTTTTTGTAGATGACCGAGATTCATCCTTAAGAACATGTTGGTTGTTCATTTGAAGGAGAGTTTTCACTAGTGGGTGCCCTTGTTTCATAATAATATTCATTGCATGGTTGTGCACAAGGTTCACTACACAATGGAAACTCAGACAGGTTGCTATATGGGTGATCATGCGATGCTTTTCTTTCAAGTATAGCATTGTTTTGCTCTATGATTTTGAGGTTCTCCATTATAGACTGCATACATGGGTTCATTGGAGGATAGAATTTCTCATCCTCCCATGGTGGTTGATGATACATGTGGTCATAATGATTAGGTATGAGTATTCAAGGTCGGGGCCATGAGAAGGTTCATAATATTCCCCTAAAATCACTATGGTCTGTGGGGGTTTCATAACATGAATCATGCCCGTAAGCAAGTTTTTCTTCGATGGATTTGTTTTCATCCCAGGTTGCGGACCAAAATCGACATGATCTAAGCAACTCAATTTGAACTCAAAAGAAGCAACCATATCTTAGCACATATCAAATCATATCAACACGAGACGCAAAAATGATACAAGAAAATGGCTTTTAATTTTTTAGAATTAAGCACTTTGTGAGGAGTGCTTGGTGTTTTTGCAAATGTGCAGCCTGTGTTACGTGGGCTTGATTTGTTGCCATGCTCGGTTTATGTAAAGATGCACAGCCCGGTGGTTGTGGGTTCCAGCCCGATTGTTTGGCAGGAGCGAGCCCGAGAGACACAAACTCTCAAACCGACACACAAAGATCAAGTTATGCTTTGGCCTTCACAAAGACAAAGACACGAGTTATGTGTCTGGTTGGTTTATCTCAAGACATACTTGTGTCTTTGGGGGTGTTGCACACTACTGGTTATGTGCACAAGACAAGATAGCTTATTGAAATCAACATAGGGAGGCACAACTCACAAAAATGACACAAAGACTGTTGGCGATTGTGAGCAACAGAACAACACAACCTTTCACAAAATGAAACCTAATTTCTCAAAACTAAGCACACAGAAGTGCTTGTAATTGCTGGTAGTTGCTGGTAGAGATTACACAGCTATGCAAGGGTTTTGTGATCACAGCACACTACTTCAGAGCTAATCTCTCATGACAATTGGCTACGGCACAGCAGCTAGTGGCAGATTACTCATATGTAAGTGTCAACAGGGTCAGTTGACCCCTCTGTTCACAGATGTTTTCACAAAATTGCAGGGCAGATGGTCAGAGGTAAGCTCAGGGTTGACAGAGTCAACCAGCCCAGTTGATGTCAAAAGGGCTTGCAGCAATTTTTTTTTTTTTTTATCCAAGTTGTAGCTCAAACTCACAGCTCATAGGCTGGAATTGAGCACTGTAATCGATGGAAGATGAGCATATATTCACTGAGAGATGGTTTAAGCCAACTCTCTCAATTGTAAGCACGTGGGAATACAAATAATAGCAACAGAAATTGTGCACATATATTATCATTAACATGCTGATTCACAAAGCAAGAATGCACAAATTAGTGAGGCAAGGATCATGTAAGTGGCAGCTAAACCACATGACAAGGCATATTCAGCTAACACAAAGATTTAACCAGATTGCAACTCAAGCTCAACAACTACAGGGGCTAGAGCTGAGCACAGGCTATGCTCAAGTTACAAAAGCACAGGTTTTAAGTATGGAGCACACTTGGGAAGGCACAGATTAAGTCAGCTGGTTTATCATGCATTCAGGTGGAAATGGCTCACAGGTGCACAAGGAAAGTTGCTCAGCACAATTTCAGTTATGCACAGATATGCTCAAGAAAAAATTGCAGGGTTTGAGATACAATACCGCCGGTACAAACCGGGTTTAGGCAGTTCCACAGTCGTCCTGCGCTTTTCCTTGTATTCCTTGGGTTGTACAGCAGCAAAGCTTGTACCTGTTAGCTCAAAGGAAAGGTTTAGCTCTCTGGGATGCACTACACCATTTCCAGGATTTTGTCACAGGCTATACCTGTTACTTATTGAATTTGTAACGGTTATAACTGTACTAAATAAAGCCGTTATTAATAATTGTGATGGTATTTTGTAACGGTTTTATCCGTGACAAAAGCGAAACAATCACATATAAAAAGCGTTACAATAATTAATAGCCACATTTGACCTAATTTTATGATAACGACACGTGTCACATTTGTCACATTTATCTTAACGGGTTTAACTGTTACTCTCTATCAACCACAATTCAGAGATGACACGTGTCTTTAAGAGTCACATTTACAAAGAACGCTTATAATCAAGTATCGAATCCTTGCAACGATTGCTTCGGTGACACGTGTCCTTTTTTGTCACGGTTAAAGTACACATATTTGTGTTGCCATTAATTTGTGTGATTACTCATAGGACACGTGTGTCGTCCCTTTTGTCACGACTACGACGACGGCGTGTTATTTTTTCTTCAAAATTTATGTCACGCTTATAACCGTGACAATGTTATCTATTACAATTAAAAAATTTGGGTAGCCTTGAGATCATTTTCATGGACCTGCCTTCCAGTGTGCCCTGTAATACAGTCATTATCGGGGACCTACCCTTTCGTGAGTTACAGCCTAAATACAAATAAACCGAAAACATAATTGCAATTTCTTCTTTTTCAAATCATGAAGCTATCCGCATTCTACCATTCATACATTCATTATGACACGATCTTAATCTGCATCTAGATTCATTATGAAATCTACCCAAAAAAACAACAATTCAATCTTATTCAAGTACGCTCCCAGACAACACAAAAAATCTTCTCCAGCTGCTTGGTACAAGACTATAGGTTGCAGGCATGACAAAGTCTGTCACTAGAAATACCTGAAGTGCACAACCAAGGTCAAGAACAAGCACCAAGTTTTCTCTTTGTTTGCACCAGTTTCAGCATTGGCATCCGATACTACTAATCTGTCCAACAATAAAAATTGAGCATATATATCGCTCAATGACACAATCAATAGACAAGTGCATCTTAGATGCTATTTAACTACTACTAGATGTGAAGCTCATATCGCCTACTTCTAAAAAAAGGAATATCGGAAAGTGAACATGAGAGTGAGTCTTACTTCAATGAGTAGGCACCACCAGCTTTTCACTTTGCCACAGTCTTGGCATCCCCGAATTCCTATGGCCTTCTCTTCACGGCACCGCCAAAGGAACATAGAACAGAATTGATTACTAACTCGATTTTATAAGGGAAAACAAAACATAACAAAGATACTACACTGAAACTGGTGTAACAAAAAGAAAACAACTATGAACAAACTCATGTTGATCAAAAGGAAATATCAAAAGCATAATAATTCTGAAGTGTTATGATATTCTACAAGCGTTAATAGTCTGAAGAGTTCAACCGTAAAAACTCGATAAAAGAATTTAACGTATGAATACAATTTCTCAGAACAAGTTGACCCTCATTTCACAGGAGCACCAAGGTCCAATGCTCTATGCTCAGCTAAACAACATAGACTCAAACAAGACTTTCTGAATTGAAGAGGGCGAAGAGGCAATATTAATATGCATTCGGATAGCAACAGCTTACCTTATTTGCCAACGAACCTGAACCATAACAAAAATCGGGCCTCTAACTTGACAAAACTGAACCATAACAAAAATCTATCATACTAGAAAACAGTAAAACAAAGTAAAATGCATTCCAGTACGAAAAAATAACAATACTGTTGTTAATCTATAAAGGTTGTCGTGTGGTATTAGCTGCATATCACAAAAAGTAAAAAAAGGAATGGAAAAAAAAACAGAAATTGTAAAAGGAACATGAAGTTAACTTACTTGATCTCAAGATCTTTGACCTCTTCCCTTGCTTCACGATGTGAAAATTGATCATTCCCTCACCAGATCTGGTCCATTTAAAAGCAGCCATCCTCATAATGTGAAACACCAAATTGACCCAACCTTTGAGAATTTTGTTTTGGTCTACTGCCGATACCTGCTTAAGAATGCAAGTAAACTATGCTACTCGAGAAATTTTGTAAATTCAAAGCTTCCAATAGACTAAGGATAAAACATTTACTAGATAATTAACCATCTCTAGATTATCGATAGGCATACATGTGATGTGACCCAGAGTTTAGGCATAGATTCATGACAAGATTAGCGTAACAGGTCCAATCACCATAAAGCTAGATTGTATTTTTTTAAGACTTTAAAAGCAACACAACAACGAATATATTACTTAGCCTATAACAATACCCCAAACACATAATAAGGGAAAGTAAAAGAAAACAGACAGTGGAAAATCTCAAACAGAAAACCACCTAAGAAGAATAAGGGGGTGGGGGGTGGGGGGGGGGGGGGGTGAATGATGAGCACAAATATAAGCATGGAGAGTAGTGAACCTACCGTATCCCATATTTGCATATTTATAGGCTTGTCTTTGTCACCACCTAGCAAAACAGATGGTACATGTAATATTTTTCTCAATGAGAATATTAGTTTTAACACATTAAGGTTTACTTTAACAACTTCATTATAGACTATACTGTGGGAACATACAAACAAGCGGGAAACATATCTTCATTCATTTGAGTATATATCCGACATAAACCATGTATCTATACATAAACCTTGATAAATGATTGAACGGTGCAAAGAGAAGAAGTAAATCCAGGATTTCGTGACACCATAATCTTGCTAGCAAGGGTGAAATGTGAATTATATGTCTGCGCAATCAAAACGTATGCAAATTATTTATTTGATTCCAACAAGACTACCTTGAAAGCTATGCCTAACTACCCCGTAAGGTATCCGTTCTTCTAGAATGGTGAAACGTATGGAGTAAATACCAAGATCAATCACGATTATTATCCAAGAAGTTAACGGTGACAATGAATCAATTGTATTATTAGCCCAACATAAAAAACTATTAAAAGTAAGCAAGTATACCTTGACACAAGCTTAACAAGATTACAAGCTTCATACTCCCGAGACTTCATTTCTTCTCTTCATGATTCCTCTAAAAAACGGTAGGAGAGCTCAGTTCACATAGCTTCATGATTCCTAAAAAAAAAAAAAATCTGGGTGAGATCAGTTCACATAGAAATATTGACAAAACCACATGATATATATAAAAATAAAAAACAAAAATCAAAACCGTACTTGGATCTTCCTGCAGACTCCCAATACATGCCAAGAGCAAGCAGGCTTGCATCATCGGGTCAGCCCCAACTAAAAGCTAACCCCTCGGCCCTCGGATAACATTATTTGCAAAGTTAGTGCCTCATACAGGAGTTTCCAAAGTTACGGGGTTTTAAGACTAAATTGACGTCCATGTGCTTACTCGAATACCCTATTTCAAGAACACAAGTTTGTCATTATCTATGCAAGACGTTATAAATCGAAGAAGAAACATTACTACAAAAAAAAAAAAATGATTAACGAAGCAAGGAGATGGTTACAAGCTCGCAACCAAATGGAAAAACATTACAAAAAACTTCAACCATCCAAATTTCACAAGAAAACAATAACAACGAACAAAAGAAATCATTAAGCACAAAATAAGGTTCATAAATCGGAAACCTCTTAGCAGGACACTAATTTGAAACTCAAAACGTGCTACAAGAGCAAACTAAACAATTACCAGGATGTAGCATGAACTCAAAGAAAAAGAAGTACTACAGCCAGGCCAAATCGGGGGTGAAAATGCCATAGTGCCTCGGTTAAATCCATTATTGTCATGCAAATATAGTTTCTCCAAGGGGTTCTCCACAGAAACATTGGTCTCGGGCCCCACTACACCTCAACTAATTGGATAACATCATCATAGGAATCTCAATTAACACATTGATCATTAATCTTATATTCCATACACACATCCGTCAGAAAAAGATACACAAATTTCAGCCCTCTCTATCAAGAAATTTCTCAAGACGAATCGGCATAAAAGTCTGTGTAAGAATATCACATCCGAATTCATAATTAATTCATTCACATAATCAATAAAATATCTAACATACACTGATCTAGTTTATCAATGATGGCTCATATCAAGAAATTCAACCATTTTTACCCTTTCATCTTCATAGATTACTCTCAGAAGGGCTATTTGGTAACCATAGACATTTTCATAGACTAAAACAAAAACATGTACTCATAATCTAACACAAATTCAGATTCAATAGATAAAAATTCAGCCAGAATTTTGAGGTAAACCATCGAAATAAGCGAATACAAAGAAATTTGTTACTGGTTATGAATAAAATTAAGAAAGTAATCAACGAACTTAAAACCAAAAAGCCTCAGAATTGCAGAATATGTCACCAAGGCTTTAAGCCATTCAGTCCAGAAAGATGATGTTCTTCACAATTGTAACTACTATTCATCCAAAAGAACATGACATTTAAGGGAGGCTACTGCTTATCATACACTTGCACAGGAATCAGTCAAAAATAAACACATCTTGTTTTACATGAAAAACCCATCCAAATAAAGATTTGTCTTTCTTCTCTACCCAAACTATCCATAAATAACCTTCAAAACAATCTTCAGAAACCAAATACTAAATCATAAAACCCTCATTATTACCCAACCCACAAATCTTTTATGCATATAAAATCTTAAATCTGAAATACCCAAATTCAAAAAAAAAAAAAAAAAACACAAGCACAAACACAGAATCAAAGAGAGGAAAGATAAGGGATAGCGAGTAGCTTCACAAAGTATTAACCCATTTCTTATTTGAAAATAGAAGCAAGGAATTCTTCTGTTCTTGCCGATGAATTTAGGGTTTCTCCTCTTCCCGTTCTTCTCAAAAGACCTGATGAAATTAAACAAAACAGCAATTATAATTACTATCTCAAAAAACAACTCATAATCGAATTTAAAAAGCAACTGAAACATAAATCTAAGTTATTAGATTCACTTATATGAATATGTAGGAGATGGAAAACATAAACCCTAAAGGAAAATTGAAAACCCTAAATTTCACATAACAGAAATAAATAGGAAAAACAAAATAAACCCAAATCTCAAAGCATCAACTCATCAATCCTAAACATCATCTGGGTTGTGCCAAAAAATCATTGAAATCTGAAACCCTCGATTCATAAATTCAGATCTAAAGGAAAAAAAAACTGAAACTAAGAAAATTAGGGATTTCACTTCATGTTTCTGACAACAGAGAAATCCATCGATAATACTACTGATGATGAAATAAAAGGAGATTCAAAACTTCTTCACTGTTGACTTCCGTCTTACTCTTCTTTACTGATGAGGAAACAAAATGGGTTTCCATCTTTTTTCTACTATTACAAGACGAAATACAAAAAGGTATTGTTTAAGATTCAAGAAAAAGATGGCTCACAGTTGAGATTAAAGAAATAAAATACTTATAGATCGAAGAAATTAGTTACAGATCGAAGTAAATGATGCAAAGATTGTGATCGAATCATGGTGGGAAAAAATTTCTTGTGAGAGAAAACGCTGGGTTTTGGTTTGTTCTCTGAAAAATGAAACATGAATGAATAATGAAAAACGATGAGGACATAGCTGATAAGAACGAGGTGGGATGTTCATCTCCAGCCGTCTATGTAGAAGACTAAATCTGATCAATATAAAAGACTAAATCTTATCTCCATGTACAAAGAAATATGCTTCATCTCTAGCCGTACGTAAAAACCAAGGAACATCTAACCGCAAAATACTCTTCTTATAGTATAAAATAATGATCAGAGAAAACACTATATACACCTCATAACATATACTCCATCGGTTCTGGAAAAGTGTTACTATCATTTATTTATCAATTTGGCTTTTTTTACCTAGCAATTTTAGGTGGGACTCCAAAAGAATTAGGGGCGACTCCAAAACAGAATGAAATTCAATTTTTTCGTAGAAACTTGTTTTCTTCGAGACGTTGTCTCGCACTCTGCTAGGGCGATCCCCCTAGACCCCCGCAAACACAGCCGGTAGGGGCTACCCCCCCCAAGACCCCCTGTATAGCATACCGGCAATGTATTCATACCACGCCCATGCCCGCACCGAGCTTTTTCAACTGAATTAGTTGAGTTTTATAATCGGTAGTAAATGAAGGTATCCTGACTTCCGATTATACGGTGGACCTCTTTACCGAAATCCTAGCATAATCGGTAGTCAAAGATAGTTCATATAACTACCGTATATAGAGTTGCCCCAAAATGAGATTTTGCAAAAATCCACTATTTTTCTAATTTGGTTGAGCCTATAATCGGTGGTCAAAATAGTTCATATAACTACCGAATATAGAATTTCCCCAAAAATGAGATTTTGCAATCGATAGATAAAAAAAAAAACTAGACTACCAGAGTTAGACCTGAGCTTCTCATTCGGAGGAACTAAAGATGAATTTTAACAGATACGAACATCCCAGGTTCAAAGATTAATTACAAGAGTTGGACCAGAGTTTCTCATTCAGAGGAACTGAAGATGAATTTTATCAGATTCGAACATCCCATGTTCAAAGATTACAAGAGTTGGACATGAGTTTCTCATTCGGAGGAAATGAAGATTAAATTTATCAGATTCGAACATCTCAGGTTCAAAGATTACTAGAGTTAGACCTGAGTTTCGCATTCGGAGGAACTGAAGATGAAATTTATCAGATCTGAACATCCCATATTCAAAGACTACTAGAGTTAGACCTGAGTTTCGCATTCGGATAAACTGAAGATGAAATATATCAGGTTCGAACATCTCAGGTTCAAGGATTACTATATTTGGACTTGAGCTTCTCATTCAGGTGAACTGAAGACGAAATATCATATTTCAATATCTCGGGTTAACTAAAGACGAAATATATCATATTTCAACATCTCAGGTTCAAAGATTACTAGATTTGGACCTGAGCTTCCCATTCGGGTGAACTGAATATGAAATATATCATATTTCAACATCTCGGGTTCAAGGATTACTAGATTTGGACCGAGCTTCTCATTCGGATGAATCAAGACGATATATATCATATTTCAAATCAAGACGAAATGTATCATATTTCAACATCTCGGGTTCAAAGTTTACTAGATTTGGACCTGAGCTTCTCATGCGGGTGAACTGAAGACGAAATATATCATATTTCAACATCTCGGGTTAACTAAAGACGAAATATATCATATTTCAACATCTTGGGTTCAAAGATTACTAGATTTGGACCTGAGCTTCCCATTCGATGAATCAAGACGAAATATATCATATTTCAACATCTCAAAGTTCAGACATCGGATTTGGACCTGAGCTTCTCATTCGGGCGAACTGAAGACGAAATATATCATATTTCAACATCTCGGGTTCAAAGATTGCTAAATTTGGACCGGAGCTTCTCATTTGGATGAACTGAAGACGAAATATATCCTATTTCTGCATATTGTATGCGTACAGGGATCCGAGATCGAAATCTGGCCGCGAGTTGACTACTTTAAGTCAGAAATTCGGTAAGAACGACGAACTGGTCCATTTACGAGATAAAATTCCTTCGAGATATTCTACGAAACCTTAAAAAAACCCTATTTCTGCATATTGTATGCGTACCAGGATCCGAGATCGAAACCTGGCCGCGAGTTGACTACTCTAAGTTACAAATTGGTAAGAATGACAAATACATCCATTTACAGGTAAGTTTCCTTCAAGATATTCTACGAAACCTTAAACAAACCTTATTTTTTCATATTGCATGCAAACCAGGCTCCGAGATCGAAACCTGGCTGCGAGTTGACTACTCTAAGTCAGAAACTTTGTAAGAACGATGAATCCATCCATTTACAGGTAAGATTTCTTCGAGATATTCTACGAACCCTTAAAAAAACACTATTTTTGCATATTGTATGCGTACCAGGATCCGAGATCGAAATCTGGCCGCGAGTTGACTACTTTAAGTCGAAATTCAGAAGAACGATTTAATTCATCCATTTCACAGTAAGATTCCTTCTAATATTCTACGAAACCTTAAAGAAACCCTATTTCGCATATTGTATGCAAACCAGGCTCCGTGATCGAAACCCGACCGCGAGTTGACTACTCTAAGTTAAAAACTTGGTAAGAACGACGAATCCATCCATTTACAGGTACGAAACCTTAAACAAACCCTATTTTTTCATGTTGCATGCAAACCAGGCTCCGAGATCGAAACCTGGCTGCGAGTTGACTACTCTAAGTCAGAAACTTGGTAAGAACGATGAATCCATTCATTTACAGGTAAGATTTCTTCGAGATATTCTACGAAACCTTAAACAAACCCTATTTTTTCATGTTGCATGCAAACCAGGCTCCGAGATCGAAACCTGGCCGCAAGTTGACCACTCTAAGTCAGAAACTTGGTAAGAATGACGAATCCATCCATTTACAGGTAAGATTCCTTCGAGATATTCTACGAAACCTTAAAAAAAACCCGATTTCTGTATATTGTATGCGTAACAGGATCCGAGATCGAAACCTGGCCGCGAGTTGACTACTCTAAGTCAGAAATTCGGTTAGAACGACGAATCCATCCATTTACAGGTAAGATTCCTTCGAGATATTCTACGAAACCTTAAAAAAACCTATTTCTCGTATATTGTATGCGTACGGGATCCGAGATCGAAACCCGGGCCGCGAGTTGACTACAATAAGTCGAAATTCGGAAGAACGACTTTAATTCATCCATTTACGGGTAAGATTCCTTGAGATATTCTAAGAAACCTTAAAAAAACCCTATTTCGATATTGTATGCGTACAGATCCGAGATCGAAACTCGGCCGCGAGTTGACTACTCTAAGTCGAAATTCGGAAGAACGACGAATCCATCCATTTACGAGGTAAGATTCCTTCGAGATATTCTACGAAACCTTAAAAAGCCCTATTTACGCATATTGTATGCGTACCGAGGATCCGAGATCGAAACTTGGACACGAGTTGACTACTATAAGTCGGATATCTTGGAAGAACGATTTAATTCATCCATTTAGGTAAGATTCCTTCGAGATATTCTACGAAACCTTAAAAACCCTATTTCTCTATAGTGTATGCGTACAAGGATCCGAGATCGAAACTTGGCCGCGAGTTGACTACTATAAGTCAGAAATTCGGTAAGAACGACGAATTCATCCATTTACAGGTAAGATTTCTTCGAGATATTCTACGAAACCTTAAACAAACCCTATTTATGCATATATATGCATACAGTGCTCCGAGATCGAAACACCGCCGCGAGTTGACTACTTTAATTCTTAAATTCGGTAAGAACGATTTAATCCATCCATTTACAGGTAAGATTTCTTATAGATATTCTACGAATCCTTAAACAAACCCTATTTCTACATAAATCTATGCATACCAGGCTTTTAAATCAAAACCTGGCCGCGAGTTGACTACTCTAAGTCGTAAACTTGGTAAGAACGAAGAAACCATCCAGTTCGAAGATTACTAAAGTTAAACTTGAGTTTCTCATTCTCGGGTGAACCGAAGAAGAAATATATCGATTCGAAAACATCCTGAGTTAAGATTACTAAAATTAGACTTGAGTTTCTAATTCGGGGTGAATCGGAGAAGAAATATATCAGATTCGAAAACATCACAAAAAGTTAAGAATACTAAAGTTAGACCGAGTTTCTCATTCGGGTGAATCGAAAATGAAATTTATCGATTTGAACATCCCGAGTTCAAAGAGTACCAGAGTTAGAATCGAAGTTTTGATTCGGATGAACATCGATTACTAGAGTTAGACTGAGTTTCTAACTCTAGTAACCAGAATATCAATTGAACATCACGGGTTCAAAGATTACTAGAGTGAAAATGACAAGACTACCCTTATTGGAAATAAGTAAAGTAATATTACGATTAAGAAAATGACCATATTACCCTTATCGGATATAAGTAAAATAAATAGTGCAAACAATGAAAATGACCATATTACCCTTACTAGAAATTAGTGCAATAAATATCATGGAGATAGTGAAAATGACCAGACTACCCTTATCGGAAATAAGTGAAATAAATATTACAAATTGTGAAAATGACCATATTACCCTTTACTAGAAATAAGTGCAATAAATATCACATAGACGGTGAAAATGACCATATTACCCTTACTTTAGGAATTAGTGCAATAAATATCATGGGGACATTTCAAATGACCATACTAACCTTATCGGAAATAAGTAAAGTAAATATTATAGACTGTGAAAATGACTATTTTACCCTTACTGGAAGTAAGTGCAATAAATATTTTAGAGACTGTAAAATGACCATACCACCCTTATAGGATATGAGTAAATTAATTATTATAGTCTGCTAAAATGGCCATTTTAGGGGAAATAAGTGCAATAAATGTTATGGAGACTGTCAAAATGACCAAACTACCCATATTCGAAATAAGTGCAATAAATATCACATCGATGGTGAAAATTACCATATTACCCTTTTTGGAAATAAGTTTAATAAATATTATGAGACCGTGGAAAATGACTAGACCACCTTTTTCGGATATGAGTAAAGTAAGTAGTACTAGTCGTGAAAATGACCATTTTACCCTTAGGGGAAATAAATGCAATAAATGTTATGGATATTGTGAAAATGACCATATTACACTTATCGGAAATAAGTAAAGTAAATATCACTGACGATGAAAATGACCAAATTACCCTTACTAAAAATTAGTGCAATAAATACATGGTGACAAAGAAAATGGCCAGACTACCCTTATCGGAAATAAGTTAAGTAAATATTATAGACTGTGAAAATGACCATTTTACCCTTATCGGGATCTCCATTACATTTATTAACTTTTTCTTGTAAGGTAAAATGGTCATTTTCACATACTATAATATTTACTTGACTTATTTCCTATAAGGATAGTCGGTCATTTTGACGATCTCCATAATGTTTAATGCACTAATTTCAAAGAAGGGTAATATGGTAATTTTCACGATCCGCCAATATTTACGTTACTTATTTCCGATAAGGGTAGTTTGGTCATTTCTGATCTCCATAATATTTATTGCATATGTTTCCAATAAGGGTAAAGTGTCATTTTCATAGTCTGTAATATTTACTTTACTTATTTTTGATAAGAGTAGTTTGGTAACTTTCAAGGTATCCATGATATTTATTGCACTTATTTCGATGAAGGGTAATATGGTCATTTCGATCTAATATTTACGTTACTTATTTTTGATAAGGGTAGTTTGGTCATTTTTATAGTCTCCATGATATTTATTGTATTTATTTAATATGGTCATTTTCAAAGTCTGTAATATTTACTTTACTTATTTCTGATAAGGGTAGTCTGGTCATTTTCATAGTCTCTAGAATATTTATTACACTTATTTCCAGTAAGGGCAGTATGGTCATTTTCACTTTCTATAATATTCACTTTACTTATTTCCTATAAGGATAGTCTCGGTCATTTGATGATCTCCATAATACTTATTACACTAATTTCCATTAAGGGTAATATGGTCATTTTCATAGTTTGTAATATTTACTTTACTTATTTCCGATAAGGGTAGTTTGGTCATTTTCACAGTCTCCATTACATTTATTAACCTTATTTCCAGTAAGGGTAAAATGGTCATTTTCACATACTATAATATTTACTCGACTTATTTTTGATAAGGGCAGTTTGGTCATTTTATAATCTCCATGATGTTTATTGCATTAATTTCTAGTAAGGGTAATATGGACATTTTCACAGTCTGAAATATTAACTTTACTTATTTTTAATAAGGGTAGTCTGGTCATTTTCACACTCTAAAAATATTTATTGCACTAATTTAAAAGAAGGGTAATATGGTCATTTTCACAACTGTAATATTTACTTTACTTATTTCTAATAAGGGTAGTCCGTCATTTTCCCTGTCTCCATAATATTTATTGCATATGTTTCCAATAAGGGTAAAGTGGTCATTTTCATAGTCTGTAATATTACTTTACTTATTTTTGATAAGGGTAGTTTGGTAATTTTCATAGTCTCCATGATATTTATTGCACTTATTTCCAATAAGGGTAATATGGTCATTTTCAGTCTGTAATATTTACTTTACTTATTTTTGATAAGGGTAGTTTGGTCATTTTCATTGTCTCCATGATATTTATTGCATTTATTTCCCGGTAAAGGGTAATATGGTCATTTTCTGATCTATAATATTTTACTTTACTTATTTATGATAAGGGTAGTATGGTCATTTTCATAGTCTCCAGAATATTTATTACACTTATTTCCATTAAGGGTAAAATAGTCATTTCCATAGTATGTAATATTTACCTTACTTTTTTCTGATAAGGGTAGTTTGGTCATTTTTATAGTCTCTATGATATTTATTGCACTTATTTCTTGTAAGTGTAATATAGTCATTTTCATAGTCTCCATGATATTTATTGCACTTATTTCTAGTAAGGGTAATATGGTCATTTTCTGAAGAAGGGTAATATGGTCGTTTTCAAAATGTGTAATATTTCCTTTACTTATTTCCGATAAGGGTAGTTTGGTCATTTTCACAGTCTCCATTATTTCTAGTAAGTAAGGGTAAGATGGTCATTTTCACGGTGTAATATTTTCTTTACTTATTTCTTATAAGGGTTGTATGGTTATTTTTCATAGTCGTAATATTTACTTTACTTATTTCCGATAAGGGTAGTCTGGTCATTTTCACAGTTTCCACAATATTTATTGCACTAATTTCATTAAGGGTAATATGGTCATTTTCACAAAGATGTAATATTTACTTCACTTATTTCTAATAAGGGTAGTCTAGTCATTTTCACATATCTGCATAATATTTTGTTGCACTTTTTTCCATTAAGGGTAATATGGTCATTTTAACAGTCTGTAATATTTACTTTACTTATTTCTGATAAGGGGTAGTCTGGTCATTTTCACAATCTTCAGAATTTTTATTGCAGTTATTCCGATAAGGGTGTCTGGTAATTTTCATCGTCTTCGGAAGAAGCAGATATGTCAAAGTCAAATTTCTATAAAGTCATGACTTGTTGACTTGGTCTTGATCATGTTTTCTAATATTAAGAAAATTAAAAAGAAAAAGAAAAATATATTTTGATTTATAGAAATGAAATATAATTGTTAGTTTGTACAAATGTGGGAAAATTAGTGACAAGTAAAATTCAAAGTGTTATAATTTTGGGGTTGTTTTAGATGTTGTGAAATATTTGGGTGGAATCATCACTTTGATTTATAATTGTGATTGTCTGTAAAATTGTCAACAAATATTATTGTGACTAATAAAAGAATTTAATATTCCTAATTATTATCACGAATACAAAATTTAATAATGATTATAAGCATTATAAGGGACTTATCACCGAGGTGTATCCGTGATGAAAAATAACCGTGACAGGTTTTTGTTACAAAATCCTGATTTTGGTGTAGTGATGTGCAACTTAAGGCAAAGATGTTGAATGTCAACACTGGCATGAGCAACTGAGAGTAAAGTGCAGAAATTGAAAATGTGAACAGTGCAGGTACAATATGCAAGAATAACTAGTAATTACAAGCTACTAGAGAATGCAGATGAGAAGGGAAAAATGAAAGTTACAGCTAACACTAAAAATATGAACAGATGGACTACTAGGCTAGAGATTACAATGACAAGAGGCTTTAAAGAGAGTAAAATGCAAAAATAGAAAACAGAATGACTGTGCTAAGTTATACCAAAATACCAAAGTTACAGATGCAATTTACATGAATTAAGCTAAGATGCAACTAATGAACAACATGCAATAACAGAATCAGAGATGCACAAAGTTAAGGTAAGTTACACTGGCAACAGATTATGTAATGAAACAGAGATGCAAATGACAAATATGATTCTAACACATATATACAAAGCTTAAAATGAAAATCAGTAAAGAAAGCACTATGGAACTACACAAACGCACTACCAGTTCACCAGAAATGCCGCGCCAAAAACTTGGTAGGTCGGTAAAAGATTCTCGCCTACGTTAAACTACAAGTGCACATACCTGTTGGAGGCGTGGCAAGTACTGAGTCGATCCACGGGTAAATGGGGTATCAGGCGGTTGATCTAAAGCTTACTTTGATTTCTAAAGAAGTAACACAAATATTGGTTGTTGGGTGTCGATGCGACTAAATATAATTGTGACTGTGATTCTAAAATGTACAACAAGTTGTAAACAAGATTGAAGAGCACTAGGGTGATCAAATTCACCCTCTAATCTTATGCTAAGGAAATTTACCTCTGGTTATGCTCTGAGCCTTCCCTTGAAGGTCTCAGTGGATATTCATTAACTAATTCACTATTTCCCTAGTATGAGTTGTCTTCTTACAAAGACAACTCATCACAGTTCAAAAGCTCAACAATTAACTACTAATCCTAATCATATTATAGCACAACAAAAATACAACCTAAGATACATATGCTTGACATGAAGATTAGGGGTTTCATCAACACCCTAGCAATTTAACTTAGAATATAATTAGAACAATCAAAATACAATTTAAACTAAATTGGTGCATTGGCTAATCCAGGCATCCCCCCTAACATACACAACCTCACCCTATTTATACATGCAAACCCTAATTCTCTCCTAACACTCCAATTCGAAAATGAAAGTACACCCACTCACCCAAAACCTCGAATTGTGCCTCCTCTCGTGAATTCTGGGCTCGAGATGATGGTTCCTTTCATTGATTTGATAACCCTAATTTCAACTATCTCAACCCTAGCTTCTAAGGTATGGAAGAAGCTACCTGATGGAGATAGGTCGAAATGGGGGTGGTGGAGCAGCGGCGATGGTGCCGGTGTGGGGAAAGGGATGGTGAAGGTGGCGAAGTTAAATTTCGGTATGGCTCGGGGAAGAAGGAGGTGATGGCTTCTGCAAATCACGGAAGTCGAGAAGAGAAATGGAGAAATGGGGTTTGGTCGATGGGAGTAGGTATAGGTGATTTTGCTGTGGAGCGGGAGCGCGATTTAACGATGTGCAAGGTGAAGCGACCGTAGGATCTAGGGAGATCGATGCGAGGACCGATGCGCCGTAGGATGTAGATGGGTGAAATCTAACGGCTCAAATGGTGCGGGCTCGGATCCGGGGTCGTGGGTCGGGTCTTGGACCGCCAAGCCCATGTCTTGTAAATGGGTTGCTCCTTGTTGGGTTGGAACCGACGTGCGCGCGGGCTTTGGCCGCTCCATAGACGCTTGTCTCCAATTTTCTTCTCTTTTGGCTCCTCAATTTCTCCGAGCTTTATTTTAAAACAGAAAATTAATTAGTACAAATATTTATTCTTGAAAACAGGGAAAACACAGAATTTGGGATAATATCTGATTTCTGAGCACAAAAGATGAGTTAAATGCCAATAAAAAGGTGTAGAAATATGCAATATTTGGCACTCATCAATGCCTTTCAGACAAGAAAGATATCATGATGCGCCAAAAATCTAGAATTGATTGGGATATTCAGGGCGACCGCAACACTAAGTTCTATCATAGAATTACTAAAGTTAGAAGAAGACGGAACACTATTCGCTCTTTAAAGGTTAACGGCGTCCTCACAAAAGATAAATCGCTCATCAAGGACTCCATAACTGGGTTCTTCTCGGATTTATTTAAGAAGAAAACTTCTCCTGGGCCCTCCATCACTGACATGGACTTCAAATCAATCTCTGAATCGGCTGCAAGAGGTTTAGAAGTTCCCATCATCGGAAAGGAGTGCTTAATGGCGTTGAAATGCCTTGGACAAGACAAGGCACCAGGACCCGACAGTTTCCAAGTGATGATTATTGTGAAATGTTGGTTTTTCATGAAACATGACATAATGCGGGTTGTGCGAGATTTTACTAAGTGGGGAACTATCAATTGGCGACTAAAGAACACTTTCTTGTCTTTAATCCCAAAGAAAGCTTCTATTGAGGAAGTATCTGACTTTCGACCTATTGGTCTAATTGGTAGTGTCTTTAAAATGATTTCAAAGGTCTTGGCAAGTAAGATTAAAAGTGGTGCTACCTACGGTTATCTCAAGCCAACAATCGCCTTTTCTTAAAGGTCGCGGATTCTTGATAGTGCGTTGATAGAAAATGAGTGCTTAGATTCTCTAATTAAGAGTGGTAAGCCTTGTGTGGTGTGCAAAATTGATTTCGCAAAATCCTTTGATCATGTTTGAATTCCTCGACGAAGTACTGACGAAAATGGGATTTAGGGCTACATGGAGAAAGTGGATTCAAGGTTGCGTCAACAATACATCAATTTCAGTTCTCATCAACGGTTCGGCCACCAAAATTCATCTCGGGGCAAAGGTCTAACTCAAGGTGACCCTTTATCCTCTTTTCCGTTCTTAATAGTTTCCGAAGCTTTGAATGTGATGTTTCAAGTTGGTCACAATCGGGGGTGGGGTGGGTGGGGGGGGTGGTATTGGTGGATTTTAATTGAGTCCCAATGGTTCAATAATCAGTCATCTGCAGCTTCGCAAATGACACATTGGTCTTCTTAGATGACTCACTAGATCAAATGAATTATCTCAGATACACCCTTCTTGGTTTTGAGATGATATCGGGGCTTCACATAAACTTTGCTAAATGTAGTATATTCGGGGTTGCGAATGCGTCTAACTTATAACAAATGGCTGCGATGTTGGGATGCAAATTAGAAGCCATGCCTTCCATATACTTAGGACTGCCCTCGGTGATTCTTCTAATGGAGAGCATAAATGGGATGCGGTTATTGAGAAATGCAAAGGGAGACTCTACCACCGAAAAGGTCTTGCCTAACAAAGGCAGGAAAATTATCTCTTATAAAAAGTGTGCTAAGTAGTATCCCAATTTACATGTTATCTCTATTCATTGCTCCTCCAAAAGTTATAAGAGCCATTGAAAGAATCATCAGAAATTTCTTGTGGGATACTTCAGAAACCAAGAAAGGTATTCATCATGTAGCTTGGAAGACATGTCATACTCCCCTAAAAGCTGGAGGGTTAGGAATTAAATCTATCCAAGGTATGAATAGAGCTCTTTTATCTAAATGGTGGTGGAGGTTTAACAACGAAAAACCGCACTGGAGATCCTCTGTCGCTTCCAAATATGGGTCCGCTCATTTCGATAGAGAGACAAGGAAACGAAATGCCACTAGAGGTTGTGGAGTCTGGAAAGGTATATACTCTAATCTGAAATTCTTTAAGCTTTGTACCAAACTGAAGGTTGGAGATGGCTCTAAATTTCTTTTTTGGGAACATCTTTGGGTTGGCGATATTCCCTTTAAAGAGGCCTATCCTAATATTTACTCAATAACTTCTACGAATAAATGGACACTCCAAAGATGCGCTGCAACCTTAAGTAACGGGGGCAGTTGGAATTTGAGTCTAGATAGAATATTATCACAACTCCAAATCAATGAAGCTATCTCCCTTATATCAATGATTGAAAATGTAACTACGGGGACGAAGAAGATTGCATCTCTTGGACAGTCGACAAGTCTGGTTGCTTCTCAAAGAAAGGCTGCATACTCCTTCATTATTAAAGAGCAAGATTTGGAGGTAAAGAACCTCAGCATTTGGTCAAGGTCGTGGCCGCACAAAGTCGGTTTCTTTTTGTTTCAAGTTTATCACAAAAAATTGGCCACAATGGATTCCCTCCTGTTCCATTGCACTATGGCTTCTGCTGTTTGGAGATATTTTTTCTCATACTCGAAACAATTGTTGGTAATGCCGAATTGTATCGATCTTCTCATGAAGGGATGGAGAGCAAAGTTCACTTCTTTGGTCGGCCAAACTCTCTGGCAGCTTCTCCGTGACTATTTGTTTGGACCATTTGGAACCGCAGGAATGAAGTCGTCTTCAATGATGGGGCAACGAACGAAGTTGAAATCATTAAACAAGTAAAGTCTCAAGCCTTTTTTGGTGCCAAGACAAGGACTTTATGCAGGGTATTCAACTGGATCATATCCAAGCTAACTGGGATCAATTTTTCATTTAAACTGTTTTTTGGTTAGTTGTCTTTTGCCTGTTTTAGTTTGCTATGTATCTCTGCTAACTCTCTAGACAGGCCCTTGGGTTGTATTCTTCTGCTTATCTCTAGTAAGATTCTTCAATATAATTTTTACCTTTGCCGATCAAAGAAAAAAAAAATGACGAATACCAGGACATAATTAATTTTCAGCATCGTACGAATTAACGTAAGAATTGTGCAAACCAAAGCAAAAACGGCCAAGTAAGCTGTGTAGTGCAGGAAAATGAGGGGTAAGGCATGAAGAAAGGTGATTGCAAGACGTTTTATGATGCGAGGAATAGCGGAAAGAATAGAACTGTAAGACAAGGGTTTGGAAAGGTAAAGAGAAGCTACAGTGAAGGTTGTAGCAGAGACAGACAGAAGATAGAAGGCGAAGAACAAAGCAAGGGAGATGCAGTAGTACTGGATAGACTTCAGTTTCAAGAAAAATTGATCGGTAGAATATGCGCCAACAATTTCTTTATACATAACTAATGGATTGGTAGATTGATGTTCAGGTGATGATAAATTGTAATGTAGATAGGCAATCAAGATAAAGGATACGTTTAGATTATTAGTTTCCAACAAGAATTGTAGAAACGAAAGAGGGAATATGAGGGTTAAGAAAATCAAGAAGAATTTTCTTGGAGATGCTCTCAATATTGTTTTTACTGATTCTTTGATAGATGAAACTCTCACTAATTCTTTGATCTTTTGCTGCGCATTCAAAACTTCAGGATCTTCAAACAATTCCATTAGTACTGTTGGCTAACTTTCACTTGTAGTTGGAGAATAAAAGAGAAGAATTTTTTTTATCTAAGACTCTAGAGGATTCAGTGGAAGGGTTTCTAAGGATTTCTAGAGAATTAAGTATATATGAGGAGGTGTTATGCTTGTTGAAATGAAATTGCAATTAATAGGTGGTCTTGGTGGTAGCAGTTGAGGCTTGCCAGAGCTAGCTTACTACTAATAAGGGATTGACGCACTTTCTTTTCTGCTGCTAGTCTTTGATTTCTCTGACTAATTCTTCTCTCTGATCATTTTTTTCTCCCACCACCTAGTCTTTTTACCATTTTCAGCATGGCATTCATTAGTAAGTAGGAAGACTAGGAAACTTCCTAGTTGCCACAATAAGGATGGGATGTCACATGCCCGACAATTATTAATTGCCAAAACCATAAGAGGATGTTTGGATACCATACGCAGATAACCAAAAATAATTTGTTTTTTCTTTATAAAGTCATTTTGAAGTTATATTTTCAAACCAACTTATAGCATTTCGTAACTTCTAACAGTGTATCCAAACGCTCTCTAGATTTTTACCACTCCACTTATTACCATGCAACCTATGCCCTATCGTGATCCTATTATTTCAAAATCAATGGACCCAACCCACCCCCAACCAATTCATCTATCAATATCACTAGTACTTTTATATTTCCACCCAACATTTATTTGAAAGCAACAGTCACTCAACAAAAATCCACAATTTAACCAAAACCCTTATGCAAAAACAAACCAAGAAGCAACAATAGCTAATCAAACCTTACGCCAACTCAAACTTAAAATCATTGAGAATTTTAGGCCCTTTATTGTCCTTGTAGAATTTTCTTCGTCTCATCAAATCGCCTCAATTCTAGCAATACACTCACTCACTCGGCCTCTTCTATACTTGTGTACTAAGGTGTCATAAACTTTCACCAGACTTGAAATGAATGATGTTTGCAAGATTTCATTTTGATGTACCACCGCCAACATCTATCCTACATGGTCTATGGAATTCTTACTTTTGATGTTGCATTTGAAATTTGGGGGGCGTGCTTTAACAATGACTCCATTATACTGTATATTTTTGTGTAGGCGTTCGAGCTGAATTTGCTTTTGGAATTGCGGTTTGTCCTACTTTTTGTTTTACACTAGCGTTATTTGGAGATTGTCGCTCTCGTTTATATTTCTTGTAAACTAGTGTTCCATTATTTTCTTTTGTCTTAAAGAAGTTAAACACATCCCGAGTCCTGAAATTAATTTGGAAAACTAATGTATTCTTGCTTCATTTTTTCGCTTGCTATCTATTAGGGCTGTCAATGTGTCCGGTTCCACCCGGGTATCATACTACCCGAACCCGGACCCTATTATATTTACCGGTTCCGGGTCCGGTTCCTAAACTAGCGGACCCAGAATCGGACCCGGTTAAATAGCCGGGTACCCATCGGTTCCGGGTATTTAATGGGTATTTACTAAATATTTTGAAATCAAGTTCTCACAATTTTAAATCACATTTATAAGACTAGGTTTACATTCTTTTTAACACCCAATGATCGCAAAAAGCTTCCTCACTTTATAAGCTTTGGAATCTTATATCGCCAGTTGAGCCATTAGCGAATAATAATAACATAGTGACAGTAGTGCTACTATTAGTGGTATCTTACACGTACACAGTTGAACTTCGGAAATATACATATGAAATGAATTAATTGGGCCGACCGACCGGAGGGCCCGAAGGGAGGGAGTCCCTTTTATGGCCACTTTTTTGTCAAATGGACCCTAACAATTTTGCAAAAAGATTGCAAATATTTCTGTGTCTAATTTCAATATGGTCCGTTGGATCACATAGCTTAAAAACAAGGAATTGATATGAGCCGTTCAGATTTCTGTGTGTAGATTCGATATCTGTCGTTGGATAAGATGACCTTAAAACAAGGATTTGATGGGAGCCGTGCATCTATAAAGGATTTCAGGGGTAAATATAATCACCCAGTATTCACAAGCCACCCACAGCCACAGATCCGCCACCGTCTTTACCGATAGTTACTCCATCACCAGCAGCGCCTCCACCTCCGCCACCACCAGCAGATCCGCCATTAATTTCAGCAAAACACCATCACCGCCATTAAATTCCTGCAACACCATCAATATCACCACCATTACTTTCGTAACATCCATTTTCATCTCCTTTCATCGTCTCCACCACCACCACCCTCCTCTCTGCCTACTTCAGTTCAGAAGTAAAACGAATCAAAGATAATTGCCTGATCCAATCCCATAATACATTAATTTGAATCAACCATTAATGAATTCTCCATCATTCTTTCAGCACCAACATCATTCATTCCTTCACTACCACCACCGTAACCAGGTACCACCAAATTCACCACCACCGCCAAAATCAAATTTATATCCCTAGCGAAACAACTTCCACCACTGCCGTCGGTATTTTTTTTTACTCATAATTCAATTTTGCGACAACATTAACCAAAATCAACCCTCTGTTATTCCTTCGCCACCAACACCATTCATTTCATCACCACATACATCATCACCACCGCCGTATCCACCACCACCACCACGAGCAAAGCAATCATAATAGAAAATTTGAATCAAACATCAACCAAAATAAACTTACTCTCTTCCTCCATCATCATCAGTGAGTCATTCACAACCACATACCACTAACACAAAAAGTAGCAGAAAACAGGTGAAGAAGATGAAGTTGTGGATCGGGTTGATGCTGGACAACTCTTTGACGACTCAAATTGGTTGATGACTCGGTGATGACTAGTAATTTCTCAGTCAAAACATTTTATGAAGTTTTCATCTTCCCCGACAGCGATCTTCGATGATATTTCTCCATTACCACCTTAAGGAGGCGGAGCTGCGGAGAGAACAACAACTATCTTTGTTCGGTCGGCCCTTTCCACCGTGGCAACGGTTATCTAGTTATTTAAGTACATAAGTAATAAGTTTAGTAAGAAATGAAGTGTATAATTGTTGAAGCGGGTATATTCAGTCCACAGTTGAAGTTAAGCAGCAACATCTAAATAAAAAGATTAAAAAATAAGCCTAAAAGGAAAAATAAGAATGATATTTTAGTAACCAAGAGAAATTTGGGGGAAGGAAGGATGATTTGTTAACTGTCTAGTGTTAGGCCATTGTACAAAATATAACCGGGTACCCGTAGGGTATACCCGATTAGGACCCGACACTAATCGGTTCTTAATAGGGTCTACCCGTCGGGTAATAAATCTATTAATGGGTCCAATATTACTACCCGGAACCGGACCCGAATATAACGGGTCCGGTTCGGTTCCGGGTAATTGGGTACCCATTGACAGCCCTACTATTTATACTCTTGAGTCAGATGTTTGAGAACAGTTGGAATAAAATTTATTTCTGCGGTAAGATGTAATTGATGCTTCCGTTGATGGGTGAAAAGTCATGACATCTTGTTTAACCCTTGCTTTATTCATGGCTGAATTGTGGTTCTTAAAACTGACAGTCCAGACCTACAGTAGAACTTCGTTAAATTAATCCGTGATAAGTTCATAATTTCGTTAAAATAATATTGTTTATCGGTCCCAACTTGGGGCCAATGTGTTCGCTAAATTTGTAAGACAATAAAAAAATTAAACTTCCACTACCGCCCAACTAATATATAAATTAATAATCAGTGTGATAGCACTATATTATGATGTCTTAATAAAATAGGAATTCAAATTCGTTTGTATCTTGTACACATTTATATAACATAGGACTTCATCTCAAATATGTTGTAGTCTCTTAAGAAGTTTCAGAGTGATTTCTTTGTGTTATTCTTTTTATTGTTTTAATCATAACATGCATCAAAGTATATAAATAGGAGTTAGTACTTTATTTCGTTGGTACCATTCAAGCGACTCATATATATATTACACACATAAGATGCAATATATTATCAGATACTACGCCATAAATAATTTGAATTGAAATTAACATTGTTAGAGCACTGCTCGGTCGAACTCGTATGCGTTGCTATCTCAAGCATGTTTGTCAATATTAGTGATCAAAACTATAAGTCTTGATTTCTAGTCTACAATTGGCTAAGTCTCAGACTAGGATAGAAAGTGTAGTTGTGCTCAAGACTCCATGGCAATCATCATACAAAGACGAAGAACTACTCAAGGTACTTGTGGAACTTCATCGACTAAAAGGTATGTGGAGACTTGAACTTATCTATCACTGAAAAGTCTATCTACTCTATCTCATATCTTGAGACAAAAGTCATTTTGCTATATAAACTATGATTATACACATTTGCTATTTCGAGCCGAGTTTATCTCGCTTATCTATTTCTCGAAATATGTGTTGGTAAGCTTTCGCTTTGGCCAAGTTTATCTTTACTAGTGACGAAAGTCATATTAAGTTTCAATCACTTGAAAATGGCTTTGACGGAAAATGGTTTGTGAATAACAACTATATAACGTCCTCTAAGAATGTTTCAATGATTGAAATGAGAGTTTAGATTACATAACCATTGAAGGATATAAACATTGTGTGGTAACACATATGTGTGTAAGTCCTTATTCCTTGAACTAAAGTATGCGTACTTTGTTGCTCAGAAAACCGGAACTAGAGTCCGCGTGATCTTGTTTAAGTTCTCATCCCGAGAAATTCTTTGGAGTTTGTAAACTAAAAACAATTTTATTCCGGGTACTTAAGTCCGTGTACCAGTTCGCGTACTTAAGTTAGTTATTTTCTAAAACCGATTATTTGTGAACTTAATCTTATATAAACTAAGGAATGCATAATTGCAACCCGTGGCTATAAAGTTCATGAATCGATTCGAGTGAATCAAATCGTTTTTGTTTCAATTGTGTCTATTATAAAGATCTAAGCAATTGAACAACTCTCTAACTAGTTCATTTGAGTCATTTGAACTAGTTATGGTAAAGAAGAATATGGTTGATATGAAAGTGCTCATATGGCTAACCATTTGGTTAACTTCTTGTTGAACCAACTAAATGTACATGTTTGGGTGCAGTTACACAAACCTAAAAACGTGCATTTCATTTTGTGTAACAAGCTAAGTTTCGATCTAACGTTTGAAAGATATTAGCTTGAATCTAATCGGTTTTCATCTAACGGTGAATATTGAATGCTTTGTTACTAAGCTAACATTGATTGCAAACCCACGATTTGAAAGACTATATAAGGGAGAGCTCTAGCAACTCGGGAAACCTAATCCCCACACCTCTGTGTGATACTAGTTGTATAAGCTAGAGTCGATTCTCCTTTAACCTTAGGTTTCTATCGAGACCCCGTAGGTTAACGACTTGAAGACTTCATTGGGATTGTGAAGCGGTAGATACTACTTTCTCGTAGTTGTTTCTATCATACTAAGTACAATCGTAAAGATTGGCTTGAGATTGATTTCTACGATAGGCAAGATATAAAAGAAGTCATAAACATCTTCGTCTCATCGTTTGTGATTCCGCAATATCTTCTTTCGCTAGTCGATTAAGATTATTGTGAGGTGATTGATAATACTAGGTTGTTCTTCGGTAATATAAGTCCGGGTTATCAATTGGTTCATGTTCACCTTGATTATCAAAAGACGGAACAAAACTCGTAGGTATTTCTGTGGGAGATAGATTTATCTATTAAGTAGATTTTTCGTGATACTGATTTGTTTATTAAAGTCTTCGACTTTGGGTCGCAAACAACTCTTAGTTGTGGGTGAGATCATCTAAGGGAATCAAGTGCGTATTATCCTGCTGGGATCGAGAGACGTAAGGAGCGCAAGCTGTACCTTGGATCAGTGTGAGATTGATTGGGGTTCAACTACAGTACAGAATAGAAGTTAGTTTGTAGTAGGCTAGTGTCTGTAGCGGCTTAATACAATGTGTGTTAAATCTGAACTAGGTCTCGGGGTTTTTCTGTATTTGTGGTTTCCTCGTTAACAAAACTTCTGGTGTCTATGTTATTTCTTTTCCGCATTATATTTTGTTATATAATTGAAATATCACAGGTTGTGCGTTGAATCGATCAATTGGGAAATCCAACCTTTGGTTGTTGATTGAGATTGATTTATCCTTGAACATTAGTCTTTGGTACCGTTCAAGTGATTTCTCTTGTATTCAATTAGATTCCCAGATTTCTATTTTCTTGAGTAAGTATTGAATAGAGAAAGTGAGATATAGCTCTTTGATATACTTTTATTAAGATTGAATCTGACTTTCTAGTTGATTCTCTTAAAAGTATATTGGAGTTAGTCCATACAGATTGTTAATCGAAATATTGGGTGTGCTTGTTGTACCCCCGCTTTTTCAAACATCTTCAGATATTTAATATTGTAGGAAAATGATCTACACGCTTATCTTTAAAACTTAAGTTATGTATGTTTCGATATGTTAATAAATCATTAATTTGTCGATAAGTTAATACTTCGCCAAATTGATAGAATTTAGCAGTCCCAAGGCTATTAATTTATCCATGTTTTACTGTATTATCATTATTTAATTTGTGCAGACAGTTAGACGCAAGCAAATGAATGAAAGGAAACATGTATTATGATACGCAAATTCGGTTTGTTATCATCAAAATAACTTGATTTCTTGCAATACAATTTCAAGTTGAATAACATTTGCATTAACCTGATATTCCGGTTGTTGTCCGGCTTGCAGGTTTGCCAAACCAGGTTCCGAAGTGACTTTCAAATACTTTGCAGCCAATGTATTAAACATTCCGATAACAACTTGTGTAGCCATCACAGATGGAAGGAGAGATAGGATAGAAGGAAGGAGAGATGTTTTGGTTTTCTGGAGTGAGAAGAATTAGGGTTTTGGGAGGGATGATAGAATGAAATGTGGGTGGGGATTGGACCATTTTATAGGGCGACTAAGAATCTATGTCGAGTCAAGACGTGTCATGCTTTTCCACACGATGGGTCTTGTCCAGTTTTGTGGACACTCCATTAAAGAGTACACAAAACAAATCGTTTAGATTAACTGGTTTAAGCCCACCGTTATATGAAAAAAAAAATCTTTGTTTTAGTTCTAGAAAAATCTAAAGTAGGAGAATATTATATTTTTTATCCTAAACTCTAGCCATGTTTAATGCTAGAGTTTAAATTCTAACCATTATTAGAATCAACTAGTATTATCATGTTCACAAATTAGTTCCAGATTTTGAAGTTCATTTTCTCATCAATGTTCTGAGGAAAGGTGGTGTAATTTCATTTTCTCATCAATGTTCATTTTCTTAATACAGTGTGGTGTTCAAATCTGGACTAGGTCCCGGGATTTTTCTGCATTTGCGGTTTTCTCGTTAACAAAACTTCTGGTGCATGTGTTGTTTCTTTTTCAGCATTATATTTGTTTATATAATCGAAATATCATAGGTTTGGCATAGTTCAATCAATTTGTAAATCCGACCTTGTTTGTTGGATAAAAATTGATTGATGCTTGGACATTGGTTTTTGATACCGTCCAAGTTATTCTCATACCAATCAGTTCGTGGATTCCATCCTATTGATTTGTTGATTGATTTGACAAAGAGATATAACTCTTGGATATCTTTCCTTGATTGAGTCTGACTGTCTAGTTGATTCTCTTGGAATTATATTGGAGTTAATCCATACATATTGCCGAACGAAATATTGGGTGTGGTTGTTAGACTGCTCGTTGTCGTATGCGTCAAAAATAAATTACTTTTTCACTACTCAAAATATATAATATAGCAAGGGCAAGAAAGGATCGTTCCCACAGAGAGGACTAAGATTGTCAAGTTGTTTCGGTTTCCTATAAATAACAATGGGGGGTTTTCTGATTTTTATGTAAATGTTTTGGGGTAAAAACTGATTCTGCTGTTTTTGGTAAATTTGGGTGTGTTGATGACAAACGAATTCAAACCCTAAACAACTGCACTGCACGGGAGTACTTTTAGATTCGAGAGATCAATCTGTAAGACTTCAATCTAAACCAAGAAATGGGCGTTCCAGATTCAATTCGGACAAAAAGTGAAGGAGAAGGGTTGATCTTAGGGAGGGAAGCGAAGAAGGTTTTTGAGAACAGAATGTTAAATTATGAAGGTGTGGTTGTTTTATGACTTGTATCAAAATATGGTTTCTGGATACTTGTGTTGATAAAACTTGTCGCCCCTTTTGAAATAGGTTGAGATCCTATTTATACAAGTCATTGAGCACACCCCTGATCTCGTAGGAAGTGGAGGCAGTTAAGTAGAGGAGAAGTGGGGTTGTGTAAAAGCGGTGATCTCCACGTTTCCATTACGGGAAAAACTGGGCGCACTTTCACCCACTACTCCCATTACCGTTAACCGTCAGTCATTTCCTAACACTTTCTCGTAATAGGCGCATTGCACGCCGCACGTAGTAAACCGCCAGATCAATACCCCAGTGAGCATCCCCCAGTTTGTGACATGTTTGATGTCTCAAGTAAATGGGTGAAGTCATGAGACTCGCCGATAAAAGCAGCACATAGTGCTTTTTAGGTCGAATAATAAATTATTTGTGAAGTCAATATTTATAAAACATCGCTTATGATCGATGTATATAAAGCATCGCTTTTAAACAAGCAGCTGAAAATAATTGATATACAAGAAACATCGTTGTTTTAGAGCTTGTTCAAGTTAGTCGCGAGTTGAGTGTCTTAGCAAAAGGAGCGTGACCGGCCACCTTTGGGTGATCGCTTGGGATCCCTACGGGTGAGATACTACTTGGTCGATCGCTCTTTGTGGGAGAGGGGTGGCCAGTGATCACAATGCTACCCTGCTGGCCTCCTGAAAACAAATCTACACCATACAACTAGGCTAGCGAAGTTGGATGGTCGAGATGATTTGGGCAGTTACATAGTGTCGTTAATGTAATTTAGGGTTTAGGAGCCGTGCGGCCAACCCTCTTTTGGGCGATCAATTCAAGGCATTGAGCGCTCGTTTGAGCAGGTCGGTCGGCCACGTGTAAAGGTGGGTCGACGGTGATCACGTTGACATCTTCGGGGCCGCCTAAAATTGAATCTAAACTTCTCAATTTGGCCGGCGAAGATGGATAGTTGTGATCGATTTGCGACAGTAGTGTGTTGCCGTAACACAACTTAGGGTTTTCAAAATCAGCGCGTTCACCCTACTTTGGGACAACGATTCAATGCACCCTTGGCTTGCTATGAACAAGTTGATCGACCAAGGACGGAGTTGGGTCGCCGGTGAACACGCCAGTACCCTTTTAATCTTTCGAAAGAGGATCTAAGCCGTTCAACTAGGCTAGCTAAGTTGGGCGGTCGTGATGTTTTTGAGACCGTTTTGGTCGGTCTTAGCTCGTTTGAGCTATTGTTTTAGCAGCGCGATCACCCATGTTAGGGTTAGCGTTCAAAGGAGTAGCGGACGAGCTAAATGAATTTCGTCTGGTCGAGTTGTTAGTGGGCCAGCCGGTGTTTATCATGAAGATCGCCTAGTTCCGTTAGGAGTAGGCTAGGACGGTTGAATTTCGTGGTCAAACCGTGTGGCCGTCAAGATTTTTAAAGACTGATATGTGACCGGTTGTCAGCCGACACAAATATAATTACACTTTCTTACTACTAAAAATATAAATATAGCAAGGGCAAGAAAGGATCGATCCCACAGAGAGGTCTAGGTTGTCAAATTGTTTCGGTTCCCTATTAATAACACCGGTAGTTTTGTGATTTTTATAAACTAAAATAAAATAAAAGCAAATAAAGAAAAATAAACAAGTAATCAAGGATGAGAAAGTATTGGTCATGGATTTCGTTTTCATTCACAAACATGTTTTCAACACAATAACTAGAATTGATATTTTAATCTCAACTTTTATCAAAGGCCCTAGAATACCTTGATCGCAAGAATATCCCGCTAATCTCCTCTTGTCATCAACAAACACATTAAAAGATGCGAATATGAATTCTACCTAAAAGGAACAACCTAACGTGTAAAATCACTAATCAAGTTTAATTCCCTAGATGCATTAGGTTCTATGAAATCAGGCCAATCAAAGCAATCGAACGTGGAAAGCGCACTAATCCGATTTAACAAAGGTTATGACTCACATATGATCATAAGAATATATCACTACAAACTATAATCATATTTATGCTACTTGCAATCCGGAATTATCACTTTTGCGTATAATAACCCTAATTTAGCAATAAAGATGAAAGCAAACTCAATCGATTCGCGACTCGACTAACAAGCATTCAAATCATGTAACAATATTCATGGTGAATCATAAACGATAATATGGAGACAAAACTAATTTATTGAATTAAAACCCATATTTGGAAATCCAACTTATTCCATAACCAATAATAAAACTCTAGCTCATATTCATGGAGTTCATAACAAGAAGAAAGAGAAGTTTCATGTTTCTAAACCCTAGAACAAGGTAGAGGCAAAACAATAGAGAAAAAAAAAATCAAAGATATTAAAAGTCTTCTCTTTTTATATGTTTCTCTATTTCCATAAAGGATACTCCTTCCAATATTAGGTCTTCTCAAAATCCATCTCCAAGTGGTCCACCAAGCCCATATGTGAGAAAAACCCATGTAGAAAATTCTGCCAAAAACGGTGCTAAAACGGGATTATGGCGGAATCCCATGGGAATAGTCGCTGGAAAGTGTCTCAAGTGGACCGGCAAAGTCAAACCAGGTCACCGGTCAATGGGTCGGATCGGTCGAGTCAACTCGGGTCAAGGCACCGAAGTCAAAACGGGTCAAGTCGGGTGAGTCGAGTCATGAGTTAGACCCCAAGTCGGACTCCCGAAATGAGTGACCTTGGCTCCGAGCGATTGCATTGGCTGAGCTAAGTAGCACAATCATTGTGCTTCAGCCATGATGGCTGCCTTCCCTTTTGCACAGCCCAGATGGCTGTATCCTGCAGTTCCATCCTGTAACTATTTCAACCAATCAGAGCTACACAACACCATCGGTTCAAGTCCATAACCACCACATTCATTCCTCCTCTTCCATGTTACTCTCAGCCAAACAAGCCTTTGCATTCAATCCCACCAAGATAGATAACCCCTGCAACACTGCCACAAATTCACAACTCAGTTCCATCTTCCCTTTAATCTCAGTTGCTTTGCTGCTACATTCAGTCCAACTGCAACTGTTACTTAAGCCTCAAAGCACCAGTGCCATACATAGCCTACACTGAACCCCAACTCGGTCTCACCACCTTGCACACAACCAGCTTAGCAGCAACCATCCCTGCCTGTAACACCTCATACTTCCACTCTTGTCAGATCCAATTCCAACAACTGAACATCATAACTCTTTGATCTGCACCTCTAGCCACCTTACAGTCCACTATTGCACTGCAACTTCACTCCCACTTAAGCTAGCCACAAACAACCCTTGATTGCAACCATAATTTCATCACCTTCTCTTCAATTTTCTAGCACCAACACTGTCCTAATGAAACCTCAGCCAAGAATCAAACCACCATTCCCTTATTCAACTTCAATAGCACCCATCTGTAACAACTATTTCAGCCTAAGCCTCAGCTCCAGTTTCACCTGCAAATTCAACCAAAACCACCATTTCCCAGTAAATCTCGGATCAACATCAAAACCCACTGCAGTGACTCGAGCTCAGAAATAACCCATTTCTAATCCATCTTCCCTATCAATTCCCATCTCCATCACTGAATTTTAACAACAAAGAAACCCTAGCTTGAACAACATCACTGGACCATCACCAGAACGAATTCATCCCCTCAATCTTCTAATCAATCTCGATCTGAAGCTTCACCAACCCATCTTCATTTTCGATTTCTTCAATCCACAAGACAATGAAAGATACGGTTCTTCAAATCCTTCTCTGAATCTCTCCAATAACAGCACCCCATCTTCATCTCCTTTAAAATCAACTCAAAACCCATTCCATTCGCAAACCCAGCTTCTAATTCTTCACAAATCAACTATGAAACCCATTTGAATCTCCATTTTTCCCCTTCTCTGAATCTTGGCATTTGGGGAATAATTGAATATGAGAAACTGATTTCTCCTCGATTAGGTTTAGGTCAAAAGGAATGGGACAGTTATTGACAGCCGGCTGCTGATAAGGGATAGCCAAATTGGCAGCCCCTTAACAATTGCTGGTTGTATTTTAGTACTCTCCCAAAAGAGTTGCCCCTTAACCTTGACTGGGCTCCATATAATGTTCTCCTGAAATGACAGATTTGCCCTTTCTGCTCAATTTTGGTGATTTCTCCTTCTTTTCGTCCGTGCGACTCCAGAGTACCTAATAACTCAAAAATACACGTAAAGTACATAATTCACAAGAAAAATAGCAAAGAAAGCGTAACTACTAGATAGTAAATACGGTGTATTCTACACCTATCAATATGGACAGTCTTTTAATTAAAAAGTGTGTAAACACGCTGATCTCTTTATCATAGAGTGGTGTAGCCTACGTGAGTGTTTTCATGCAGGTCTCAACACTGACACTTCGGGAGATTCATGCTACTCACTGCGAGTGAACATTAATCGTCATGTCATGCCAATATTGAGATTTCGGCTGGGAACATTGCATAGGAAAATACCAGGCAAATGCATTAGTGAATAATGCAGTATGTTAAAATTTACAGAATATCCGGGGTTGTTACTTCACGCACCATTCTGGATAAATTTTGTAAATATGTTGAATTGCTCAATACATATGTGAGTGAAAAGGTTTATGCACTCATCACTTTTAAATAACTTTTGTTCCTTTGCAGGATGACAGCGTATTAAAATACAGAGTTTCACGATTTTAGCCCTAAACCGAAAACCACCATCAACAATAACCAAACTAATATAAAAGCAAAACAAAGAAGAAGAAAAACACGCAAATCAAGAATATAAAGATATTGGTTAACGATTCGTTTTCAATCACAAAAATGTTTTTGTCATAATAATTAGAATTGATATTTAATCTCTCATTATCAAAAGCCCTAGGATACCTTGATCGGAAAAATATCCCACTAATTTCCTCTTGTCATCAACAAACACATTAAAAGATGTGAATATGAATTCTATTAAGGAAACAACCTAACGTGTAAAAGCACTAATCAAGTTTAATTCCCGAGGAGCAATAAGATTTATGAAATTAGGCTAATCAATGTAATCGAACGTGGAAAGCGCACTAATTCAATTTAAAAAAGGTCATAATTCACATATGATCATAAGGATGTATCACTACAAGCTATAACCATATTTGTGCTACTTGTATTCAAGGATTATCACTTTTACGTATAATAAACCCTAAACTAGCAATAGATGTGATTATAAGTTCTACCAATTTGCAACTTGACAAAACAAACAATCAAATCATGTTATAATACATCAATCATATAACTATATTTCAGATATTCATGAACGATAAATATGAGACAAAACTAATTCATTAAACCCAAAATCATGTTATGTGAAATTAACTTAATCATTAACCAATAATAGAAATCTAGCTCATGTTCATGGAGTTCATAACAAGAACAAAAAGAAAGGTTTTCATGTCTAAAACCATAGAAAAAAAGTAGAAGCAAAGGTATCTCATAGATAAGTTTCGGCTGTTTTATATCATTTATCTAATGCAATTCAGGAATTCTCACAGCTCAAACCTTCAATCCATTGGTCGTAGCTTCCACTTTCAGCCGCATCTTCACTTCTGCAGCCTATTGATCGCTGTCGTATGCGTCAAAAATAATTTCACTTTCCTAAAGTATATGATGAGAAAGAGTTCGTTTCCACAGAGAGGCGATTGTAGTTATTACGTATTCAATTTCTTAAAGTAACCAATTGGGGGATTTCTCCATCCCGGATTGTAAGTGTTAGAGTAGGGATCATACCGTCTTTGTTGATTTGGAAAGATCGCATTAGCTTGCTCGTCTTCATAAGCTTGAGTGGAACTCGGTATCACCGCGGCTGCAACTTGTTGAAGCATTGCGTTCATGTTACCCATTTGTTGACGAAGTCCTCAACCTCGTTCACCTCATTCACCCTTCTTAGAATCACATCCGACCTACGACTCAAGAATTGTTGTGAGTTCGCTGCCATGTTTTCAATCAACTCTCTAGCTTGTGCCACCGTCTTGTTCACTAATGCACCACCACCTGCAGCGTCGAGGAGATTCCTATCACTTGATTGGAGTCCTTCATAGAAATATTGGATAATCATAGCGTCACTGAATTGGTGGTGAGGGCAGCTTGCCACCAATCTCTTATATCATTCCCAACATTCATATAGGGATTCTCCCACATTTTGCTTCATCCCACAAATCTCCTTGCGAATTTGAGTAGCCTTTGATGCAGGAAAATATCTCTCTAAAAAGAGTTTCTTCAGCCCATTCCATGTTGTGACACTTTCGGGAGGTAAATAGTACAACCAATCCGTAGCACTATCCATCAAAGAGAAACGGAAAACTTTCAACATTGCACTATCCGCCGCAACATCCGCTGGAAGCATGGCCGTGACAATAGTGTGGAAGTCCATAAGATGCTTGTTTGGGTCTTCATTCACCATGCTATGGAACTTTGGTAATTCTCTAAGCAACCCCGGTTTTATCTCAAAAGTAGAGTTCGTTTGAATACACCCCTGTTGTGTATCAAGCCTATGAGAAGCTAACTCCTTGAGTGAACGATTTGCATCACCCATTGCTTCTTCTTTTTCTTCAAAAGGTGGTTCGTGTTCACCCGGAACCTCTTGTTCTAAAACTGCTTCTCCTTGTTGGAAAGTCTTTTCTTTCGTTTCCAACTCTTGTTCTTCCGTTGTATCTTTACTTGGTTGGAGTATTGTGCCTCTTCGAGTAGCTATCCCGCACCGTGGATAATTCCAATCTTTAGAAGCCAGGGATTAGGTACACGAAAACAATTCTCGTAAAACAAGTGAGAAACAAGACAAGAAAACAAGAAGCAAAGATAAAAGCAAAAACAGAAATAAGAAACTAAAAACTTAATAACTAGCCGTATGCCTCCCCGGCAACGGCGCCAAAATTTGATCGTTGTCGTATGCGTCAAAAATAATTTCACTTTCCTAAAGTATATGATAAGAAAGAGTTCGTTTCCACAGAGAGGCGATTGTAGTTATTACGTATTCAATTTCTTAAAGTAACCAATTGGGGGGATTTCTGAATTTTATGTAAGCAATAAAAGCAAATTAAAAGCAAAGTAAATTGTAGAAAGTAATCAATGGAGAAAGATATTGGTCAAGGAATTCATCTTCAATCTTAAACATGTGCCTGCATATACGATTAGAATTACGATTTAATCTCTTATATTATCAAAAGCCTAGAGAATCAAGAGAGCAAGATAATCTATTAATTTCCTAAGTTCATTAACACACACATTAGAGATGCGTATGTGAATTCTACCTAAAGAATAACCTAACGCCTTACGCTAATTAAGTTCAATTCCTAGGAGCATTAAGTTTCAGAAAAGGCTAATCAATGCAATTGTCATGCGTTGCGCATAACAATTCGGACAATGGTCAAACTCTACATATGATTACGAGAGTGCATCACTACAAACCGTAAACATATCATGCTACTTATATTCAGGGTTATCGCTTGATGAAAAACCCTAAAATAGCTATGGACTAGGATGCAAGTTCAATTAATTGGCCACTTAACTAATCAAACATCATAACCCTATCACAATACTTCAATCATGTGATCATAAAAAACAGTAGAGAATTGAACGATAATCAAGAGAGAAAACTAATAATACATAAAGCAAACACAAGTTTTAGAAATAGGACTACATCCTTAACCAATAATATAGAATTTAGCTACTCATAGCTATGGAGTTCATCACCAAAAATATAAGTTGAATAAAGAAGAAGATGAACAAAAGCAAACCCTAGTTGCGTAAACAAAAGAGGCTCTCCAAAGTTCCCCGAATAAGATGTATTTTCCAAAGTTGTAGAATTCTTCTTTTATAGCTTTTCCTTTCTTCCAAAATTAGGTCAAGTCTTCAAAGTCCATTAGATGAAAATCCACCAAGCCCATAAGAGAGAGAAACCCATGTAGAAAATAGGTCCAAAAATATGTCGCCGGAAAACTGGGATTGTGGCCAGAAATCGGCCGGAGAGGTGGCCGGAAATCGGTTCAGGTGACCGGCGAAGTCCGCCCGGTCACCGGTCAACGAGTCAACTCGGTCAGACCACTGAGTCAAACCGGGTCAAACACCGAGTCATCGAGTCAGCACAGCATCAGATGAGTCTAGTCAGATCTGAATCAGCTAAGCTACTTGGCTGAATAAACTGAGTGGCATTGGCATAGACCATTGCTCATGCCATAGCTGTGCTGCACTATCATTGTGCATCAGCAGTACAATACAGCCATGATGGCCCAGTTCTCCCATTTCTTCCCTGTAGTTCTGCAACTTCTTTTCATTGCCTCTGCAACTCATCATCACTATCAGAACCTCATTGTAAACTTGCAGAATTCAGACATCTCCACAGCAACACATACTCCATTCAGTGCCCACTATCAACAGCACCACCACCTGAATCTCTGGCATCAAACACAACAGCTCCTGTCAATTCTTACCAGCCCCTAAAGCTCCACGTACACAGCCATATCAGTCTCAGGCCTGGCCATTGTAACAAAACCAGCTGCAACTTCTATCCCGTGCCAGCCACCACCGAGCCACTCTTCACCAGCACAAATATCAGCTCCATTTGCACTGCAGCATCAACAAAGCTACACCTGGAATTTCATTTAATAACCTGCAATACCAGCTCAACCCCATCCACAAGCGCCATCACCTGCAACTCAGCCAGGGCACCACCATCTCAGTCCAACACAAACTTCCACCATTTGCAACAGCTGACACCATTTCTTCTTGCTGCTTCAGTACCACCAGCACATCTAGCTACTTGCACTTTCTGTCTCAGCTGCATTAAATCCATCAACATCACCTGCACCATCTGAGTTGCAACCACTACTTGCACTGCAGTATCAACCACCAGCTACCTCCTGCCACTCCAACTTGGCCTGCATTTGAGACTCACGACATCGCCACTGCAGCTCCATCATCAATCACAGCCTCAACCCATAACTCGGTGGGTAATACAAAGACCACTGGTCTCGTGACTCAACTTGCAAATCCTGTAATTGCAGTACCATTGGCTCACAGCCACCATCAGAAATACAATCACCTTCAGCTCAGATTTCCTATGCTTTGCTTGAGACTGAAATTCAACACAAACCCTTCTCAATCTCAGATTCAGACACAAATTGAGAACTCCTAACCTCGCCATCTCAACTTCATATTCATCTATCTCAACACCAAATCCATCTTCCTCATTTCTGTAGCTCCAGCTGAACTTTTGAGTTTTAAGAAGCTCATAATCTTCAACATTTCTCTCACACCTTGTCCATTCATGTCACCTGCAATTATCTTCATGAACCAACCAGATACAGTTCACAAAGAATCACCTGTAATCATCCACACTCCTAGAATAATAATTTCTGTATCTCAATCACTGCCATCACCCTAACTGCTTCTGCAATTCTCGACCACAGTCACCAAATTCAAAACCCTAAATCAATTTCAAGCTAACAGTTCACATAATTTGTTGTTCGATCCTCCAATCCAGCTTAAACCCATCTTATAATTCTTCATAAACTCTCAATTTCTCAATCAAACAACACAGCAACCTCCATCTTCTTTCTTCCAGTATCTTCACAACCCAACTTCTTCTTCTCTGTTCATCACCTATCTCCAGACAGGTCTTCTATACAAACCCTAACCTCTCAATTGAACCAGAACTCTTCTCAGATCCCTATTTCCCAGTCTGCAATAGTTTGAACCCATTCACTCGATCAGTAGCGTCACCTTCTCGATCTCCACCTTCTTCTCAACTCATCTCAGATCTCTCCATGAGCAGCAAAAACCAAACCCTAACTTCAGATTCTCTAATATTTCAACCATAATTCCATTTCATCTTCGAATTGATTCAGCAACTGAGACGTTGCTTCTCTTTTCTCTCTGAATCCAAACTATTAACATCGCCTCCATCTCCGCTCTCTCGGGTAAAGAATGAGAAAGAGATAGACCGATAGAGAATTGATTTCTCTCGATTTTCGGGTCTTGTGTAGGAAAATGATACTGACCACCCAAATGGGCCCGGATAAGGGCCAACCAAGGATGTCCCCTATTGCTTCTCTAGACTAAGCTGCAATGTTTGTGTTTGGTCCGGCTCTGCTCCAAATAGCAATTGCGCATGAAATGACGCTTTTCCCATTTTCGCTCCAAATTAATGAATTTTTCTTCTTTTGCTCATAATGACTCCGAAACACCTAAGAACTCAAAAACACACGTAAAGTGCATAATTCACAAGAAAAATAGCAAAGAAAGTGTAACTACTAGATAGTAAATTAGGTGTTTTAGACACCTATCACCTATTAACAAATGCATCTCATACTTGCCTCTAATTTCAGCTGCACAACCAATTTATCTTCTAAGCCTTCACACAGCACCACTGGTTCAATGTTTTCAATTTTCTCAGCTCTTATGTTGCTTCAACATCAGCTACAACTCCAGCTTCAGTAGCATGACAACACCATCCATTCCATGATCCACACAAACCATTAACCACCATCATTTTACAATCAACTGCTCGTGACTGCAATACCTAGCCACGGCACTTGCACACCAGCTTCATGATCAGTCCCATACATCCACCAATAAACACCAGCTAATTAAACCAATATTACATTCCCACTTTGCCACTGAACTCAGCCTTTAGTAACACAACAGGCCTACTCCCGTAATGCACAGGCTCAACACCTCCGCAATCTCCATAACCAGCTTCTGCAATAACATAAGCATTACATGTGAACCTCAGCTCAAAGCTATAACTTCTCATCTTTCACACCAACTGACGAGCATACAAACCACTACCTTCCTTCTTCCTAACTGCGAACAACATCAATTGTAGTTCGATTCCATTTCAAAAACCACTGACCCATTAATTCTTCATACCAACAACAACTGTAATCTCATCTCCAGAACAACACCGCCATCAAAAACTTGAACTGCACTATTAACAACGCATCATTAACACCCTTTGATCCATCTAAACCTGCACAACCCATTCAGCTTCAGAATTTCAGTTCTCTGCCACCACTTTGCATTTTAGCTCATCTTACCAATTCAGACTTGTAATCTTCCACGGCCTCACTGCAACTTCACAATATACCAGCAGCTTTAGCACAACCAGCTACTCATACCCATGACAGTCACTAAATTCACATGCTACTGTACTTCACAAACACCACCAGTTCCCGGCCCTAAGCTATATCAACTCAACCACCAGCTCCATCTCACTTCATATCTGCCAATTCCCATAACCTGCAGTCATTCATTTCCCTGCAACACAACAACATCAATCTGTAGCATCATATCTTCACAACATAATAAAACCCCTGATTTCTCTTTCAAGACAACATTTCCTGCAGTTATGGATCAATAATGATTGTTGACCCAATCATGGACATCCCTCTTCTATTTTCTGTGTGCCTATAGTCTCTTATGTCCGTACAGCTTACGTGTATTAGTGACATCATGTCTGTGACAGACTTGAGACGGTCCTATGTCTGTATACAAATGAGACTCTGTTGTCAGTTATAGAGTGTGTTTTTTCTATCATCTTGTATCGATTCTCTATGGTATCAGAGCCTTTTGGCCTGATGAACTTTTTCTTTTCTTTTTAATTTCTTTTAAGCTTTCGCCACTAAAGCTCTGCAACTTTTCTTGATTTTCTTGCATTTCTTCTCATTTCTCAATCATGGAATCACAAATTACTAAAGTTCCTCTTCACACAATATCTAGTCTTGTTACTTCTAAGCTTCAAGAGCATAATTTCATTACTTGGAAAGCTTTTCTTTTACCTTTATTCAAACGTTATAATGCTTTAGGTTACATTGATGGATCCAAGCCTTGTCCTCTCAAGTATTTTTATGCAGTAAGTGGAGAAGATGAAGATCGCACTAGCAATCCTGAGTATACTCGTTGGTATGAAGAATATCAAACATTAATTCTCTGGATTCAATCAACAATCTCTGAAAGTGTAATATCTTATGTTTTTAGAGCATCAACATCGTATGAACTATGGAAATCAATTGAAGAAAGGTTTGATGCCACTTCTTCAACATATGTAATTCATCTCATAACAAAATTATCCAATATCAAAGAAGGAAACTCATCTATTACTACTTTTCTTAATGAGATCAAGAAGATATCAGATCTACTCTCTGCTGCTGGATCTGCTATGAACAACAGTGAAATGGTAGTAAGTGTTCTCAATGGCCCAAATCCTGCTTTTGATTCCTTTTCTACTCTTATTAGAATTAATTAGAAATCCTCCGGTCACACTAGGAAAACTTCATAATCTTTTGTTGAGTTAAGAAATTATTCTTACTGAAAATCTAAGTTGTTTACACAATCTGAAGAAGCAAAAGATTTTGCAGCCTTTAGATCTCGTACTCGACCACCTTTCTTTCAAGCACCACCAAGATTTCATCAATTTTCTCATACTTATCCATCAAGAACCAACAATTCCTACAGATCTCCAAATCAGCAATATCCACCTTTTTTATACAGACCTCCATATCATCAATATTCACCAATTTCGTCCTCATCAACATTTTCAGTGAGAAATCCACTACCAAATTTTATGGTGCTAGTAATTTCAATGCTACAACAACAAAAATTCCTTGTCAAATATGTCTTAAAGATGGTCATGATGCCCAGGAATGCACTCATAGAATGAACTTCTCTTATCAAAGAAGAGAAATTCCCAGTAACATTCATGTTATGTTGGCTTCTGCAAGTTTGGATGGTGAGAACCCTTGGTATGCAGATTCAGGTGCCACTCAACATATTACTTCAGATATGTCAGACTTCTATGATTATCAATCTTACAGTGGCAGTGAACAAATTCAAACAGCAAGTGCTGAAGGTATGAAAAATTTTGCTATTGGTAATGATATTAAGAATTTAATACATAATCAGGTTTTATCACCTAAGATACTTCATGTTCCTTCTGCTTCACAAAAGTTGCTTTCAGTACATAAGTTCACTATTGATAATAATTGTAGTATTACATTTGAAAGTGATAAGTTCTTTGTGAAGGATCTTTATTCGGGAGGAAAATTTTCCAAGGAAAGCGAGTAAAGATGGTTTATATCCTTTTCATTTCTCATCACAAACACCAACAACTGTAGTCTCTTCTACTCATGGATCAGCTGTTTATTCTGCTAAAAGAATCACTCATCATATGCTACATAGGAGGCTTGGACATCCTTTTTTTCAATCTTTACAAAGAATTTGTCATTCTTTGTCTTTAAATTTGTCAAATAAACCATTACTCTGTAGTGAGTGTCAGCTAGGAAGAGCTCATAAGCTTCCTTTTAGTTTGTCTACTTCATTGTCAAATAAATAGGGCTGTTCATGGTCGGTTTCGGCTCGGTTTCTAGCCAAACCAAAACCGAAACCAATACTATCGGTTTCTTAAAATCTAAACCAAACCAATCCATTAACCATTGGTTCGGTTTCTTAATGGTTCTAGCCGGTTTCGGTTTATTCCATCGGATATCGGTTAACCGGCTGCTATGTCAGTTTCAGGAAACTGACAGTTCAAATCTAAGAAAAAAAACATAGTTCAAAGATTTTCAAACCTACCTACAGGCTACAGACATTCACATTCCATACATAATCCAAATTCATAACATTCTTAAACACAATTCAAAAGATAAAGATTACATCTTCTTTCAGTTTCACCAAAGCTTATATAAAAAAATAAACTAAGCCAGTGCCACCTAACTACCTAAGCATCCACACTCTCCATAAAAGCTAAACAATATCGACACTTTCCAGCTATGCATCCACAAAATCAATTGATAGCTTCAGACTTTCAAGGGTTGCTGACGGCATGTTAATGAAAATGGCAAGCAACTGATAGTTAGAATCTAATTCAGGTATATTTCCATTTATCATGATGGAAAGCAATACATGAAAATGGTAATAGTGAAAAGATGTGACAGGTAAACACACCATCAGGAGGAAAATGGACATCTACATCATTACTAGTTATCTGCAATCCCTAAATTAAAGTTGATGCGAAACGGCACAACAGTAGATAAATTAAACCTGATTGGCCGGATTTGAAAATTTAGCCACTAATAACTGAACCAGTCGTTCTAAACATGCTTCCAAAAATATTTACCAACTTAAACCAATACAATTAGTGAGATGAATTACCTTGGTACTCTTTAGTCCTCAACATCATCATCAGTTATGTTTACGAACATGGATTTAGAGAGAGTCCAAAAATTCTGCAATGAACAAATGCACAATTAGTAATATACAGTGAGTATCCAAAAATTCTACAAACAAATTAACAAATGAAATAATACCTGAACTAACTTCCTCTTCTGGTCCCAAGGAAGAAATATCAAGATCAATCGGCGTCTTCAACCAATTTTGAGCACAAATCAATGCCTCAACTGTTGTGGGAAGTAAAGAACTTCGATATGGATCGAGAATACGTCTCCCAGTGCTAAAGGCAGATTCGGATACCACTGAAAAGATGAGTATAGCCAATATATCTCTTGCCATTAGTGCCAAAGTAGGAAACCTAGTCGAGTTCGTCTTCCGCCAACCTAAAATATCAAAAGAAACTTTCTCCTTCCGCGGTTCTCGTTTCTCTCTCAAATAAGACTCCAGCTCATTTTTCCCTTCATCATCAAAAATTTCCTCTTCTTCTCTTGCTCTCTCTGCCATAAGGAAGACTGCAGCACAATCTCCTTCATCATCTGGTTCAGCGCCAAAAGTATTACCACCACTACTATCTGTTACAACTGTTGAGTTTCCAGCACTCAATTGGACATCCCAGTACTCTTCAAAAAGAGCCATAAAGTCCCTCATTACAAGATCCATTAGTTCTGTTCTCAAATAACCACCACCAATACCTAACTGGCCAAGAAGAAACTTAAATCCTAATTCTTTATCTTGTGGATTCAATAATACAACAATAAACATAAGATTGTTCAACCTTTCATAACGTCCCTAATACTCGTTATATTTACTTTGCATTTTAAGACCTATGCTAGAAAGAAATGTATCTTTGTGATTTGCCCATGTGTTTAAAGTTCGATGAATAACACTCACATGAAACAAGAATTCGTGTGCGGTAACATGAGTAGAAGCGGAGAACTTGACAGTAAAGTCATAAAATACCTTCAAAAACTTCGCGAAGGCTCTAGCATACGACCAATCTGATGGGTATGGCGCGTGCAAAGGAGGTGCTGATGGGGCCTTATCAGAACTTGTTCTCTTGCATTTCTTTCCTCTCTTTGCAGTAGCAATAACTTCTTCATCAGAACTTAAGTCTGCATCTTGGTCTTCATCCACATCCCAGTCAGGTTGGTTATCAACAGTGGATGTAGTGGTGGCAACATTGCATTCGAGTTAACGGAAGCCTGAATATAAACAAGGCGAGAAATTCAAATCGGATAACATGTAAAAAAAGCATATCAAAGTGCATTTAAATACTACTTATTAAAAAGATAAGTAAAGTGCATTCAAATACTACTTTGGTTTTTTAAAAAGGTAAGTAAAGTATTTCTATACAAAATCTCTAGTCCCTTCAAATCATAGATTGGTGGATGATACACAGATACTACTTATTTTCGAGTTGGCTGGATGATAGATAATTAAGGAGTAGATAAATTCACTGGATATCCTCTCAGCTAGAGCTAATCCCATGAGACCCACGGTCTACACGTAGATATCCAAAGGTTGGAATTTTATTGGAACAACTCATGTTTTCACAAACCACTCAGTTTTCTGATTTGAGTAACAACTCAATCTTGCAAAAGTCCACCCACTGCACTAGCACTACCAAATCTCATAAAAATCTGAAATATCTGTCATTTGACACTCACAACTATGAACAAGTCTATGTAAATCAGGTCATAATACTCAATAGATCAATATATTTAACTAAATCTTGTGAATATCAGTTCACTGCTAAATCAACATCATCATTATCAAGTGTTATAATATTGGAGTTGGGTGCGCAAAAAAGAGCTGGATTTTAGTAAAAAATTGGTAAAAGAACGAATTAACACACTGGTACCAATCAGTACTTGAACGAATTGGTAAAAGAAGACTGCAAATTTTAGAATCCTAATTTTCTAATTATTGAGGAAAAATATCTTACTGGTGTTGATCCTGATTCCTCCATATTTGAATCAAAGAAATCAACTGAATCCTGCAAAAAAATAAAACAAGCAAAATCAAATCATTTTAGTAAACCCTAGATTAAACATAAATCATGTAAATCAAGTAACCCAAGTTACATAAATATGATACCTCTTAAAAGAAATTTGATGTTCACTTGTTTATTTAGTCTCGAAGATGATACCTTCTACTAGTAAACCCTAGCTAACAACGACAGGTTACAAACTCATATGAGCAGATTTGCTTTGAGAAGGAGGAGGAGGAGAAGAAGAAGGAGGGGATGATTAGATTCTACTAGAGTCTATAGATCACGATTCATGATTCATGATTTGATTTTTGATTTCGCCTAACTTTAGTTTCTGTTCTATGAACTGAAGAAGGAGGCGAAGAGATGTCAAGTGAAAATTAGGTCGACAAAATGTATACTTGGGTTATAACTTAAGAAATACGAAGGGTGTGGATTGAATCTATCTGATATTAATCAACGGTCTATATTTATTGATTTTCCAATGGTTTTTGGTTCGGTTTTCAGGTCAAACCAAAACCAAACCAGTAATGTCGGTTTTTCAACTTTTTTTACCAAACCAATCAAAATCTAAATGGTTTGGTTCGATTTCTTCCTTATTGGTCTGGTTCGGTCGGTTTCCAACGGAAAACCGAAACCATGGTCATCCCTACAAATAAACCTTTGCAATTATTTCATATGGACTTGTGGGGACCTAATCATGTCTTATCCAATAGTGGATACTCTTACTATTGTAACATCATTTATGATTATAGTAAGTACTGTTGGATCTTTTCCTTAATGAGAAAATATGATTTTATTAATATTTTTTAGTATTTCAAATATGAAGTAGAAAATTTCTTTGATATCACTATAAAGACTATAAGATCTGATGGTGGTGGAGAGTTTATCAACAATGAACTTGGTGCTTTCTTAGCTATATGTGGTGTATCTCATCAGTATACTTGTACATACTCACCTGAACAAAATGGAGTTCTTTGAATCAAAACACAAGCACTTGGTTGGTCTCACAAGAACATTACTTATTGATCTTATCACGGATGACTCATTCTGGGTTGATGCAATCTAGACAACCAACTATCTGGTAAATAGACTTCCTACTGCTTTTTTATCTTTTATGTCTCCTTATGAGAAGTTATATGGTTCTCCACCAAATTACCAAGACTTGAAAGTGTTTGGTTGTGCTTGCTATCCATGGTTGAAGCCATATACACATTCTAAACTAGAACCTAGAAGCAAATTATGTATCTTTCTAGGTTATGCTTCTTCTCAAAAAGGTTACAGATGTTACGATCCATATTTTAGGAAGGTTTATATCTCCATGCATGTTACTTTTGATGAAGATAATTTTCCAGCTCTTGCCTGCAAGCTATTCCATACTAGCAAGATTGATTCTCAGTAGTCTCACTATTATCATGATAAGTGCACTCAACCGTACAACAACTTCATCAACTGATTTACTGGACTTTGGATCAACTAATACTGTTGATCCATCCTTATCTGAGTCAACAACTACAGTTGGCACCACTTCTAATGGATCAACAATGACTGTTGACCCATCTGTATCTAGTTCAGCTTCTGCATCCTCAACTACACCATCACCAGTACATACAATTACACCAACTCATTGGATGCAGACAAGGGGTAAAAGTGGTATTTTTAAACCTAAGTCATATTTTTCTACCAGATATCCTTTGTCTGTTGCTCTTCTATCCAAGCTTACTGAGCCAATTCCTACTTCTTACAAGCAGGCTATGAAACATCCAAAATGGCTTCCTTCAATGATTCAAGAACATATATCTCTCAAAGATGCTGGTACTTGGAGTCTTGTTGACTCATCTGAAGCACACAATCTGGTTGGTTGTAAGTGGGTCTTCAAAGTTAAACACAATCCAGATGGCACTGTGGAGAGACTTAAGTCCAAACTTGTTGCTAAAGGCTATCATCAGCAAGAAGGTTTGGATTATGCAGAAACTTTCGATCATGTTGCAAAACCTACAACTATAAGACTTGTGTTATCTATTGCGTTCAAAATGATTGGCCGGTGAAACAACTTGACATCGTAATGCTTTTCTTCATGGTAATTTACAAGAAGTTGTCTATATGACACAACCTCCGTGTTTTGAAGATAAAGATAAGCCACACTTTGTCTCGCAAGTTGCACAAATCCATACATGGACTGAAACAAGCACCAAGGGCTTGGTATGATAAGTTGATGAACTCTCTTCTTGAAATTGGTTTTAAACCATCTCATGTAGACTCTTCTTTGTGCATTTACAAGGATGGAAATATCGTCTGCTATATTTTGGTGCATGTGGATGACATGCGATCACCGGGTTCTTCTACTGAATTTTGTGACAAGGTGATTTCTCAACTTACTATTTCATTTCAGTGAAAGATTTGGGACTGTTCACTATTTTCTCGGGCCTTGAGGTTAAGAGAAATCATACAACTATGAACCTTTCTCAAACCAAGTATATTCTTGATCTTTTGCACAAGACAAATATGCTTACCTCAAACTATGAAGGCGATTAAACTCAGGTTGGAGAAGCAAAAACCAAAGACCTATGGTGCTAAAGAGAATTTGGTGTGAGGATGATAGTAGTAGAGTAGTCATGTCGATGATGCTAGTTTTGTGATTATGGTTGTCAAATAAGGATGACATATACCAAACTTGGAAACTGACTGACTATATATCCTAATAGCCATGACATTCAGAATACAACTAGAAACATAATCCCTCCGTCCCTAATTAGATGAGCTATTTGGTTTTTAGTTTTGTCCATAAATAGATGAGCTATTTCACTAACCAAGGGGATATTTCTAAAACTACCCTTTTAATTGATTATTTTTTCTATAAGAAATATGTATAATTTGATAGTCATGTTTATATTCGTTGCGTAGGTGTTTTAAAATGATTTTCAACGGTATAAAGTTTATAAAAAACCGTGGTATAGTTTAAGAGATAAATCGTTTCTAAATTTTACTAATTATTGCCCATAAGGATATAATTGTAAAAAATACTTAAATATACTCCACTTTCCTCCTTGCCTTAAAATTTGTGCAAACTACAAGTAGCTCATCTAATTAGGGACGGAGGGAGTATAAAATCTGCGCCAATCCCTACAGCTACACCGGAATTAAACTATAAATTCTAACATCTCTAGATTAAATTGAGCATTAATTCGGTTAAAATTGCAAAACTGTTGATGAACAAAATTGCCATACTGTAAATCAAATGAGCATTGTTCTAATCTCGGCACATAAAAAATAATTCATTCATAAATCTGATTCACATTCACCCATTTACAAGTTTCGATAGATAAATTCGAAATTGGATTTACCATTTCTAAAATGGTTTTCAAAACTAGAAAGGGTTTTTGTAAAGATGAGATGCTAAAAGGGAGGTTTTGATTTTGACGGGGTTTTAAGTGAAGTCGATTTCTGAGGTGTGAAGAAATCGGATTTAGAGGGTACACACAGATAATTTACGGGGCTATACAAAGAGGAACAATCCTTCTAACTTCCGGGGTTACATAAAAGGAAATAGCTTCGTTATAGAAACCGGGGGTCGATTATGGCAATTCTCAAAAATAGAAGTCTGCCCTTCATATAAGCTAGACCGATGAAGACACCATTGTATTATTATTAACAATTTTGGTCTCGGCAAAAGAGAGAAAAGGAGAAATTTGAGTCAATTAACGGTTTAGTTAGCAAGTAACATACCATGGCAGAATCAATTGATGAGAAGAACTACCGGAACAGATGTTTATTTGGTAGTGAAAGCGGAGGTGAAGAAGAAGAATACGGGCTCTCAATTCCACCTATGGACGAGGCATTCTTGAGTATGAATAACGATGACCCAGAGATAGTACGTGATTTTTCAAACTTTTTGATGGATTAGGAGATGATCTTTGCACAAACCGATTCAAGTAACAAAACAGAGGCGAGCAAACCTAGAAGTAATCTTTGGTTCGGGAAAACAATTGAAGAAATTGATTGTGTCGCTTAAACCACCACCGGCTACTATGAAGGAAGAAAAGAAGATTTTGGCCAGAGTTTAGATTATGATGATATGGAATCCAAACTTGAAATCGCCAAGAGAAAGCTTCGTGATGGGTATCAAAAAGTTGAAGAAGCAAAAAGGCGAGAGAAGAATACAAATTGTGGAACCTCATTGCAATAAGAAGAGTGTTAAAGGTCTTGCTAGAAACCGCGTAGATAATGCGAAGGCTCGTATACAATGGAAAATTCAACATCTAAAGGCAAGTAGGAGAAGAAGCCCGGCCAAAGGTCATTGCCGTCTTTTGAAGATTTTTTCAGAACTTATTTGTATAAATTGCACAATGTAATGTAAAACAAGAAACTCAATTCTTAGTCTTTTCTAATTCTTGATCTTCTCTGATTCTTTGAGTTTGGTATGTGAATGATAAATTAGCATTAATAAAACCCTAATTGAGTTTGATGGCATTGAATTAACCTTATAAACTCAAAGGACAATTTTTAATGGTCTTGTGAAAAAAAAATTGCAACAAAATAGTCTTGTTTTTTGTCAGTTTCACTACTCAATTTTATCACCTATTTCAGTCATATTTTCATTTCATTCAACAATGAGATAAATTTTATACCAAATATAAACAAGTGGATAACTTGAAAGTACTACAAAAGAAGTACAAATTTTTAATGAAGCTCATTTCATCTCAAACTTCTTATAAGAACTATATGCAATGGCAATGAAACAAAAGCACCGACTACGGCAAGAGCGGCATATGTGTCTTCCCGTTCCCAACTTTCAAACCATGTTGGCATTGCGCACACTTTTCTTGTGCCAGTACCCTTGCCGCTACTAGTTCGAAGCATTTTCTTGTCAGTGCTCTTCTTTAGCTTCTTTTCTTTAAGAAATTTCACCTCCTCGTTCACGACGTGATTGTTTCGTTCTATCCTTTCTGGTACTTGACAACACGAAGAGCTTTCATTGCCTTGACAACAACCTGCAGTCTCATTGGAAGTGCCATTTGGTTCAATCTCATAATCGTCAACGGGCTCTCTTATTACCTTTTCGTAGTTGGCTTCATTGTTCAATCGCAGCCTTAGCTCTTGAACGTGTTTATGATCATTTACGGATAAACCCATCTGACCCCTACGTCAAGGATAACTCTCTCAAATGCAAATCACAACATTTAATGTCTAAGAAATATGATATTACATATTCACAAACACAAAAGGAAGTGTGGAAATATCAAAGATAAGTCAATATTAAGAAGTTTTATCCACCCTAATACCTAAGCGATCCAATTCACGGCTATATACAAACATATTGTATCTCATACAATCAAATAGTACGATGTTGTGCTTGCAAGGATTGGCAAATGCGAAGCTAAGCGACAAAGGGGATAGTAAATAAAAAACTACCTCCAAAGCCTGTCTATAATTTCTCCTTTCCCAATATCTTTGCTCAAGCAAAAGAGGTACATCATGCGGGCAACATACCCATACTGCAATTTATTTAAAAAAAAAACTTAATAAATGAACGCGAAATTGGGGGATAAAAAAAGGAATTGGGGGATATAAGAAAATGACAAAAAGTGGATCCAGATATCAATTCGGGGTCACCCCTTATCTAAGTATTTTACGTAATACCTAATCTACCCCTCACTAATCAGGATTAGTGATTAATAATAATTAGTAAAATCGTAAGATTTTTTATAAATGATTAGTGTGTGTTTTATTTGAATTTGGGTTAGTGAGGTGAGAGTAGAAGGAGGGAAAAATATTTTGAGAGAGAAATTTTTTGGGAAAAATGGAGGATGATTGTGAAGAGAGAATTGTCACTGCAGAATCTTTAGCTCAACTACAACAAGGAGCATATCTTGAATCTTGACTAACGATAACAACTCTCAATTGCAACTCTTTGTTGAGCCAACACCCTTGAATGATGATGTTGGCGAGTATGGAGAGTTTCTTGAAGAACCAACACAAGAAAGTAAACTTGCACAACATACTAGCATCCCCAACACACGGGTAAGGCTTGCTAAGATGTCGAAAAATCGTTTTTTTCTTTAAAACCGTCATTTTTTCCTTTGAAAAACCTCGGTGCCAGCATGGTGGTTGTATGAATTCCATGTCGGTAGTCAAGTTACCGGCATGGTATGCTAACTACGACCATGCCGGTAGTAAAGGGTACCGGCATGGTATTCATACTACGACCATGCCCGGTGAGACCGATATCCCCATTTTGAATATTGATCGGCATATCATTCTTCTAATCAACTATGCCGGTACTCGGTTAACCTTTTACCTACCAAGGAATATACTTCGGAATATGCAACGGCATGGTTTAATTGATAGGTTACCATGCGCAGACCTTGCATGAAAAACATACGAAACATTACCATCCCAAACCTAAAACCGCATTGACACTTAATAAATATCAACGCCGAATCGGGTACCGGCGTGGTACCATCAATATCGATAATGCCGGCACCCAGGCGTTATTGATTACAATTTTTTAATGCCGGCACTTACAAAACAACAAGCAGAAATAAATGTTTTCCAAAGCTAAATTCCGGCATTCAATATCAAATATATTCAATGCCGGAATCGTGTACCGGCTTGGGACAATCGATTACGAGGATGCCGGCACTCATACTTCCGGCGTTGTTTTCTAATGAACAATTTATGTCGGAATAGGTTTCAAGTTTGGTCTTCCGTTTTGGTTAAGTTAGACTATGCCGGAACAATGGTCGAGCATGCCGGTACGGGTTTCCGGCATATTGTTGTAATTGTGTTTGGAACTAATTTTCATTCGATCTTTAGGTGGTGACATATATTGATCCAACAAATGCAGAGCCGCTTTATCGGGATACGTCGGAATACTATAAAACCCCTCCGGTATGTGATCAAAGAATACTTTTCACCTAGTATCTTGAACTTTACTAATGTATTGCTAGTAATGAACCTTCTAATGAATACGAAATTGTTCTTATGTAGGGAATAACAGATCGAAAGGAAGCAATCGCTTGGGCTAAAGAGACGGCTCTTAAGAACATGTGTGTGTTGTTGAGGAATACCGAAGGTTCGAAGAGGCGTTTTGAGATGGCTTGCGAGAGAAGTGGGAAATACAAGGAGAAGAATATCCACAAGAGAAAGGATTATGTATATCCAAAGAAGACTAATAGGGTATACAAGACTCGTACTAGGAAGAATAATTGCACGTTTAAGCTTGTATTCCGTTTAAATGACATAAACAATTGGGATTGTGAGGTTTTGTGTGGCTGTCATAACCACCGGGATCCGAAAGATTTTGTTGGTCACTCCTTAGTTGCGAAGCTAAAACTGTGAGTTCGAGGATGTAAAAAGATTGACTAAAGCACTTATCAAACCGAGACAAATTCTCAGAGGCTTCAAGGAAAAGGATGAGACTAACGTGTCTTCTCTACGTACAATTTATGCCGCAAAAGCAACTATTAGAAGGGTGGAATGGGAAGGGAAGAGCGTTATGCAAGAATTTGAGAAGATAGTTTGGGATCACAACTACACGCGTATCATTAAAAGAGGGCCGAACGAGAAGCTCCTTCAAATATTCATTTCGCATCCTTTGCTCTCACAATTGGCAAATACATGTTGTGGTGTTCTTTTGATGGATTGCACTTACAAGACAAACAAATACAATATGCCATTGTTCAACATCGTGGGGCAAACCTCGGACAGGGTTACATTCACATTGGCTTGGTGCTTAATGGAAAACGAGAGGGACTGTAATTATCATTGGGCATTACGACAATTGAAATTGTTCTTAGGAAAATCAACTTCCGAGGGTCATCGTAACCGATAACGATGACGCATTAATGAAAGCAATATCCGAGCGTCTTCCGGATGCACAAAATTTCCTATGTACATATCATATACGTCAAAATATCATAAAAACTTGCCATGCCTTGTTTGAACCCCAAAGGCGGATATTAAGAAGAGAATGATGGTACAACTAGAGGAAGATGTTCGAAAGAACAAACTATCCCCCGAAGAAGAAGAAGATGAGAAAGGCAAGATAAAGGAGAGAGTGGACAAAGAACATGAGGAAAATCATAAAAAGTGGTTGGAATTTCTAAGAGATTGGGAGAAAGTTTATTGGTCTCTTACCGAGGTTATGTACGAAAATAGATTGGAGAAGTTTATTGCCGATTGGAACGAAGTTTATCCGACTGCCATCTGGTATTGTCGGACTCAATGGTTGGATAAGTTCAAGGAAAAAATTGTGAAAAAAAATTCAAAAAAAACAGCTAGTTTTTTGAAAAATAAGACCGTTGGAGATTTATCTCTATATAATACCCCCATTCCTTTGAAAAAATCTACACAAACCAGCAGCCAAATAACAAAAATCATTCTCTCAAAAAAGCAAGCACGGTTAAAGCTTCACAAAGTATGGGGGATTCATCATCTTCCTCTATTTGCAAAGTAAGTAGATTTACTAACAATATGATCTTCACTACTATGACGCACGACTAATATAATATTCTCTTATAGAGTCATCATTGCAAGTGTCAAATTTGCAAGTCACCTTCTCATATAGCCATGGACTGTCCTTTTATTTATTCAAAGTGTAGAAGCTGTGATGGGACACGCCGGTTTTGGATTGCAAAAGCGATGATCTTTGAAAATGGAAGAATGTTTCTAAGGTGTTTGAATCACCCAAAGTGCGATGAGTTTCAATGGTTTGACAAAGCTGTTGAACTAGCAGAGTCAGGAGAAAACCACAAGAGCCAATGCAAGCCTATCGATGGGTGTGATGGGTGTTATATGAAGGGAAAGGAATATGTTGAAAGAGAAGAAAAACCAATGAAGCTGATCCTTGACACCCCCCTCCCGGACGATGTCTTCGAAGAGGTTCGGGAAAGGCTTAAAGGTTCCGCAATTGTTGAAAAGGGATGGAAATAGATTATCTTTAACCAAATGTAATCCATGCCATGTTTTTTAGCATGTTTTAATTAAAAAATTCAAACCCAATGTAATAGATTACTTAGGAATAAAATAAAAGAGCATTCGAAATGGATTTTTATTCAAAACTAGCAGAGTACCGGCATGGAAGAAATCAAGCTTACGGTCTTGGTTTTCTGACAACTATGAAAATTTGAAAATATCATAAAACCGCCATAGATGTTAGAAAATACTATTGTGCCGTTACCTTCGAATATATATACAGGAACATGGAATTTTTAATCTTCTTGTTCCGGTATGGTTTTATAAACAATTTCATTGCCGGTACCTAGGACCGGCATTGATGTATAAATATTAAACAGTGCCGGTACCTAAACCGCTTTATTAACATAAACTTATCTATGCTTCGGTAAAAGTCGCAAATAAATCTTGCAAGGATAAACATGTTCAACATAAACGAATCACTAGAAATCAAAACATGTTCAACATAAACCAAACAACTGGATTCTGCTATCAAATGTTCTTAATCCAAGTGGTAGGCCTGAGAAAGGGTTTATTTTATAGCCTACGAGTGATACCGCAAGTGCACGGTGTCTGTTATGAAACACTGGGGCAAATACGAGTCGAACCACGAGAGACTTGTGGTGCTAATGTTGATCTAAGGCTTACTTGACTGAATTTCAGGTGAAGTAACAAGTGACAGAGCTAATGTTTTGTGTCGTAGAAACGACTGAAGTTGTTTTAGTGACTCTAAGCTAAGGCAGTGGCAATGTGGAAAGCACCAGGGTGGTGAATCCACCTCTAGTTTCATGCTCAGGCAACTCAACTAGAATTGTATTCTTGTGCCTTGATTTGAAGGTCTAAAGTTGATCTTTGGTTAGATAAATCCCTAACTCTTCCCTAGTATAGGATGTCTTTCTACAGTACACCCTATCACAGAATTGTTGATTCATTAACTAAGCATTAATCAATCTTTGGTTAGATAAATCCCTAACTCTTCCCTAGTATAGGATGTCTTTCTACAGTACACCCTATCACAGAATTGTTGATTCATTAACTAAGCATTAATCCTAACAATTCAATCATAACAAGAACACATGAAGATTGATATGCTTAACATAAAAACTAGGGGTTTCATCAACACCCCAGTGAATGAAATTAAAACATTACAAAGAAATAAAACACAAATTAAAACTAAAGTGACAGCTCTGGCTAATCCAGGCGTAACTAATTTCACTCTCTACTCCTCTATTTATACATGCAAGTCCAATAATTTCCAAACCCTAATTCGATTAAAAATAGCAAATAAATGACAAATCAATCAATACCCATACTCTGAATCTCGTTGTTCCCTTCTTCTGCGTCTCTCAGAAACGCCATGCATGGTGGTTGGCTAACCCTAGTTCTTATCTTCTCTATGTTAGCTTCTAGGGTTGCAGAAGCTAAGAGAGAGAAAATAAGAGCTAAAGAGGGTGCGGCTGTGCAGTGGGTGGTTATGGCAGGGAAGGTGAGATGGTGGAGGAGATGGTGTTGCAGAAGATGGTCGGGGAGATGGCGGAACAGAGCTCTGCTCTGTGAAAGTGACAGGAGAGGAAGAGAGAAGAAGAAAGAGAAGGTGGAGTGAAGAATGTGGTTTGGTCGAGTGGGTAGTATAGGGTTAGGGATTTCGTTGTGAGGCAGGCGCAGCAAAGTTTGATGGGAACGCTGCACCGAGCGTTGGATGAATAGGAGCGAAATCTGAATGGCTGATAGAGTAAGCGGTTTTGGAGCGATGCGGTGTTGCACAGGAGCAGCAATCTTTGATGCACGTGGAAGCGCGACCGTTGGATGAGGGAGAAAGAAATCTCAACGTCTCAGAAGAGACGGGCTCGGATACGGGTCGTGGGTAGCTCTAGCCCATGTCTTCCTTGTTGGTTTGTAACTAATTCGCGCGCGGGCTTTGGCTATCTACTCCATAGATGTTTGACTCCAATTCTTCGCTCTTTTGGCTCCTCGATTCTCCGAGCTTTATTTATTACCTAAAAACACAAAATTAATTAATACAAATATTTATTCTTGAAAACAAAGAAAACACGAAACTGGGATAATATCGATTTCTAAACGCAAAAGATGAGTAAAATGCCAATAAAAAGGTGTATAAATATGCACTATTTGGCACTCATCAAATACCCCCAAACCTGAATTTTACTTTTCCTCAAGTGAAACAGAGATATGAAGAAATCCTAACTATACCACTGTGTTGGTCTCTCGAATGCATTTAGCGTATGCACTAAGCCTTTAAACCCTAGGTGTCCCTAGTGGACGAGTTGTAGTCTCGTGAGGGTTTACCAGAGGTGTACCCACAAAACCTTCTCCAACTTCGAGTGTAAAAGAGTCTCAAGCATCCTAGAAGCTATGAGGACATAGAGTTTCTGCATGCTAGTAACGGGAAGTTAGAACTATCGAAGAACGCATTCTCATCCTTAAGTCTTTGAGCGAGAAGTAACCATACCATATGAAAGAATTCGGATTCGATTGTGATCATAAGTCTCAACTTCTGCCTCACCATTAGGGTTTTATGATAATTGCACTCAAAAAGATCGCTTTTTAGTCTCTCATGTGTGCGAGGCGGGGAATAAGAGAGAAATCTGCACACGTTGTAGGTAAGAAGGATAACCTTAGAAATAAAATAACTGGAGACTCCACGAGAAATGTGGACAAAAAGAATCTTTTCGATGATCTCTAAGAAAGGAAATCAACCATTAGCAAGGGGTGGGAATACTCACTCACTTCTCACCCGATCGGTAATTAATATAACTCTCTCATAAGAAACCATAGAAACGTCTTCAATCTTCGGTCTTCGGTCTTCAAATGTTGATGACGAACTTCTAAACTTCACAAACTTGACAATTTTTAACTTTTCTACTCAAATTCCTTGTTGTTTGGATTTTTCTTTTTGAACTCTTCTTTACTATGGTGGTAGCAAAAATAAGAAAATAAACTACAATATTTTTTTGACTTTTGATTTTTTTTTTTTTTTTTTTTATAATAAGTGAAAATAAAAATACAAATAATGAAATAACTAACTCCATGGACAAAGTACTTTATCACTCAATTTTTCCACAACTTGTATTGTCTTGATTTTATAAATTTTATTAATTCTCATCCTATTTTCTTTTCTTTGTTGCATATAAACCTTGGACTATCTCAACTTTTCTTTCAATATTCGATTCTCAGGTTTTGACGATGATGTGTTTCTATGGGTCTTGCTTGATTGAGAGAGAGAATGATGCTAACTACAAATCGGTATTTAGAAGGAGTTTTCATCTTTAGACGTCACCCTCATGATTGACAAAAACTAGCACTCAAGAGATCAAAAGTAGTCCTGAAAATGGTGCGAAGTTGGGTAGCTCACCATTCCTACCCGGAATTTACGTACGGTGACACACACTCTAACAGCTTTTCTAGAAAGTTGCAAAAATTGAAGGTTGGTGCCTCACTTGATGTAAAATGGGTAGTCTCCACTATGGGTGATCACAATTCTACTACCGAATATCTAACAGCACCTAATTCGCCCTCCGGTATGGTTAAATCCAACTTTAACGCTCTAATCAACTAAGAAACCGGATTGTGTTCTCCGGCACTTCTAACTTTTGTTATTTCGGTCAGATTCTCTATGTAAACATAGCTAGAAGCATGCTAGTGACTCTAGAATCTCTAAAAGTTGGAGGTTTTTACAAAAAGTGTTTTTGATTTTTTTTTTTTTTTTTTTTAATGAAAATAAAAGGTTAAAAAGACTAAAAACTCTATATGCAAATGCACCCCCAAACCTAAATCAAACATTGTCCTCAATGTGTCTTCATATAGAAAAAATTTAAACAGTCACATACCGAGAGAACTATCTTTGAAAAGAGAAAAGGGAAGAGATTAGGATGTCGGCGGGAGCAAGGTTGAGCTTCGTTAGTTAAAGCTAGAATCCAACATATCATATCGGATTAGCATAATATATGCGCATGAAGACTCAACCGATTTAAGAAAAGAAAATTTAACAAGTCCTACTGAATATATACAATGAAAATTCACCGTAAACCAACAGTCTAAAGAGTTGAGGATCAACCCAATAGAAAATATGTACAAACATCAACAGTCTTACACAAATATAATATGAAAGTGCAAGTAAGACTGCAAATGTGAAAGAGTTCCCCCAAACCTAAACTTGTGAACGGGTGTGTTTGTGAGAACAAAATCTTGCAATTTTAAAGGTACATCATGCAAAAGGTCTAACTCAAAATGAGTTTTGCTAAGAACAGGCAGACATACACATACCAACTGTGGCTTCTTAAAAGTGTTATACTTTGATGCAAAATAGTCCAAGAGGACTTGGGAAGCACAAAGCTCTAGGCCTAAGTTAGGCATTTTTAGAAAAGTTGGTTTTGCAATTTTGTGACAAACTACACCTAGGTTGGGTGAAGGAGTTTCAATTTGTGACTCAGGAGAGAGGTTAGGTACATCTAGGTTGTTTTCATTTTTAAAATCATTTGTACCATCGCACACTTTCCTAAAGTCAAAAGAGGGTAAATCATGTTCATTTTCACAGGACAAGTGCACAGGTTCCACATCAATATCACATGCATGAATATTAGAAGAAGCATCATTCATAGGGTTCACAGAAGAGACACTTGATGTCTCTGAACCTAAAGATTCTATTACATTTTCAAAATACACATGCTCTTCATATTCATCATCATCATAGCAAAAATCCATCTCTCCATTCAAAATTGTAGCATTTTTAGTGTACTCATCTACCTCTAGATTAGGTTCATATTCAGTGTTAGTTGCATGAGTAAGACTAGAAACACTATTTTCAATCCTATCATTTTGTAACTCAATCAGGTTCCTTTGAAGAATCATCTTGAGTTGTTCCATTGAAGGAGAGTCTTCACTAGTGGGTATGCATTCCTCATATGGATATTCATTGTATAGTTGAGCATGAGGTTCACTAGAGAAGGGAAATTCAGACATGTTGCTATATGGATGGTCATGCATTGCATTCATTTCAAGCCTAGCATTTTGCTCCATGAGTGTTTCCATTGTTGATTGCAAACTAGGAGTTGGGGGAGTATAAAATTGTTCATCTCCCCACTGTGGTGAATGATGCATGTGTGCAGGTTGATCATGTTCCCAATAGTCACTTCTAGACACTTCGTACATTGGATTATCATGGTTTTCCCTAGACTGTCTAAAAGCATGCAAAATATAACAATACTCGGCAGGGTGGTCTAAGCCACCACATAAGGTGCAAGCATGCGTTTCATATTGCCTAGAAAAACTAGATTCGACAGATTGCCTTTCTAAGGCAGATTGTCTGACTAAAGCAGATAGTCGAACTTCTAATTGATCTAAAAGTGATGTTTGGGTATGAGAAAATTGTTCATTTTCAACCTGTGGTAGATGATGTATGTGATCATAATGATTAGGGTATGTGAGATCGGGGGCCCTGAGAAGGCCCATAAAATTCCCTAAAATCACTATGGTATGTGGGGTGTTCATCTGTGAAAGATGCCCGTAAGCAAGCTCTCTAAGGGATTTATTTGTTCCATCCCAGGATGCAGACCAAAATCGACATGATTTATCAACTCAAATTGAACTCAAAGCCCAGTTGAAGTGGACTAAGTTTGGTTTTGGTGGGATTGGTTTGGTTTATTGGGTTTCATTTGGTTTGCTGGGTTTTGGTTTGTTGTGGGATTTGCTGTATGAAGCCCAGGATTTGTGAAAACTGCACAGCCCAGTTTAAGTTAAAAAAAAATGTATAGCTCAAATGTATAGCCGAGCTCAGTGGGCTTCTTTGGTTTGTTGGGACTGTCCAGCCCAGGTTGTGTTGATCAGCCCAGCAGTGTGGTCAGTCAGCCCAGATTGATGGTGGGCTCTGGTTATGCAGAGTGCAAGCCCAGATTGTGTTGATCAGCCCAGCAGTGTGGTCAGTCAGCCCAGCAATTGAACTCAGGTGAGTTTAGTCTATTGCACAGCCCAGTTTGGGTGTGGGCTCTAGGTATAAGCTCAAGTGCACAGCCCAATATTTGGGCTTCAACCTATGCAGCCCAGGTTTGTGCAGTTGCACAGCCTAGCAGTTGAGCAGAGCCTAGCAGTGGGAAAGCAGGCCTGTGCAGATTAGCAACCCAGTTGGTTGCAAGTGCAGAGTTGCACAGAGCAGCTTAGGCACAGACTTGTGTGCACAGCTTCTCAAATATGTCACAGCTTCAGCTGGTTGGTTTGTGTTTAGCTGAACAGCTCAGTTGCAAGGGTTTATGTGCTCAAAACACACAGAGCATACAGCACAGTTTTTATGGATGCACAAGAAACAGGCAATGGTTTGTATAAGCTCAGATGCTCTGAGTTCAAAGGTGCACAAATACTTGCAGAGTTTGAGCACAACAGGGTTTCAACCAGGCTCAAGGCAGAGCTCAGGGTATGCAAGGGGTTATGCTCAGCTATCTTGGCTTTCCAAACTGTGACCCAACACTTGCAGATTCAGGGGGCTAGCAAGGTGTCTCACAAGGTTTGTGAGGTTTAGGCACTGAGGCTACAGGGCAGACAATGGCTCAAATGGGAATCAACTCGAGCTCGGGAATTCTTTGTAGTACACACAAGGCAAAGCAAAACACAAGGCAAGGCAATACAGGGCTCAGCAAGGCAATACAGGCTAGCATGCAAGGGTGTGTGCATTCAACAGGTCAGCACAGCAAGTTGGCACAAACTCACACCATTTCACATAACTAAGCACAGAAGTGTGCTTTTTGTTGCTATACAACACAGGGGTGCCAATGGCTCTAGTTACAGATCCCAGGTTGGTTTGTGCTCAAGTTAGGTTCACAGAGCAGCTTTATGCACAGGTTGTTCAACAAGGTCTGTGGATTTGAGCACAGCTCAGAGGTGTGCTCACACAGATTCTCAGGTAGGGTCTCTAGCTCACCAGGTGAACCAGGGTTGTGCACTCAGCCACGGCAAGGCAAGGTTTAATAGGTCAGGGTTATGCTCAGGGTGTGTGTACCTAGCACAGTCTATAGCATGCGTCGCAATGGCTTACAATCTCAGGTATGCAATTTTCAGGGCGACTAGTCTATCATGCATAACATGGTTTACACAGCACAGGGATTACAATATGCCATTACTAACCTCAAGTTTGCACTTTTTCTTTTGTTTCTTTGGTTGCTCAGTAGCTCAGCCGCTCAAGAGCTCAACCCCGCAGCAAGCACATCAAGCACCTGCTAGCTCAACAACGGAGTTTAATTCTCAAACTTGTGCAGGTTAAGGCAAAATTGAAGAATTTTCATACAAACCTAAAAATAACTTGGACTGACTGGGATAAGGCAGTGATGCTTACAAAGTTACTTATTAAGTTGTAGCTCAGATGCAAAGTGAGTGCAAGCTACGAATAATCACACTAAGTGACAGAGCTAATTATGATGACTACAAGCACAAGGTTAAACAAGAACAAAAGGAAATTACAGATGTATGATGCTAAGTTATAACACAAGGAATAACAGATGGAATACTAACACAAGGAATCACGGTGCAATAACATATGGAATGACAAAGCTAAGCTATACTAACATAAGGCTAAAATTAACAATGCAAGGTGTAAAATAAATATGTACAGGAAGTAATTTCTAAGTTAACAGATGTAATAACAGATGCAGAACAATGCAAGACTTCACTACAGAACTAAAAGGAAAAATACATAGTGAAAATGTACAGTGATGTAATGAGCACAAAAATCAGTTAAACAAGCACAAAAATCACTCTGGGCACACGCCAAGTCCCCGGCAACGGCGCCAAAAACTTGGTAGGCCTGAGAAAGGGTTTATTTTATAGCCTACGAGGGATACCGCAAGTGCACGGTGTCTGTTATGAAGCATAGGGCAAATACGAGTCGAACCACAGAGACTTGTGGTGCTAATGTTGATCTAAGGCTTACTTGACTGAATTTCAGGTGAAGTAACAAGTGACAGAGCTAATGTTTTGTGTCGTAGAAACGACTGAAGTTGTTTTAGTGACTCTAAGCTAAGGCAGTGGCAATGTGGAAAGCACCAGGGTGGTGAATCCACCTCTAGTTTCATGCTCAGGCAACTCAACTAGAATTGTATTCTTGTGCCTTCATTTGAAGGTCTAAAGTTGATCTTTGGTTAGATAAATCCCTAACTCTTCCCTAGTATAGGATGTCTTTCTACAGTACACCCTATCACAGAATTGTTGATTCATTAACTAAGCATTAATCGATCTTTGGTTAGATAAATCCCTAACTCTTCCCTAGTATAGGATGTCTTTCTACAGTACACCCTATCACAGAATTGTTGATTCATTAACTAAGCATTAATCCTAACAATTCAATCATAACAAGAACACATGAAGATTGATATGCTTAACATAGAAACTAGGGGTTTCATCAACACCCCAGTGAATGAAATTAAAACATTACAAAGAAATAAAACACAAATTAAAACTAAAGTGACAGCTCTGGCTAATCCAGGCGTAACTAATTTCACTCTCTACTCCTCTATTTATACATGCAAGTCCAATAATTTCCAAACCCTAATTCGATTAAAAATAGCAAATAAATGACAAATCACTCAATACCCATACTCCGAATCTCGTTGTTCCCTTCTTCCGCGGCTCTCCTCGAAACGCCATGCATGGTGGTTGGCTAACCCTAGTTCTTATCTTCTCTATGTTAGCTTCTAGGGTTGCAGAAGCTAAGAGAGAGAAAATAAGAGCTAAAGAGGGTGCGGCTGTGCAGTGGGTGGTTATGGCGGGGAAGGTGAGATGGTGGAGGAGATGGTGTTGCGAGAAGATGGTCGGGAGATGGCGGAGCAGAGCTCGCTCCGTGAAAGTGTGAGGAGAGGAGAGAGAAGAAGAAAGAGAAGGTGGAGTGAAGAATGGGGTTTGGTCGAGTGGGTAGTATAGGGTTAGGGATTTCGTTGTGAGGGCGGCGCAGAAAGTTTGATGGGAACGCCGCACCGAGCGTTGGATGAATAGGAGCGAAATCGAATGGTCGATAGAGGTAAGAGGTTTTGGAGCGATCGGTGTTGCACGGGGAGCAGCAATCTTTGATGCACGTGGAAGCAGCGACCGTTGGATGAGGGAGAAAGAAATCTCAACGTCTCAGAAGAGACGGGCTCGGATCCGGGTCGTGGGTAGCTCTAGCCCATGTCTTCCTTGTTGGTTTGTAACTAATTCGCGCGCGGGCTTTGGCTATCTACTCCATAGATGTTTGACTCCAATTCTTCGCTCTTTTGGCTCCTCGATTCTCCGAGCTTTATTTATTACCTAAAAACACAAAATTAATTAATACAAATATTTATTCTTGAAAACAAAGAAAACACAGAATCTGGGATAATATCTGATTTCTAAACGCAAAAGATGAGTAAAATGCCAATAAAAAGGTGTATAAATATGCACTATTTGGCACTCATCACCAAGTATCCTAAACCAAAAGCAAACCAAACAACTAAAGAGTTAACCACGAGGTACAAACGAAAACAAGTTCGGAATTGTTCAAGACGTGACAACCACCATCCAAAAAAAGAAACACAACTAAAGAGTTAATCACTTTGGGTCTTTTGCTTCTTTTGGGCCGGTTTGTTCTTAGTTTCCCCGAACAAAGCTTTTGCACTAGGGTCAGTTTCTTCAATTCTATCAAGCTTTTCCTCGAATTCCTTCATTTCTTCAAGGGATAGCACCTCTCCTTCCTGGTACTTGTAACCCAACATCTTCTTTAACTTGCCAAGCCGACGCCACTAGTTTAATATATCAAACACATAATTAGTATACATATAAGATTATGTGTATATTAAACGACGAAGCAATTAACAATACTTACAAGCAATCCAACGGTCTTATTAAGTTGGGTCATCGTAGGTGGTGCCTGTGCGGGAGTTGGAACGGGAGGGTTTTTACGGGGGAGGAACTTGGACGTCATCGGGGCGGACGACATAAGGATGTGACCATTGCGGAGTAATCTTCCATGTAGTCGGCATCAACTTCATCACCGTTTTCAGCAATCTCCAACTTCTCCCACTGCAACCGGTTTTGGAACATACTCTACATGCAACCGATTTGGAGTTAAATAGCACCGAGAAAGGTCGAGATCAAAACATTGAAAAGAGGCCGTCGGAAATGTGCTAATTGCTTATATCAAGTTGACGCATCACACGTGTAGGATTAGCCATAACGTATCCTTTTGGGTGGAACAACGCCCATGGTAAAATACAACGTTACCAAACCTCAAAACCTGGCGGTTTCCTCTAGCCTCCTTGTAAGGGTCGAACACAACATCTTTGGTACTCATTGCATCCAAAGCCAATCTTATATCGATAAGTCGACCTATGTTACCGGGCTTTGGAGTATTGTTGAACTCGTATCTCTTAGCTATAGGCGTATTGGGTTCTGGAAGGTCTATGATCTTCAAGGAGGGGTAGACCTTGAACAAGGTTGGGAAGTGTTCATAAGCCCACACCTATTCCAATGTGAAGCAATAAGTTTTGTTTCTAAGTTCACGATAAGAGTACATATGAAAAATATACATAATAACATAAATTTAAAAACAAATTTACCTGCAGTAGAGTGAAATTCCAGACAAATTGGTTGGTTTTAGCCTTAGAGGCCCTTCTCATCTACATCATCAAATGTGCCATTACCATGGTGCCCAAGAATAATTATAGACATCTTCCAACGGATCCAAGTGCGAAGGTAGTTCGCACTAACCCTGTTTCCATTGGTGTCGGGGAATACCCTAGTGCCCAAGATGTATAACGGTAAGCGACGGTAGTATAACGAATTTGTTTAGGGTCCCATCCATCCTCCAAACTTCTTTTCTTTGTGTTTTCAAAATTCTTCTTAAGCGGCGTCAACTTGATTGTCTTTGTATTACCGAGACGTGGATTCATAAAAGCTCTCCACGAAGTTTTGTAATCCCAACCAAACGACTTGTTAGTCGGTGGTGCAACGTCGACCATTCTAGGTCCAGAGACTCAACTCCTTCTGCAATTGATTTGCCGATAACATTCAAGCCTAGAATGTTCTGAGCATCTTCAGGGATGAAGGTCATTTCCCCAAAAGGAAAGTGCATGGTATCGGTTTCACCATGATACCTTTCGAGGAAGCAATTGACAATGAATGAATCAAAGCTTCACATAATTTTCAACCAAAGCATATAGACCAGAATCTTTACTATTGTTTGAACCTCTTCACATTCCTCGGACAAATCCCAACCATCCGCGGCTTGGTTTCGGCAAACACGCACAGCCTTCTTATGAACCTACAATTAGGAGAGACAATACAATTAAGAGATTTTACATAAATACACAACAATACATATGTACAAGATAGAAAATGCTTACAAAGGTTTGATAGATAGTACGAGCCCACGAGTGCTTGTATCCAAATAGTGTTTTTGGTTCCGGAGCTTCGCCCCAAATTTTACCACGTTCAAGGTCAGGTATCATGTCATTAATATGAGGAAGGTGGGAACCTTTAACTTTCACTTTGAAGTTGCCCTTATTGCCATTGCCTTGTGTTGGTTGTTGACTTGGGCCACCAACTTCGCTTTGGCTTGCTAATTGACTTTCCTCTTCATCTTGTTCATCTTGATCATCGTGCTCACGGTTCGCAAGTCCGCTATGGTCACTACCACTCTCCCAAATTATCCCTCTTGTACCAGACCCCAAACATATCTTACGATCTTCATCTTTCCCTCGAGGAGGCAGAGACTGAGGAGTATCAAGACCGTCCTTCCTTCTTCTCTTAGTGACAACATCTTTATTTTTTCTTTTGTTAGCTTTCTTTGCTTTTGACCTATATCGTAAGCACACGGAAATCAATGAATATAAGACAACTCACCTTCAGTTTTAGTACCGGCATTGACTACCTTAAAATAAACCACGCAGGTACAATGTTTCGGCAGTACACATTGACTATCGACAGTGCCGGTACCAAGTACCGGCATACAAATGCAACCTAAAATATATGTGATAGGTGTTGTAAAACACCTAATTTTATATCTATTGTATATGCTTTCTTTGCTATTTCTTTTGTAAATTATGTATCTTATGTGTGCTTTTGAGTTATTTAGGTACTTTGGAGTCATTGAGAACAAAAGAAGAAGAAATAGGCGAAAAAGGGCAGAGCGTCATTTCAGTGCAAGCGCTATTGGGAGTAAAGCTACGGATAAGGGGAGAATCAGCTGGCAGCCCTTATCAGGGTGATGGTACCTAGATAAATCCCACTCATTACCAAGGCCCTTCAGCAGGAAATTGATTTCTCAATCATTTTCTTTTGAGTTCAGAGAAGAGTGAAATAGGATGAACGGCTGTAGAGAGAAACGGGATTTGAGAAGGGTTATAGTAAGAAGTTGTAGCTGAGGCGATGGGATTTGTTAGAGTCTGTTTAAGAAAGGAAGATGATCGGTTCCACAACAGATGGCTATCAACGCAGGCAAGGGTTTCAAGCTCAGATCTCATAAATTGATGGAAGAATTAAGGCAGTGGGTTAATTTGGCAGAGAATTAGAAGGGTTGTGATGAATTAGAAGATGGGTTCTCACAATTTCGAGTTACAGTGGCTGATATTTGTTGTTGTTATCGAATCGATTCAAGAAGAAGGGTTTCAGAATCGGAGATGGGGTTTCTTTGGTGTTCTCCTTGGTGACGAGATGAAGAAGATTATGAAGTTGGTTGCTGAGGGATGAATTTGATATCGATTGAAAAGATACAGATGAATTTCTTAAGCTTTGATGGAAGAATTTCTGCTGCTGTTAAATTAAAAAGGGGATCTGATGTGTAGAAGAACAACACGCTGTTGCCTTGAGTCAATGGGTTCTCGTAAAAATTGATTGAAGCCGGGGATGGATTGAAGTTAAATGAGCTCTATTCTTTGCAGGCTCGAGTTGTTGTTGTTTGGTGTAATGGCAATGGAGTTGAGGGTCCGAAATGTTTGCAGGTTCAAGTTAGAGGTCTGGTGGGATTTGAGCAAGGTGGGTGGAATTGTAGCTGTGATGTTGTATGCTCTAGATGCCTAGATTCTGAAGTGGTGGTTGTGGTTATCCGAGATGAAGCCTAGATGGTGCTTTGCCTATTCGTGGTTTCGAGTACAGATTGAAGTTTACAATGGTGGTATTAAGATGAAAGTCGGTTTGTGATGTTTGAGAAGTTTGTGTAGTCTTGGTGAAGCTACGGCTATTGGATTGAATGGTTTGAATCGGAGATTCTGGTCATAGGAATGACTCGGTTTTATGTTATTGCAGTGGGTGTTGAAGAAGCTACAAGTGGAGATGGCTGTTGGGTTTGTGCTTGGATTGAGCAGGGGCTGTGTTGGAGGTGACCCATTGCGGTGGCGCCGATTGGTAGTTATGGCTCAAGTTGTAAAGTCTTTGTGGACAGGATGGTTGCAGCTGGAGTGTGTCCTGGAATGCACGGGTATTGAGATTGGTGGAGTCTTGGTGATGCGAGATCTTTGCTCGTAGTTTGGTGTTCAATATTGGCAACAAGTTAAGGAACTGGAGCCGCAGATATGGAGTTGAAGCGGTGGGAATGAAGTGAATCGGTGGCGTTGTCTTTTGTTGATTGCGAGGCTAGACTAAGAGAGTTATGTTGAGATGAAGATAAGAAGGTGTTGTAAACTGAAACCGAGATGGAGTTGTGAGGCGGGGCCCATTTGTACAATTGCTAGTTTTTGACCGGTGCAACTACAAGTCTTTGGACAAAGAAGCTACAGCTTGCCGGGATTGATGTGGAATTGCAGGCATGGCAACAGATCTGGAGATTTGTGCTGGTGAAGAGTGTCTCTGGTGGTGGTATGACTGAGATAGTGAATGAAGCTGTTTAGATGGGATGCTGCAAACGGATGATTTGAACTGAGTTGTTGGTGGTGATCTTGAGCTGAGAGAAGTGACGCAACTGAGATTGATAATGAGACCAAGCTGAGTGCTTTAATTGCGGTGACTTTCAGGGGAATGCAAATGATGTTGTGGGTGTTTTGGAGTTTTGAAGCTACAAGATTGCAGTTGTGGTTAGAGGAGTTAGACTGTGGAGAAAAGGGCTAGCTTGATGTTGCTGTGAAAACTGAATTGAAATATGCAGTGAGCACCAGCTGGTTATAGAGCTGCAAAAATGATGTGGAGATTGAACTGGTGGTACTGGTGTTGACTAATGGGTGTTGCAGAAGTGGATTGTTGTAACTTGATGAAGCTGCAAGAGAGCTACATATGGGGAGTTATGCACAGTTTTAGATGGTTTTGAAATGATATGAAGTGTAAGATGTAGCTGTGAAGGATTCATGGCCATCATGGCTGGATGCACAAGGATTGTGCATCACAAGTGCAGGCCTGTGCAATGGCCTAGAAGGCTAGAACAAAGTCAGCCAGTTAGCTCTTATGAATAGCCGACTCGGTCCGACTCATGATCTGACCGGTTTGACTCGGTGCCTGATCGAGTTGACTCATTGACCGAGTTGACTCATTGACCGGTGACCGGGCGGACTTTGCCGGTCACCTGAGATGTCTGTCGGCGACTTTTCCGACCAATTTTTGGCCACAATACCAGTTTTCCGACGACGTATTTTTGGGCATAATTTCTACATGGGCTTCTCTCACTTATGGGCTTGGTGGATTCTCATCTAATGGACTTTGAAGACTAGACCTAATTTTGGAACAAGAGGAGCTATAAAACAGAAATCCTACAACTTTTGGAATCACGTTTTATTCTTGGAACTGGGAGAGCCACTTTTGTTTACGCAACTAGGGTTTGCTTTTGTTCATCTTCTTCTTTTATTCAATTGATATTTGTGTGATGAACTCCATAGCTATGAGTAGCTAAATTCTATATTATTGGTTAAGGATGTAGTCCTATTTCTAAAACTTGTGTTTGCTTTATGTATTAGTCTTCTCTCTTGATTATCGTTCACATCTCTACTGCTTTAAGAATCACATGATTGATGTATTGTGATAGGATTATGATGTTTGATTAGTTAAGTGGCCAATTAATTGAACTTGCATCCTAGTCCATAGCTATTTTAGGGTTTTTCATCGAGCGATAACCTTGAATACGAGTAGCATGATATGTTTACGGTTTGTAGTGATACACTCTCGTAATCATATGTAGAGTTTGACCATTGTCCGAATTGTTATGCGCAACGCATGACAATTGCATTGATTAGCCGATTTCTGAAACTTAATGCTCCTAGGAATTGAACTTAATTAGCGCAAGGCGTTAGGTTATTCTTTAGGTAGAATTCACATACGCAGCTCTAATGTGTGTGTTGATGAACTTAGGAAATTAATAGATTATCTTGCTCTCTTGATTCTCTAGGCTTATGATAATATAAGAGATTAAATTGTAATTCTAATCATATATGCAAGCACATGTCTAAGAATGAAGATGAATTCCTTGACCAATATCTTTCTCTATTGATTACTTTCTACAATTTGCTTTGCTTTTAATTTGCTTTTATTGCTTACATAAAAATCAGAAATCCCCCCAATTGGTTACTTTAAGAAATTGAATACATAATAACTACAATCGCCTCTCTGTGGAAACGAACTCTTTCTTATCATATACTTTAGGAAAGTGAAATTATTTTTGACGATATGACAATGCCGATCAATATGCTGGTATTTGTGATAGTTTTTCCGTATGTTTTAAGTCCAGTACCGGCATGCTCGAATTATTACAAAAGAATGTCGGTACCCAAAACTGGCATACAATGCAGCCCAAAATCTATGTCGGTACTGGTGACAAATTCATAAACTCTCCTGTATGTTTTAAGTCCACTACCGATATACACTAATTATTATCAAAGACTACCGGTACTAAAAACCGGCACTGTATTCATCCTAGATTGAATGCCGGTAGGGAAAATTCAGTTTCAGGTTAATCTGGGGTTGAAAACCGATATTGTATTCATCCTAGATTGAATGCCGGAACACAAAACCAGCACTGTATTCATACAAATTTCAGTGCCGCTACTCTCTGAAACTCAACTGTTTGAGTAAGGGTTTGCGATTCTAACCTAAACCCATTGCTATAGATCGATTTAAACACCTACAAAGTAGTTTAAAATCACTTACCTTCTCACAGAAGCCATAAATCTGAGTAGTTGATTGTCAGAGAACGTTGCTTCATCGTCTTCTTGCACTTGATCAATCTTAGAAATTCTTTCTGCCTGTTTTTGCTGAGCAATCGATGATGTTGAGTTCGATTGGGCATTTGGTTTCTTTTGTGGAGGTATTGTTTATGATTCGGGTAGGTTAATCGACGAAGAAATTTTTGAATCGACGAAGAACGGATGAAGAATGATGAAAAAAAAAATTCAGAACCTAACCATAGGACAGTGCCGGAACTGATTTGTGTAAATGGGGGATAAAAGATTTGGTTTTTAGATTTTAATGTTTTAGGAGAAAGGGTATAATGGTCTTTTCATAATTTTTTAAAATTAACCAAAGGGTATTTTAGTATTTTCATACCCAAAAATCACCCCTTAACACATACCATGGGTTGGGAGAAGTAATCAATATCCCCCAATTCCTTTTTATATCCCCCAATTTCGCGTTCTAATAAATTGGAGTCTTTGAACCAAGACAACAAATATGAAGTTAATAATATCCACCTTTTTTTACGAGACCTCCATATCATCAATATTCACCAATTTCACCCTCTTCACCATTTCCAGTGAGAAATCCACTACCAATTTCTTATGGTGCTAGTAATTTCAATGCTACAACAACAAAAATTCCTTGTCAAATATGTCTTAAAGATGGTTATGATGCCCAGGAATGCACTCATAGAATGAACTTCTCTTATCAAGGAAGAACAATTCCCAGTAAAATTCAAGCTATGTTGGCTTCTGCAAGTTTGGATGGTGAGAACCCTTGGTATGCAGATTTAGGTGCCACTCAACATATTACTTCGGATATGTGGACTTCTCCGATTATCAATCTTACGAGTGGCAGTGAACAAATTCAAATAGCAAGTGGTGAAGGTATGACAATTTACGTTATTGGTAATGCTATTAAGAATTTAATGCATAATCGGGTTTTATCACCTAAGATACTTCATGTTCCTTCTGCTTCACAAAAGTTGCTTTCAGTTCATAAGTTCACTAGTGATAATAATTGTAGTATTACATTTCAAAGTGATAAGTTCTTTGTGAAGGATCTTTATTCGGGAGGAAAATTTTCCAAGGCGAGTAAAGATGGTTTATATCCTTTTCATTTCTCATCACAAACACCAACAACTGTAGTCTCTTCTACTCATGGATTAGTTTGTTTATCTCCGTTAAAAGAATCACTCATCATCCTGCTACATATGAGGCTTGGACATCTTTCTTTTCAATCTTTACAAAGAATTTGTCATTCTTTGTCTTTAAATTTGTCAAATAAATCATTACTCTGTAGTGAGTGTCAGCTAGGAAGAGCTCATAAGCTTCCTTTTAGTTTGTCTACTTTATTGTCAAATAAACCTTTGCAATTATTTCATATGGACTTGTGGGACTGATCCTGTCTTATCCAATAGTGGAGACTCTTACTATTGTAACATCATTTATGATTATAGTAAGTATTGTTGGATCTTTTCCTTCATGAGAAAATATGAGTTTATCAATATTTTTCAGTCTTTCAAATATGAAGTAGAAAATTTCTTTGATATCACTATAAAGACTATAAGATCTGATGGTGGTGGAGAGTTTATCAACAATGAACTTAGTGCTTTCTTAGCTATATGTGGTGTTTTTCATCAGTATACTTGTACATACTCACCTGAACAAAATGGAGTTGCTGAATCAAAACACAAGGACTTGGTTGGTATCACAAGAACATTACTTATTCAGTCTAATCTGGCTGACTCATTCTGGGTTAATGCAATCAAGACATCCAACTATCTGGTAAATAGACTTCCTACTGCTTTTTTATCTTTTATGTCTCCTTATGAGAAGTTATATGGTTCTCCACCAAATTACCAAGACTTGAAAGTGTTTGGTTGTGCTTGCTATCCATGGTTGAAGCCATATACACATTCTAAAATAGAACCTAGAAGCAAATTATGTATCTTCCTAGGTTATGCTTCTTCTCTCAAAAGGTTCTGAGATGTTATGATCCATATTTTAGGAAGGTTTATATCTCCAGGCATGTTACTTTTGATGAATGAAGACCCAAACAAACATCTTATGGACTTCCACACCATTGTCACGGCCATTGTTCCAGCGGATGTTGCGGAGGATGGTGCAATGTTGAAAGTTTTCCGTTTCTCTTTGATGGATAGTGCTAAGGATTGGTTGTATTATTTACCTCCCGGAAGTGTCACAACATGGAATGGGCTGAAGAAACTCTTTTTAGAGAGATATTTTCCCGCATCAAAGGCTACTCAAATTCGCAAGGAGATTTAAGGGGTGAAGCAAAATGTGGGAGATTCCCTATATGAATGTTGGGAACGCTACAAGAGATTGGTGGCAAGCTGCCCTCACCATCAATTCAGTGACGCTATGATCATCCAATACTTCTATGAAGGACTCCAATCAAGTGATATGAATCTTCTTGACACTGCGGGTGGTGGTGCACTAGTGAACAAGACGGTGGCACAAGCTAGAGAGTTGATTGAAAACATGGCAGCGAACTCACAACAATTCTTGAGTCGTGGTTCGGATGTGATTCTAAGAAGGGTGAATGAGGTGAGCGAGGTTGAAGAACTTCGTCAACAAATGGGTAACATGAACGCAATGCTTCAACAAGTTGCAGCCGCGGTGATACCAAGTTCCTCTCAAGCTTATGAAGACGAGCAAGCTAATGCGATCTTTCCAAATCAACAAAGACGGTATGATCCCTACTCTAACACTTACAATCCGGGATGGAGAGATCACCCCAATTTTAGCTATGCCAATAAGCAAGGAGCGATTCAACAACCCGAGTGGATTTCAACCTCAACAACAATAATTCCAACCGAGACAACAATTTCAACAACAACAACAACAACCTCAAATGGGGTCCAATATGGAAGAGTTGCTGAAATCTTTTATGCAAAGAACGGAGAGTACAGTTAAGGATTTGCAAACTCAAATTGGTTCTATGGCTATTGAGTTGAATCAATTGAAGGCACAAAATGGTGGGAAACTCCCTTCTCAACCTATCAACCCAAAACAGGGTGTCAATGCAATTACGTTGAGAAGTGGTACACAACTTGTGCAACCCGCAGATTCTGATTCTAGCACGGTGGAAACACCAAAGGAACTGTTTTGGAGGAGAAAATCGAGGATTCTCCCCAAACTTCTGAGGTACCTATTTCTAACTCTAAAACTCCGATTTCTACTTATGTTCCTCCTTTACCTTCCCTCGCAGATTTGCAAATTCCAAGAAGGCGGAACTAGAAAAGGAGATTTTAGACATTCTCAAGAAGATCCATGTGAACATACCACTCATAGATGCAATCAAGCAAGTTCCAAAGTATGCAAAGGTGTTGAAGGACTTGTGTACCAATAAACAAAGGCTCAAAGGTAATGAAGTGCTTAGTGTGGGGGAGAATGCTTCGGCAATCTTACAACACAAACTCCCACTTAAGTGCAAGGATCCCAGAAGCTTTGACATTCCCGTCACAATTGGTAACACCACATTTAATAAAGCTATGTTGGACTTAGGTGCATCCGTTAATGTTATGCCTGCGTCTATGTATAATTCACTTGATCTTGGTCCTCTTAAAAATTCTGGAATTGTGTTGCAATTAGCCGATCGTTCTAATGTCTACCCAATGGGTATTGTTGAGGATGTTCTTGTGCAGGTTAATCAACTTGTAAAGATGGATAAAGGTTCACCGGACTCGTCTCTTCCATTGCTACTTGGGCGTCCCTTCATGAAAACGGCGAAAACCATTATTGATGTGGACAAGGGAACGCTAACTATGGAGTTCGATGGAGAAATAATACGTTTCAACATTTTCGAGACGATGAGATATCCTAGTGATGTCCATTCTTGTTTCTCCATTGATGTGATGGACACATTGGCGCAACAAATGTTTGAGTTGAATGGTGGTGATACTTTGGAAACCGTGCTCACTACACCTATTGACGATGGTTATGAGTATGGTGATGAGATTAAAGAAACCATTGGTTCTCTTGACTCATTACCGGAAAAATCAGCAATTAAGAATATTTCATATGCTTCTTTACCTTGCAATAATGAAAAACTTGTGCCATCTATTGTGAAATCTCCAAGTTTAGAATTGAAACCTCTTCCAAGTCACTTAAAGTACTTGTACTTGGGTGACAATGAAGACTTACCTGTGATTGTTTCTAACGAGCTTAATGAATTACAGGAGCAAAAACTTCTAAGGGTGCTAAGGACGTACAATACGGCCATAGGATGGACAATCGCCGATATCAAGGGTATAAGCCCTGCCGTTTGTATGCATAAGATTCGTGTGGAGGATGATACAAAGCCTACAAGGGAAGCGCAACGTCGTTTGAATCCTCCCATGATGGAAGTTGTGAAAAAGGAGATACTCAAGCTTTTGGACGTGGGTTTTATCTACCCCATATCCGATAGCAAGTGGGTAAGCCCGGTACAAGTAGTACCAAAAAAATCAGGTGTGACGGTGGTGGAAAATGATAAGAATGAACTTGTCCCAACTCGTGCGCAAACCGGTTGGAGGGTTTGTATTGATTATAGAAAATTGAATGCCACTACTCGAAAAGATCACTTTCCATTGCCTTTTATTGATCAAATGCTTGAACGTTTAGTGGACACTCTTACTATTGCTTCCTTGATGGCTATTCAAAGTTATAATCGATTGTGATAGCAATAGGAGGACCAAGAGAAAACCACTTTCACTTGTCCTTTCGGTACTTTTGCTTATAGAAGGATGCCTTTTGGCTTATGCAATGCTCCGGCTACCTTTCAAAGGTGTATGGTAAGTATCTTTTCGGAATATGTTGAAAACATAATCGAAGTGTTCATGGACGATTTTAGTGTCTTTGGTGATTCATTTGACCTTTGCTTGAACAATTTGTCTCTAATCCTTGAACGATGTGTTGAAACAAATCTTGTGCTGAATTGGGAGAAGTTCCATTTCATGGTAACTCATGGCATAGTTTTAGGCCATATAATATCTTCTAAAGGCTTGGAAGTCGATAAATCTAAGATAGACCTTATTCGTGCTCTAACCCCTCCCACTACGGTAAGGGAAATACGCTCTTTTATTGGTCATGCAGGTTTCTATCGTAGATTCATCAAGGACTTTTCCAAGATAGCATCACCACTTTGTAACTTATTGCAAAATGATGTGGTTTTTAACTTTGATGGGAAATGTATGGTGGCATTCAATCGTTTGAAAGAACTTTTGATTTCAGCCCCTATCATTAAACCACCGGATTGGAGCAAGCCTTTTGAGCTCATGTGTGATGCAAGTGACTATGCGGTTGGTGCGGTGCTTGGGCTGCGTGTGGGGAAGATACCTCATGCCATTTATTATGCTTCTACAACGTTAAATGAGGCTCAACAAAACTACACAACCACTGAAAAAGAGTTATTAGCCATTGTTTTTGCTTTAGAAAAGTTTCGCTCTTATCTAATTGGTACAAAAGTTGTTGTCTTTTCTGATCATGCAGCACTTAGATACTTGCTTACAAAGAAAGAGGCGAAACCGAGGCTCATACGATGGATATTACTCTTGCAAGAGTTTGATATTGAGATCAAAGACAAGAAAGGAATTGAGAACACCGTTGCGGATCACTTGAGCCGTCTTGCTGTGGACAAGGAGACTATCCCGTTGCGTGAAAGTTTCCCGGGTGAGCAACTATTCTCAATTGCCTTTGGAGAACCATGGTACGCCGATATTGTTGATTACTTAGTGTCTAAACAAATCCCAAAGAACTTGTCTCGTCTTTGAGAGGGAAAAACTTAAGAAGTTAGGAAACCAATACATATGGGATGATCCATACTTATGGAAGCATTGTAGTGACCAAGTAATACGTAGGTGTGTTCCCGAATCTGAATTTAATTCTATCTTGTCTTTTTGCCACTCATATGCTTGTGGAGGACACTTTGGGAGCAAGAGAACCGCTCTCAAGGTACTAGAATGTGGTTTCTTTTGGCCAACTTTGTTTAAGGATGCACATGCATTTTGTACAACTTGTGATAGGTGCCAAAGAACCGGCAATCTAGGTGCTCGAAATCAAATGCCACAAACTATTATTCAATTTGTCGAGGTTTTTGATGTATGGGGAATTGATTTTATGGGCCCTTTTGTCAATTCTAGTGGGAATTATTATATCTTGCTTGTTGTGGATTATGTCTCGAAATGGGTGGAAGCTAAGGCCACCCCAACTAATGATTCTAAGGTTGTTTCAGATTTTGTGCAAGCTAATATATTTGCAAGGTTTGGCATTCCAAGGGCTATAATTATCGATGGAGGTTCACACTTCAAAAACAGGTTTTTGCAAACCTTGTTAAGGAAGTACAATGTGTCGCATAGGATTGCAACACCCTACCATCCACAAACAAATGGACAAGCCGAGGTTTCCAACCGAGAGGTGAAATCCATTCTAGAGAAGACAGTGAATCCAACAAGGAAGGATTGGAGTTTGAGACTCAATGATGCTTTGTGGGCGTATAGAATCGCATATAAAACACCTATTGGGATGTCTCCTTTTAGGCTTGTTTATGGTAAACCTTGTCACTTACCCGTGGAAATTGAGCATAAGGCGTTTTGGGCTATTAAGCAATGCAATATGGAGTTGGATGGTGCTGGAAGGCAAAGAAAGTTACAACTTCAAGACTTAGAGGAGATTCGCAATGATGCATTTGAAAGCTCACGGATTTACAAGGAAAAGACGAAATCATTTCATGATAATATGATTACAAAGAAACAATTTTGCATTGGGCAGAAAGTGCTTTTGTTTAATTCTCGTTTGCAATTATTTCCGGGTAAATTAAGGTCACGTTGGATTGGACCTTTTATTGTGACTAATGTGTTTTCTCATGGTGCGGTGGAAATTCGTAGTTTAGCAACAGGAGATGAACTTAAAGTGAATGGGCACCGGTTGAAACCATATTATGAGAACTTCTCTTCGGATGTCGTGGAAGGAGTTAATCTTGTGGAAGTACTCCCTCTGGAGGAGTCATAGAAAGCAAGGAGATAGTCGGGTGACGACTTTAAACCAAGCGCTAAATGGGAGGCAACCCATCGGTTTTGTATCTCTTATCTTTTATTTTCTTTTCTTGTCATGTTTTTACTTTTTCGATTTTTTTGTCCCTTTTTCATAGGATTTCCCACCTTGACTTTCTTTGGACGATTCAATTACATTGAGGACAATGTAAAGTTTAAGTGTGGGGGAGTGGTTTGCATTGTAAATTTCTCAAATTTTTCAACTTTTGTGTAAATTAGTGAATAAAAAATCCTACTTGTAGTTAGTTTAGAGTCACATAGTATACATGTCGCTAAGATTACATCGAGAATCTCATAATAGTGACTGAACTTAAAGATGACAGAGAACATGATCGGGTTTCTTACTTGTATGAGAGTTAAAGTTGGATTTAACCATGCCAGTGGCAAATAAGGTGCAGACTGAATTCGGTATTAGAGTAGTGATACCCTATAGTGGAGACTACCCATGTTACATAATGTGAGGCAACGACCTTCAATTCTTTGTACCTTTCTAAATTTGTGCTTTTAGAGTGTGTGTCACCGTACGTAAATTCCGGGCAGAATGGTGAGCTGTCCAACCTCCCACCATAGAAGCACTATTTTGCTCTCTTGAGTGCTATTTTTATCAACCATGTTGGTGACATCGAATTGCTAACTTACATACCACTTGTAATCTTGTTCGCAGTTAGCACCATCCACCTTATCTCTCTCTACACCAACAGGTCCATAGAAACACCATCATCATCAACAAGAGGAGCATCACAAATTCGAAGGAAAGTTGAAGACGTTCAAGGTTTACAAGCAACGGTACAGAATTGAGCAGATTTCAGATTCAAGTAAAGCAACAAGACAAGGAGCGGAATTTTTATAAGTTGAAGAATATTGTACAAGAGTGAAAATTATCAAGGATGAGAGTTCGAGAAGTTTATGATATCAAGACATACAAGTTGTGAAGAATCAAGCGGTAAAGTACTTATACCATGGCCTTTGCATTTTATTTTATTTTATTTGTATTTTATTTTCTCTTGTTTAAAAAAAAAAAATTAGAAAAAAAGAAAAAAAAGACAAGAGAAAATTTTTAGGTTTGTTAATAGTTTTTATTATTTTGTTTTGTTTTTATTTTGTATTTGTTTTATTTCTTATTTCAAAAAAAAAAAACAGAAAAAAAAGAAAAAAGAAAAAAAAATTAAATTAAATTTTGGGTTTGTATAGTTTGTTTTTAGTTTTGTATTCTTTCAATAAAGCAAAGAAGGAATATCTATAATGAAGTTTCAAGCAACAAGGAATTAGAGGAAAGAATCATATTGTCAAGATTCTATGAAGTTCAAGGGTTATCATCAAGAGTTGAAGACCGAAGACGAAGATGAAGACACCAATTGAAGACCGAAGACGTTTCTATGGATGCTGTGAGAGTGGTGCTAGATGCACGCCGAACGGATAACGAGGTAAGTAAGCATATTCCCACCTTCATTAAGTGGTTGATTTCCTTTCAAAGAGATCGTCAGAAAAATGGGTTTTCAAAAATTATAAAAGATGTGGGTTTTTAAAACAATTCGGAGGGTTTCTACCTTCCTACCATTCAACGTGTCGCAGGATTCTCTCTTCATTCCTACCTGGACACATGTGTGACCCATAAAAAGCTGTTTATTATTGAGAGCAACTTCATAAAACCCTTTCTTGTGAGGCAGAGTCGAGACTTTCGATCACTCCGAACCCGAATTTCTTTCGAGAAGGGATGGTTATTTCTCTCTCAAATTTTAAGGATGAGATTGTGTTCATTTATGTGTCTAACTTCTTATGACTAGTGTGCAGAATCTCTATGTCTTCTTAGCGCGTTGGATGCTATTATTACGGAGAACTAGTAAGTTGGAAAAGTAGATTTTGTGGGTATATCTCTAGTAAACCCTCACGAGACTATAACTCGTCCACTAGGGACACTTAGTGGTTTAAAGGCTTGTTATTTATGCTAAAAGTGACTGTAGCCTCGACGACACGGAGTTGAATAGCACCGAGAAAGGTCGAGATCAAAACATTGAAAAGAGGCCGTCTGGAAATGTGCTAATTGCTTATATCCAAGTTGACGCATCACACGTGTAGGATTAGCCATAACGTATCCTTTTGGGTGGAACAACGGCCCATGGTAAAATGCAACGTTACCAAACCTCAAAACCTGGCGGTTTCCTCTAGCCTCCTTGTAAGGGTCGAACATAACATCTTTGGTACTCATTACATCCAAAGCCAATCTCATATCGATCAGTCGACCTATGTTACCGAGATTTGGAGTATTGTTGAACTCGTATCTCTTAGCTATAGGCGTATCGGGTTACGGAAGGTCTATGATCTTCAAGGAGGGGTAGACCTTGAACAAGGTTGGGAAGTGTTCATAAGCCCACACCTATTCCAATGTGAAGCAATAAGTTTTGTTTCTAAGTTCACGATAAGAGTACATATGAACAATATACATAATAACATAAGTTTAAGAACAAATTTACTGTGGCAGTAGAGTGAAATTCCCGACAAATTGGTTGGTTTTAGCCTTAGAGGCCCTTCTCATCTCCATCATCGAATGTGCCATTACCACGGTGCCCCAAGAATAATTATAGACATCTTCCAACGGATCCAAGTCTTGAAGGTAGTTCGCACTAACCTGTTTCCATTGGTGTCGTGGAATACCCTAGTGCCCAAGATGTATAACGAGTAAGCGGCGAAGATAACGAATTTGTTTAGGGTCCCATCCATCCTCCAAACTTCTTTTCTTTGTGTTTTCAAAATTCTTCTTAAGCAGCGTCAACTTGATTGTCTTTGTCTTACCAGACGTGGATTCATAAAAGCTCTCCACAGAAGTTTTGTAATCCCAACCAAACAGCTTGTTAGTCAGACCGTGCAACGTCGACCATTCTAGGTCCAGAGACTCAACTCCTACTGTAATTGATTTCCCAATAACATTCAAGCCTAGAATGTTCCGAGCATCTTCGTGGATGAACGTCATCTCCCCCGAAGGGAAGTGCATGGTATCGGTTTCACCATGATACCTTTCGACGAAGCAATTGTGAATGAGAATCAGGCTTCACATAATTTTCAATCAAAGCATATAGACCAGAATCCTTTACTATTGTTTGGACCTCTTCACATTCCTCGGACAAATCCTAACCATCCGCGGCTTGGTTTCGGCAAACACGCACAGCCTTCTTATGATCCTACAATTAGGAGAGACAATACAATTAAGAGATTTTACATAAATACACAACAATACATATGTACAAGATAGAAAATGCTTACAAAGGTTTGATAGATAGTACGAGCCCACGAGTGCTTGTATCCAAATAGTGTTTTTGGTTCCGGAGCTTCGCCCAAAATTCTACCACGTTCAAGGTCAGGTATCATGTCATTAATATGAGGAAGGTGAGAACCTTTAACTTTCACTTTGACGTTGCCCTTCTTGCCATTGCCTTGTGTTGGTTGTTGACTTGGGCCACCAACTTCGCTTTGGCTTGCTAATTGACTTTCCTCTTCATCTTGTTCATCTTGATCATCGTGCTCACGGTTCGCAAGTCCACTACGGTCACTACCACTCTCCCAAATTATCCCTCTTGTACCAGCCCCCAAACGTATCTTACGATCTTCATCTTTCCCTCGAGGAGGCAGAGACTGAGGAGTATCAAGACCGTCCTTCCTTCTTCTCTTAGTGACAACATCTTTATTTTTTTCTTTTGTTAGCTTTCTTTGCTTTTGACCTATATCGTAAGCACACGGAAGGCAATGAATATAAGACAACTCACCTTCAGTATTAGTACCGACATTGACTACCTTAAAATAAACCACGCAGGTACAATGTTCCGGCAGTACACATTGACTATCGACAGTGCCGGTACCAAGTACCGGCATACAAATGCAACCTAAAATATATGTGATAGGTGTTGTAAAACACCTAATTTTATATCTATTGTATATGCTTTCTTTGCTATTTCTTTTGTAAATTATGTATCTTATGTGTGCTTTTGAGTTATTTAGGTACTTTGGAGTCATTGAGAGCAAAAGAAGAAGAAATAGGCGAAAAAGGGCAGAAGTGTCATTCAGTGCAAGCGCTATTGGGAGTAAAGCTACTGATAAGGGGAGAATCAGCTGGCAGCCCTTATCAGGGTGATGGTGCCTAGATAAATCCCACTCATTACCAAGGCCCTTCAGCAGGAAATTGATTTCTCAATCATTTTCTTTTGAGTTCAGAGAAGAGTGAAATAGGATGAACGGCTGTAGAGAGAAACGGGATTTGAGAAGGGTTATAGTGAGAAGTTGTAGCTGAGGCGATGGGATTTGTTAGAGTCTGTTTAAGAAAGGAAGATGATCGCTCTACAACAGATGGTTATCAACGCAGGCAAGGGTTTCAAGCTCAGATCTCATAAATTGATGGAAGAATTAAGGCAGTGGGTTAATTTGCAGAGAATTAGAAGGGTTGTGATGAATTAGAATATGGGTTCTCACCATTTCGAGTTACGGTGGCTGATATTTGTTGTTGTTATCGAATCGATTCAAGAAGAAGGGTTTCTGTAACTGGAGATGGGGTTTGCTGGTGTTGCTGCTGGTGACGAGATGGAGAAGATTATGAAGTTGGTTGCTGAGGGATGAATTTGATATCGATTGAAAAGATACAGATGAATTTCTTAAGCTTTGATGGAAGAATTTCTGCTGCTCTTAAATTAAAAAGGGGGATCTGATGTGTAGAAGAACAACACGTTGTTGCCTTGAGTCAATGGGTTGGTAAAAATTAATTGAAGCCAGGGATGGATTGAAGTTAAATGAGCTTTATTCTTTAAGCTCGAGTTGTTGTTGTTTCGGTGTAATGGCAATGGAGTTGAGGGGAAATGTTTGCGGTTCAAGTTAGAGGTCACAGTGGGATTTGAGCAAGGTGGATGGAATTGTAACCGATGTTGTATGCTCTAGATGCCTAGATTCGAAGTGGTGGTTGTGGTTATCTTTTGAGATGAAGCCTAAATGGTGCTTTGCCTATTCTCGTGGTTTCGAGTCTGGATCAAGTTTGCAATGGTGGTATTAAGATGAAGTCGGGCTGTGATGTTTGAGAAGCTGTGTAGTGCTGGTGAAGCTACAGCTATTGGATTGAATGGTTTGAACTGAAGTTACAGGTCATAGGAATGACTCAGTTTTATGTTATTGCAGTGGGTGTTGAAGAAGCTACAAGTGGAGATGGTTGTTGGGTTTGTGCTTGGATTGAAGCAGGGGCTGTGTTGGAGGTGACCCATTGCAGTGGCGCTGATTGGTAGTTAGGGCTCAAGTTGTAAAGTCTTTGTGACAGGATGGTTGCAGAATTTGAGTGAGTGTCTGGAATGCAATTCGGGTATTGAGATTGGTGGAGTCTTTGGTGATGGAGATCTCGCTCGTAGTTTGGTGTTCAATATTGGCAACAAGTTAAGGAATCTGGAGCTGCAGATATGGAGTTGAAGCAGGTGGGAATGAAGTGAATCGGTGGCGTTGTGCTGCTGTTGCGGTTGCGAGGCTAGACTAAGAGAGTTATGACTGAGATGAAGATAAGAAGGTGTTGCAGCTGGCGAGATGGAGTTGTGAGGCGGGCATTTGTATAATTGTCGTTTTTTTGGTGGTGCAGCTACAAATACAGGACAAAGAAGCTACAGGCTTGCTGGGATTGATGTGGAATTTCAAGCATGGCAACAGATCTGGAGGTTTGTGCTGGTGAAGAGTGGCTCTGGTGGTGGTATGACTGATATAGTGAATGAAGCTGTTTAAATGGGATGCTGCAAACGGATGATTTGAACTGAGTTGTTGGTGGTGATCTTGAGCTGAGAGAAGTGAAGCAACTGAGATTGATAATGAGACCAAGCTGAGTGCTTTAATTGCAGCTGACTTCGCAGGAATGCAGTGATGTTGTGGGTGTTTTGGAGTTTTAAGCTACAAGATTGCAGTTGTGGTTAGAGGAGTTAGACTGTGGAGAAAAGGGCTAGCTTGATGTTGCTGTGAAAACTGAATTGAAATATGCAGTGAGCACCAGCTGGTTATAGAGCTGCAGAAATGATGTGGAGATTGAACTGGTGGTACTGGTGTTGACTAATGGGTGTTGCAGAAGTGGATTGATGTAACTGGATGAAGCTGCAAGAGAGCTACATATGGGGAGTTATGCACAGTTTTAGATGGTTTTGAAATGATATGAAGTGTAAGCTGCAGCTGTGAAGGATTCATGGCCATCATGGCTGGATGCACAAGGATTGTGCATCACAAGTGCAGGCCTGTGCAATGGCCTAGAAGGCTAGAACAAAGTCAGCCCAGTTAGCTCTTATGAATAGCTGACTCGAGTTTGACTCATGATCCTGACCCGGTTTGACTCGGTGCCTGACCGAGTTGACTCATTGACCGGTGACCGGGCGAACTTTGCCGGTCACCTGAGATGTCTGCCGGCGACTTTTCCGGCCACAATACCAGTTTTCCGACGACGTATTTTCGGGCATATTTTCTACATGGGCTTCTCTCACTTATGGGCTTGGTGGATTCTCATCTAATGGACTTTGAAGACTAGACCTAATTTTGTAACAAGATGAGCTATAAAAGAGAAATCCTACAACTTTTGGAATCACGTTTTATTCTTGGAACTGGGAGAGCCGCTTTTGTTTACGCAACTAGGGTTTGCTTTTGTTCATCTTCTTCTTTTATTCAATTGATATTTGTGTGATGAACTCCATAGCTATGAGTAGCTAAATTCTATATTATTAGTTAAGGATGTAGTCCTATTTCTAAAACTTTTGTTTGCTTTATGTATTAGTCTTCTCTCTTGATTATCGTTCACATCTCTACTGCTTTAAGAATCACATGATTGATGTATTGTGATAGGATTATGATGTTTGATTGGTTAAGTGGCCAATTAATTGAACTTGCATCCTAGTCCATAGCTATTTTAGGGTTTTTCATCGAGCGATAACCCTGAATACGAGTAGCATGATATGTTTACGGTTTTTAGTGATACACTCTCGTAATCATATGTAGAGTTTGACCATTGTCCGAATTGTTATGCGCAACGCATGACAATTGCATTGATTAGCCGATTTCTGAAACTTAATGCTCCTAGGAATTGAACTTAATTAGCGCAAGGCGTTAGGTTATTCTTTAGGTAGAATTCACATACGCAGCTCTAATGTGTGTGTTGATGAACTTATGAAATTAATAAATTATCTTGCTCTCTTGATTCTCTAGGCTTTTGATAATATAAGAGATTAAATTGTAATTCTAATCATATATGCAAGCACATGTCTAAGAATGAAGATGAATTCCTTGACCAATATCTTTCTCTATTGATTACTTTCTACAATTTACTTTGCTTTTAATTTTCTTTTATTGCTTACATAAAAATCAGAAATCCCCCCAATTGGTTACTTTAAGAAATTGAATACATAATAACTACAATCGCCTCTCTGTGGAAACGAACTCTTTCTTATCATATACTTTAGGAAAGTGAAATTATTTTTGACGCATACGACAGCGATCAATATGCCGGTATTTGTGATAGTTTTTCTGTATGTTTTAAGTCCAGTACCGGCATGCTCGAATTATTACAAAAGAATGTTGGTACCCAAAACCGGCATACAATGCAGCCCAAAATCTATGTCGGTACTGGTGACAAATTCATAAACTCTCCTGTATGTTTTAAGTCCACTACCAGCATACACTAATTATTATCAAAGACTGCCGGTACTAAAAACCGGAGCTGTATTCATCCTAGATTGAATGCCGGTAGGGAAAATTCAGTTTCTGGTTAATCTGGGGTTGAAAACCGATATTGTATTCATCCTAGATTGAATGCCGGAACACAAAACCGGCACTGTATTCATACAAATTTCAGTGCTGCTACTCTCTGAAACTCAACTGTTTGAGTAAGGGTTCGCGATTCTAACCTAAACCCATTGCTATAGATCGATTTAAACACCTACAAAGTAGATTAAAATCACTTACCTTCTGACAGAAGCCATAAATCTGAGTAGTTGATTGTCAGAGAACGTTGCTTCATCGTCTTCTTGCACTTGAGCAATCTTAGAAATTCTTTCTGCCTGTTTTTGTTGAGCAATCGATGATGTTGAGTTCGATTGGGCATTTGGTTTCTTTTGTGGAGGCATTGTTTATGATTCTGGTAGGTTAATCGACAAAGAAATTTTTGAATCGACGATTAATCGACGAAGAACGGATGAAGAACGATGAAAACAAAAATTCAGAACCTAACCATAGGACAGTGCCGGAACTGATTTGTGTAAATGGGGGATAAAAGATTTGGTTTTTAGATTTTAATGTTTTAGGAGAAAGGGTATAATGGTCTTTTCATAATTTTTTAAAATTAACCAAAGGGTATTTTAGTATTTTCATACCCAAAAATCACCCCTTAACACACACCATGGGTTGGGAGAAGTAATCAATATCCCCCAATTCCTTTTTATATCCCCCAATTTCGCGTTCTAATAAATTGGAGTGCTGAACCAAGACAACAAATATGAAGTTAATAATATCCACCTTTTTTATACAGACCTCCATATCATCAATATTCACCAATTTCACCCTCTTCAACATTTCCAGTGAGAAATCCACTACCAATTTCTTATGGTGCTAGTAATTTCAATGCTACAACAACAAAAATTCCTTGTCAAATATGTCTTAAAGATGGTTATGATGCCCAGGAATGCACTCATAGAATGAACTTCTCTTATCAAGGAAGAGCAATTCCCAGTAACATTCAAGCTATGTTGGCTTCTGCAAGTTTGGATGGTGAGAACCCTTGGTATGCAGATTTAGGTGCCACTCAACATATTACTTCAGATATGTCAGACTTCTCTGATTATCAATCTTACAGTGGCAGTGAACAAATTCAAATAGCAAGTGGTGAAGGTATGACAATTTCTGTTATTGGTAATGCTATTAAGAATTTAATGCATGATCAGGTTTTATCACCTAAGATACTTCATGTTCCTTCTGCTTCACAAAAGTTGCTTTCAGTTCATAAGTTCACTAGTGATAATAATTGTAGTATTACATTTGAAAGTGATAAGTTCTTTGTGAAGGATTTTTATTCTGGGAGGAAAATTTTCCAAGGGCAGAGTAAAGATGGTTTATATCCTTTTCATTTCTCATCACAAACACCAACAACTGTAGTCTCTTCTACTCATGGATTAGCTGTTTATTCTTCTAAAAGAATCACTCATCATCTGCTACATATGAGGCTTGGACATCTTTCTTTTCAATCTTTACAAAGAATTTGTCATTCTTTGTCTTTAAATTTGTCAAATAAATCATTACTCTGTAGTGAGTGTCAGCTAGGAAGAGCTCATAAGCTTCCTTTTAGTTTGTCTACTTCATTGTCAAATAAACCTTTGTAATTATTTCATATGGACTTGTGGGACCTGATCCTGTCTTATCCAATAGTGGAGACTCTTACTATTGTAACATCATTTATGATTATAGTAAGTATTGTTGGATCTTTTCCTTAATGAGAAAATATGAGTTTATCAATATTTTTCAGTCTTTCAAATATGAAGTAGAAAATTTCTTTGATATCACTATAAAGACTATAAGATCTGATGGTGGTGGAGAGTTTATCAACAATGAACTTGGTGCTTTCTTAGCTATATGTGGTGTTTTTAATCAGTATACTTGTACATACTCACCTGAACAAAATGGAGTTGCTGAATCAAAACACAAGCACTTGGTTGGTATCACAAGAACATTACTTATTCAATCTAATCTGGCTGACTCATTCTGGGTTGATGCAATCAAGACAGCCAACTATCTGGTAAATAGACTTCATACTGCTTTTTCTATCTTTTATGTCTCCTTATGAGAAGTTATATGGTTCTCCACCAAATTACCAAGACTTGAAAGTGTTTGGTTGTGCTTGCTATCCATGGTTGAAGCCATATACACATTCTAAAATAGAACCTAGAAGCAAATTATGTATCTTCCTAGGTTATGCTTCTTCTCAAAAAGGTTACAGATGTTATGATCCATATTTTAGGAAGGTTTATATCTCCAGGCATGTTACTTTTGATGAATATCATTTTCCAGCTCTTGCCTGCAAGCTATTCCATACTTCCAAGATTGATTCTCAGCAGTCTCACTATTATCATGATAAGTGCACTCAACCTCCTACAGCAACTGCATCACTTGAGTTACTAGACTTTGGATCAACTAATATTGTTGATCCATCATTATCTGAGCCAACAACTACAGTTGACACCACTTCTAATGGATCAACAATGACTGTTGACCCATCTGTATCTAGTTCAGCCGCATCCTCCTCAACTCCACCATCACCAGTACAGACAATTGCGCCAACTCATGGGATGCAGATAAGGGGTAAAAGTGGTATTTTTAAACCTAAGTCATATTTTTCTACCAGATATCCTTTGTCTGTTGCTCTTCTATCCAAGCTTACTGAGGCAAGTCCTACTTCTTACAAGCAAGCTATGAAACATCCAAAATGGCTTCCTTCAATGATTCAAGAACATACTGACTCTCAAAGATCTTTGGTACTTGGAGTCTTGTTGACTCATCTGAAGCACAAAATCTGGTTGGCTGTAAGTGGGTCTTCAAAGTTAAACACAATCTAGATGGCACTGTGGAGAGACTTAAGTCCAAACTTGTTGCTAAAGGCTATCATCAGCAAGAAGGTTTAGATTATGCAGAAACTTTCAGTCATGTTGCAAAACCTACAAATATAAGACTTGTGTTATTTATTGCAGTTAAAAATGATTGGCCAGTGAAACAACTTGACATCAATAATGCTTTTCTTCATGGTAATTTACAAGAAGCTATTTATATGACACAACCTCCAGGTTTTGAAGATAAAGATAAGCCACACTTTGTCTGCAAGTTGCACAAATCCATCTATGGACCAGGGACGGAGCTATGTGTATTGTAGGGGTGGCTACCGCCTCCCCTAAAATTTCGAAATTCTCCATAACTTGTAATCAATTTCCATTGTTTCAGTAATCCAAGGAAGAAAGCAAGACACTATTCTCTCTCTTCTCACTCTTCTCTCAGAATTAAATGGAGTAAATCCTCCTAGGATAAGCTTGGGGGCTTAGTTAGGGTAGAGAAATAGGAGACGGGATTGAGATTTACACTTGCCACACAGATTTTGTTAGGACTTCGGAGATGATTTCTAGTAGGATAAAAGGACGATCAAATTGATTAAGTAAAGGTTTGTTTATTTCTATTTCTTTTCATTTTGATGTCTTCTTGTTTCCCCTCTGTTGGGTTTGTTGCCTCTGTTGTTTTTCTTTGATGGGTTCTTAGATCTCTGCTGAGAGATATACCTCCATGAATTTCTTTCCCTTGGGTTTAGTAATTCTTCTTCGATGGATCGGTAGCTCTTTGTCGATTGAGCAATTCCATCTTGCTTTTTTCACTTGCTTTATTTCATTTAAAAAATTCTGTTTGAAAGATTACATAGTAGCAATAATAGGGATGAATTTGGGTGTTGACCTAATTTCCCTTGTAAAATCTAAACCGTATAGTAGTTTTAAAAGTGATGAAATTGGCTTTTGAGATAAATCCCGTTGGTTGTAATATGAATTAGTAACACTAAAAGGGATGAATTTGGGTTCTGACCTAATTTCCCTTGTAAGACCTAAAAGCATATAGTAAATCTAAAAGGGATGAAATTGGCTTCTGGGCTAAATCCGTTGGTTGTAAAATGAATTAGTAACACTAAGAGGGGTGAATTTGGGTTCTGACCTAATTTCCCTTGTAAGACCTATAAGAAAATCTAAAAAGCATGAAATTAGCTTCTGAGCTAAATCCCGTTGGTTGCGAGACGAATTGGAAATATAGTAATGTTAAAATGGTATGAACTTGGCTTCTGAGCTACTTCCCATTGCTTGAGTGAAATGAAATTCGTGTTTGTTTTTCTTCTGGAAGGGATATAAAATTTCTCTTCGTCACTCGGAACAAGTAATGTATCTTGTTTCCTGGTTATGCATTTGGGTAACCATTTTGGTTTCTAAAGTAAACTCCTTCTTCAATCCCTTGTTAATCTGCACAGTGATTTTCAAATTGATTTCAAGTTGGGAAACCATTTTGGTTTTAAGTTTTCTGTTTGAAAAATTTTTATAACCTGTAGTCGTCCAAAATAAAATAAAATAAGTGAATGTGAGCTCATCTGTTCGTATTGAAGATGACATGCTGAATTTGTTGCTGTTAATTGGTTTACTAAAGTTTACAAGTTGTTGGTATTGAAGATAAAGAGTTGAATTTGTTGGTGCTAATTGGTTTATTAAAATTTTACAGGTTATTTGTGCTAAATAGTTGTTAGGTCTCTTCTAATTTGGTTTTGTGATCTCAAGTTTTTAAAAAACAAAATTTTGAAACTTTGGATTTGGAGAAAATTCACCTCATATTTGTTAAACCTGTTTTATTTCATTTTCTACTTGGCCCTCTAATCTGCCCTTTTCTGGAATTAGTCGTGTTGCCGTTTCTTGAAAGTTGGAAAAAGAACATTTTCAACCTAAATTTATCCTCTGTGTGGTCGAAGAAATTCAAAATTTAAATATCTCAATCCCTGATCCAAGATAAGCTAACCCGAAACAACTCCCAGGTAAGTCATATTTAATCCTTTCTCTCAGTAAATTTAAAATAGAATAGTGTTGTACTTGCTCCTCTGCTACTAAATTTTTTAAAAAGAAATCTGGACCTAGCTATTGAGTTGTCGTTGCTTAGTAAGTGCTCAAGTTTTCCGGTACTAACTCCAACAAGTGCTCTCTATTATATTAACAAACAAGACTTCACAGCAGAATACAGGTAACAAAAGCTTGGTGGTCCCTAATTGTTTCTTGCAGATCAGGTTGTATTTCCCTCAAGCTTTTGATTTCAAACCCTTTTATTTAAGATAATCCTTTGTTTTATCTTGTGTTATGCTTTACAACTTTCCTGCTTCCTCTTCATGCTTACATGTTAGATCTTAGTTACTCTTATCATTACTAAAACACATTAGCCTGCCTTTTAGTTTAGGCTTATAAGATGAGTTTTCAATAGACTCGAGTACTTAAATCTGCGCATGTTTTTTTGCCTTTATTTTTTTCTGCTTTTATCGTATAATGAAAATCCTGGCATGGAACACACAAGGGTGTGGCCAGAAGAAAACACAACAACATCTAAAAAATTTACTTAATGTCGAAAAGCCGGATATTTTGTTTCTTTCGGAAACTAAGTCTCAAAGAAGCTTAATGAGAAACATTCTTAACTATTTTACTTACACCCACATTGTAGATCCAGATGGAATAGTTGGGGGGCTAGCAATTTCTTGGGTGGATGGGTTTCATTTTTAAGTGGTTCAATGGAACCTCAATATGATTAACATCATTATTAAAAATAATTTCCATTCAAAGGAATGGCTTCTTACTTGTTTTTATGGCTCACCAAAACATGAAATGAAACTCGAAATAATGGGATATCTAAAGAATATAGCACAAAGAGTGAACTTAGACTCAATACCTTGGCTAGTAATTGGTGACCTTAACATAATCTTCGATAGCGAGGAAAAGGAAGGTGGCCTTCCGTTCAATAGGAAAAAATTGAACCCATATTGAACTTAATACAAAGAACGGGTCTAGAGGACTTGGGTTTCAAAGGAAACGTATTTACTTGGAGTAATAAAAGAGAGGGTTCGGCTAATATAAAGCAGAGGCTGGACAAAGCCTTAGCCAATGCACAATGGAATCTAGAATTCCAGGAAGCATCCCTTGAAAATTTGGTGGCAATTGGTTCAGACCATGTACCAATTTGTATTTCACTGAAATCTTCCTCTTCTTTTTTATCTCCAAATTTCAAGTTTTACGACACCTGGCTTAAAGAACCTACTTGCATAGAGTTTATAAAAAAATCTTGGGTTGTTAATTCAAGGAATCATGTCTTAGATCTTATCGAAAACATATCTAGTTTAGGCGAAAACCTTAGTACCTGGAAAAGAGATGTGTTTGGAAAACCAAATAAAAAGATCAAGATAATCTTAAAAAACATATAGAGATTAACCACAAAACCAACAAATGACATTAATACAAATCTCATAAACAGTAAGTTATTAGAACTAGAAGCATTGTATGATTCTCAAGAGGAAATCGCAAAACAACAATCCAGAAACAACACCATAGCTTTTGGGGAAAGAAACACAACTTTCTTTCATGTTACAACTTTGAAAAGACGAAAAAGAAATAACATAGACTGTATACAGGATAAACATGATAATGTAGTTTCGGATAGAATAGAAATTGAAGAAGTTCTGACTTCTTATTTCTCCGAGTTGTTCACTGAGACTTCTACCATTTTGGAGGATCAAATCTTTTCTAACATCACACCTTGTATATCTTTTGAGGAGAATAATGCCTTAACTGTAGTTCCATATCCAGACGAAATATGGGAGGTGGTAAAAAAACTAAAACCAAACAAAGCTCCGGGACCATATGGTTTCCCAGTGAGTTTTTTCAAACATAATTGGGGAATAGTAGGACCACAATTAGTGGCGGTAATACAGGATTTCTTTCAAAACAAAAAATTAAATAGTGAGCTAAATAAAACCTTTCTTTTTCTAATCCCAAAAATAAAAAATCCAAAATCTCTTGCAGACTTTAGACCAATTGGTCTTTGCAATACACCTTATATAATCATAGCTAAGCTTATAGCAAATAGATTCAAAAAATCTTTGGAAAACATAATTTCACCTTTACAGTTTGCGTTTCTTTCTTCCAGACAAATTTCAGACTTACTCATGAAATGGTGCACTCTATGAAGAAAAGTAAAAAGAAAACTGGTAACATTGGTCTCAAAATAGACATGTCGAAGGTATTCGATAGGGTCAACTGGACTTTTCTGATTAAAACTCTTAAAGCTTTTGGCTTCTCTGAACATTGGTGTACACTAATTTATGAATGCATTTCTACTACTTCTATTGATGTTCTTCTTAATAGAAATCCTTGTAGTGAATTTAAACCATCTAGGGGAATAAGGCAAGGAGATCCATTGTCTCCATACTTGTTCATCCTGTGCATGGAAGTGTTTTCAAGACTGTTAAATCACTTCGAAAGTACGAAAAAAGTTCAAGGGATAAAACTAACACCTAGATCAACACCAGTTTCACACCTCTTTTTCGCAGATGATCTCCTCCTGTTCACTGGAGCTGATCTAGGTAGTTGTAAAAATCTATTAGAAGCAATTCAGTTGTTTAGTGCTTCATCAGGGCAGGTAATAAACTTTGCAAAATCTGGACTGTTTTTTAGCAAAAAGGTTCACAGTAAACACCAGGGAATAATATGCAAATTAATGAAGATCAAAAAGATAAACATAAAAGACACACATCTAGGGGTGCCTCTATTCATAGATAGATCAAAACTTAAATCCTTTGATAATATAATCGAAAAAATGGAACAAAGAATAAAAACATGGCTGGGAAAGATCCTGTCACAGCCAAGCAAAATAGTTTTGAACAAAGATGTTTTATCTAGCATGCCAATCTTCAGCATGGGTTGCTTTCTATTATCTAAAAAGATGACGAAACGAATCAATAATATACAGAGATACTTTTGGTGGGGGAAACACACAAATTCTAAAGGTATTTACATAAAATTATTTGACTTTCTATGTAAACCAATAGAACAGGGAGGCTTAGGCTTTAAAGAGGCTAACAAGGTCAACCAAGCAATGATCAGCAGAATGGCTTGGAGGCTAGTGAGTAACCCAGATGATCTTTGGGATCAAATTCTTAAAGGAAAATACTTTAAGAAATCAGGAGCCTTATATTCCAAGAAGAAATCAAAAGCTTCTTGGGTATGGAAATGCATCTTACAAGGAATAGAGCATATTAAAAAATATAGTATATGGGAAGTGGGTGATGGCAAATCCATAATTATCTGGGATGATAAATGGATACCAACCAGGGAAGCGACTATGGCAGAGTCTATTCACCAAGGAAACACAAACATAACACTTGTGTCTGAGCTCATAGACTCAAACACGAAAAAGTGAAATTTGGAACTGCTACAATCTCTGTTTGACAACTCAATAGTGCAAGAAATCAATAACATAAGACTTTATACGAATGCTGAAGGACAGTTGAAAAAAGATAAACTAAGATGGACATTAACTAGGAATGGAGAATTTTCTGTAAAATATCTATATGCCAGATTACTAAATCCTTCTAATACCATTTCTGACAAAACTAAGAAGTTTTGGAAAGGATTATGGAGCATGGACACTTCTCAAAGAATCAAATTGTTTATCCGGAAATGTTTGCGGGATGCACCGCCTACTAGACAGAAATTAAGATATGTGGAAAACAAATGTGTGTTTTGTAATGATGTTGTGGAATCTACATATCATATGTTCTTTGATAGTGACTATGCAAAGGATGTGTGGAATATGCCACCAATGGCCTCACAGGGAGCAACTCAAAACTTCAACTATGTCAATAATTCTTTCTTGCATAAATACAATGAATGGATAGCCGGTGATTTTAATTCTACATCAATGGCACTTCCAAAGAACTAAGTGCCGGTTCATCTGGAAGGAAAGGTGTCTTAGGATTTTTGAAGATAAATCTAGAACACCTGAACATCTTACATTAGATATCACTAGACACTATGCTTATTGGCATCCAGCAGACTTGAATAGTTTGAGTGAACCTCAATGTAGAATCATAAAACCTACACCATATTGGAAGTTCCCAGTTATTAACACTTTCAAACTGAATTGTGACGCATCCTGGTTATCTGAAAATACTAATGCAGGGTTTGGTTTTATCCTTCGAATCGGACAGGAACCTTCAAAGGAGCAGAATCAGCGGCTTCTTAACTTCCCATTAAGTGAAGTAGCGTAAGCTTTAACTGCTCGCAGCAACTAAATGGGCCATCTCAAAGAATTTACAAAATCTGGTCATTGAAGGGGATAATCAGGCAGTAATGAGGCACTTACAAGGAAAAGTTTCAACCATACAATGGCAAAATCTGGCCATTCTTGAAGAAGTAAAGAAGATAGCAGACAACCTTGTTTCTTTTTTAGGTTTCCACTATGTAGACAGAAAGGCCAACAGAGTAGCTGATCTATTTGCAAAGAAAGGAAGGAAAAGCAACATGACATTCAGCATACAACTAGAAACATATAAAATTTGCACCAATCCCTACAGCTACACAGGAATTAAACTATACATTCTAACATCTCTAGATTAAATTGAGCATTAATTCGGTTAAAATTACAAAACTGTTGATGAACAAAATTGCCATACTGTAAATCAAATGAGTATTGTTCTAATCTCAAAGACATAAAAATAATTCATTCATAAATCTGATTCACATTCACCCATTTACAAGTTTCGAGAAATAAATTCGAAATTGGATTTTACCATTTCTAAAATGGTTTTCAAAACTAGAAAGGGTTTTTGTAAAGATGAGATGCTAAAAGGGAGGTTTTTGATTTTGACGGGGTTTTAAGTGAAGTCTGATTTCCTGAGGTGTGACGAAATCGGATTTAGAGGGTACAGATAATTTTCGGGGCTATACACAGAGGAACAATCCTTCTAACTTCCGGGGTTTCATAAAAGGAAATAGCTTCGTTATAGAAACCAGGGTCGATTATGGCAATTCTCAAAAATAGAAGTCTGCCCTTCTATATAAGCTAGACCGATGAAGACACCATTGTATTATTATTAACAATTTTGGTCTCTGCAGAAAGAGAGAAAAGGAGAAATTTGAGTCAATTAACAGTTTAGTTAGCAAGTAACATACCATGGCAGAATCAATTGATGAGAAGAACTCTTTGGAAAGATGTTTATTTGGTAGTGAAAGCGGAGGTGAAGAAGAAGAATACGGGCTCTCAATTCCACCTATGGACGAGGCATTCTTGAGTATGAATAACGATGACCCAGAGATAGTACGTGATTTTTCAAACTTTTTTGATGGATTAGGAGATGATGTTGCACAACCAGATTCAAGTAACAAAACGAACCGAGCAAACCTAGAAGTAATCTTTGGTTCAGAAAACAATTGAAGAAATTGATTGTGTCGCTTAAACCACCACCGGCTACTATGAAGGAAGAAAAGAAGATTTTGGCCAGTTTAGATTATGATGATATGGAATCCAAACTTGAAATCGCCAAGAGAAAGCTTCGTGATGGGTATCAAAAAGTTGAAGAAGCAAAAAGGCAGAGAAGAATCCAAATTGTGGAACCTCATTGCAATAAGAAGAGTGTTGAAGGTCCGCTAGAAACCGCGTAGATAATGCGAAGGCTTGTATACAATGGAAAATTCAACATCTAAAGGCAAGTAGGAGAAGAAGCCAAAGAAAGGTCATTGCCGTCTTTTGAAGATTTTTTTCAAAACTTATTTGTATAAATTGCACAATGTAATGTAAAACAAGAAACTCAATTCTTGGTCTTTTCTAATTCTTGATCTTCTCTCGATTCTTTGAGTTTGGTATGTGAATGATAAATTAGCATTAACAAAACCCTAATTGAGTTTAATGGCATTGAATTAACCTTATAAACTCAAAGGACACTTTTTAATGGTCTTGTGAAGAAAAAAAATTGCAACAAAATAGTCTTGTTTTTTGTCAGTTTCACTACTCAGTTTTATCACCTATTTCGGTCATATTTTCATTTCATTCAACAATGAGATAAATTTTATACCAAATATAAACAGTGGATAACTTGAAAGTACTACAAAAGAAGTACAAATTTTTAATGAAGCTCATTTCATCTCAAGCTTCTTATAAGAACTATATGCAATGGCAACCGAAACAAAATCACCGACTACGGCAAGAGCAAAGATATGTGTCTTCCCGTTCCCAACTTTCAAACCATGTTGGCATTGTGCACACTTTTCTTATGCCGCACCCTTGCCGCTACTAGTTCAAGCAGTTTCTTATCGTGCTCTTCTTTAGCTTCTTTTCTTTAGGAAATTTCGCCTCCTCGTTCACGACGTGATTGTTTCGTTTCTATCCTTTCTCGGTACTTGACAACACGAAGAGATTTCATTGCCTTGACAACAACCTGCAGTCTCATAGGAAGTGTCATTTGGTTCAATCTCATAATCGTCAACGGGCTCTCTTATTACCTTTTCGTAGTTGGCTTCATTGTTCAATCGCAGCCTTAGCTCTTGAACGTGTTTCGATCATTTACGGATAAACCCATCTGACCCCTACGTCAAGGATAACTATCTCAAATGCAAATCACAACATTTAATGTCTAAGAAATATGATATTACATATTCACAAACACAAAAGGAAGTGTGGAAATATCAAAGATAAGTCAATATTAAGAAGTTTTATCCACCCTAATACCTAACTGATCCAATTACTGGCTATATACAAACATATTGTATCTCATACAATCAAATAGTACGATGTTGTACTGAAAGGATTGGCAAATGCAGAAGCTAAGCGACAAAGGGGATAGTAAATAAAAAACTACCTCCAAAGCCTGTCGATAATTTCTCCTTTCCCAATATGTTGCTCAAGCAAAAGAGGTACATCATCTGGGGAAACATACCCATACCTACAATTTATTTAAAAAAAAACTTAATAAATTGGAGTGCTGAACCAGGACAGCAAATATGAAGTTAAAATATCCACCTTTTTTACACAGACCTCCATATCATCAATATTCACCAATTTCGTCCTCATCAACATTTCCAGTGAGAAATCCACTACCAAATTCGTATGTTGCTAGTAATTTCAATGCTACAACAACAAAAATTCCTTATCAAATATGTCTTAAAGATGGTCATGATGCCCAGGAATGCACTCATAGAATGAACTTCTCTTATCAAGGAAGAGCAATTCCCAGTAACATTCAAGCTATGTTGGCTTCTGCAAGTTTGGATGGTGAGAACCCTTGGTATGCAGATTTAGGTGCCACTCAACATATTACTTCGAGATATGTCGACTTATCTCGATTATCAATCTTACAAAGTGCGGTGAACAAATTCAAATAGCAAGTAGTGAAGGTATGAAAATTTCTCGTTATTGGTAATGCTATTAAGAATTTAATGAATAATCGGTTTTATCACCTAAGATACTTCATGTTCCTTCGCTTCACAAAAGTTGCTTTTCAAGACATAAGTTCACTAGTGATAATAATTGTAGTATTACATTTGAAAGTGATAAATTCTTTGTGAAGGATCTTTATTCTGGGAGGAAAATTTTCCAAGGGCAGAGTAAAGATGGTTTATATCCTTTTCATTTCTCATCACAAACACCAACAACTATAGTCTCTTCTACTCATGGATCAGCTGTTTATTCTCGCTAAAAGAATCACTCATCATCTGCTACATATGAGGCTTGGACATCTTTCTTTTCAGTCTTTACAAAGAATTTGTCATTCTTTGTCTTTAAATTTGTCAAATAAATCATTACTCTGTAGTGAGTGTCAGCTAGGAAGAGCTCATAAGCTTCCTTTTAGTTTGTCTACTTCATTGTCAAATAAACCTTTGCAATTATTTCATATGGACTTGTGGGGACCTAATCCTGTCTTATCCAATAGTGGATACTTTTACTATTGTAACATCATTTATGATTATAGTAAGTATTGTTGGATCTTTTCTTTAATGAGAAAATATGATTTTATCAATATTTTTCAGTCTTTCAAATATGAAGTAGAAAATTTCATTGATATCACTATAAAGACTATAAGATCTGATGGTGGTGGAGAGTTTATTAACAATGAACTTGGTGCTTTCTTAGCTATATGTGGTGTTTCTCATCAGTATACTTGTACATACTCACCTGAACAAAATGGAGTTGTTGAATCAAAACACAAGCACTTGGTTGGTATCACAAGAACATTACTTATTCAGTCTAATCTGGCTGACTCATTCTGGGTTGATGCAATCAAGACAGCCAACTATCTGGTAAATAGACTTCCTACTACTTTTTTTATATTTTATGTCTCCTTACGAGAAGTTATATGGTTCTCCACCAAATTACCAAGACTTGAAAGTGTTTGGTTGTGCTTGCTATCCATGGTTGAAGCCATATACACATTCTAAAATAGAACCTAGAAGCAAATTATGTATCTTCCTAGGTTATACTTCTTCTCAAAAAGGTTACAGATGTTATGATCCATATTTTAGGAAGGTTTATATCTCCAGGCATGTTACTTTTGATGAATATCATTTTTCAGCTCTTGCCTGCAAGCTATTCCATACTTCCAAGATTGATTCTCAACAGTCTCACTATTATCATGATAAGTGCACTCAACCTCCTACAGCAACTGCATCACTTGAGTTACTAGACTTTGGATCAACTAATATTGTTGATCCATCATTATCTGAGCCAACAACTACAGTTGACACCACTTCTAATGGATCAACAATGACTGTTGACCCATCTGTATCTAGTTCAGCTTCTGCATCCTCAACTCCACCATCACCAGTACAGACAATTGCGCCAACTCATGGGATGCAGATAAGGGGTAAAAGTGGTATTTTTAAACCTAAGTCATATTTTTCTACCAGATATCCTTTGTCTGTTGCTCTTCTATCCAAGCTTACTGAGGCAAGTCCTACTTCTTACAAGCAAGCTATGAAACATCCAAAATGGCTTCCTTCAATGATTCAAGAACATACAGCTCTCAAAGATGCTGGTACTTGGAGTCTTGTTGACTCATCTGAAGCACAAAATCTGGTTGGCTGTAAGTGGGTATTCAAAGTTAAACACAATCTAGATGGCACTGTGGAGAGATTTAAGTCCAAACTTGTTGCTAAAGGCTATCATCAGCAAGAAGGTTTGGATTATCTTTGAAACTTTAGTCATGTTGCAAAACCTACAACTATAAGACTTGTGTTATCTATTGCGAGTTAAAAATGATTGGCCGGTGAAACAACTTGACATCGTAATGCTTTTCTTCATGGTAATTTACAAGAAGTCATGTTTATATGACACAACCTCCAGGTTTTGAAGATAAAGATAAGCCACACTTTGTCTCCGCAAGTTGCACAAATCCATCTATGGACCAGGACGGAGCTATGTGTATTGTAGGGGTGGCTACCGCCTCCCTTAAAATTTCAAAATTCTCCATAACTTGTAATCAATTTCCATTGTTTTAGTAATCCAAGGAAGAAAGCAAGACACTCTTCTCTCTCTCTTCTCACTCTTCTCTCAGAATTAAATGGAGTAAATCCTCCTAGGATAAGCTTGGGGGCTTAGTTAGGGTAGCGAAATAGGAGACGGGATTGAGATTTACACTTGCCACACAGATTTTGTTAGGACTTCGGAGATGATTTATAGTAAAATAAAAGGCCGATCAAATTGATTAAGTAAAGGTTTGTTTATTTCTATTTCTTTTGATTTTGATTTTGATGTCTTCTTGTTTCCCCTCTGTTGGGTTTGTTTCCTCTGTTGTTTTTCTTGGATGGGTTCTTAGATCTCTGCTGAGAGATATACCTCCATGAATTTCTTTCCCTTGGGTTTAGTAATTCTTCTTCGATGGATCGGTAGCTCTTTTTCGATTGAGCTAACTCCATCTTTATTTTTTCACTTGCTTTATTTCATTTAAAAAATTCGGTTTGAAAGATTACATAGTAGCAATAACAGGGATGAATTTGGGTGTTGACCTAATTTCCCTTGTAAAATCTAAACCGTATAGTAGTTTTAAAAGGGATGAAATTGGCTTTTGAGATAAATCTCGTTGGTTGTAAGATGAATTAGTAACACTAAAAGGGATGAATTTGGGTTTTGACCTAATTTCCCTTGTAAGACCTAAAAGCAGATAGTAAATCTAAAAGGGATGAAATTGGCTTCTGAGCTAAATCTCGTTGGTTGTAAAATGAATTAGTAACTATAAGAGGGGTGAATTTGGGTTCTGACCTAATTTCCATTGTAAGACCTATAAGAAAATCTAAAAGGGATGAAATTAGCTTCTGAGCTAAATCTCGTTGGTTGCGAGACGAATTGGAAATATAGTAATGTTAAAATGGGATGAACTTGGCTTCTGAGCTACTTCCCATTGCTTGAATGAAATGAAATTCGTGTTTGTTTTTCTTTTGGAAGGGATATAAAATTTCTCTTCGTCACTCGGAACAAGTAATGTATCTTGTTTCCTGGGTATGCATTTGGGTAACCATTTTGGTTTATAAAGTAAACCCCTTCTTCAATCCCTTGTTAATCTGCACAGTGATTTTCAAATTGATTTCAAGTTGGGAAACCATTTTGGTTTTAAGTTTTCTGTTTGAAAAATGTTTATAACCTGTAGTCGTCCAAAATAAAATGAAATAAGTGAATGTGAGCTCATTTGTTCGTATTGAAGATGACATGTTGAATTTGTTGGTGTTAATTGGTTTACTTAATGTTTACAAGTTGTTGGTATTGAAGATGAAGAGTTGAATTTGTTGGTGCTAATTGGTTTATTAAAATTTTACAGGTTATTTGTGCTAAATAGTTGTTAGGTCTCTTCTAATTTGGTTTTGTGATCGCAAGTTTTTAAAAAACAAAATTTTGAAACTTTGGATTTGGAAAAAATTCACCTCATATTTGTTAAACCTGTTTTATTTCATTTTCTGCTTGGCCCTCTAATCTACCCTTTTCTGGAATTAGTCGTGTTGACGTTTCTTGAAAGTTGGAAAAAGAACATTTTCAACCTAAATTTATCCTCTTTGTGGTCGAAGAAATTCAAAATTTTAATATCTCAATCCCTGATCCAAGATAAGCTAACCCAAAACAACTCCCAGGTAAGTCATATTTAATCCTTTCTCTCAGTAAATTTAAAATAGAATAGTGTTGTACTTGCTCCTCTGCTACTAAATTTTTTTAAAAAGAAATCTGGACCTAGCTATTGAGTTTTCGTTGCTTAGTAAGTGCTCAAGTTTTCCGGTACTGACTCCAACAAGTGCTCTCTATTATATTAACAAATAATATTTCACAGCATAATACATGTAACAAAAGCTTGAGGGTCCCTAATTGTTTTCTGCAGATCAGGTTGTATTTCCCTCAAGCTTTTGATTTCAAACCCTTTTATTTAAGATAATCCTTTGTTTTATCTTGTGTTATGCTTTACAACTTTCCTACTTCCTCTTCATGCTTACATGTTAGATCTTAGTTACTCTTATCATAACACATTAGCCTGCCTTTTAGTTTAGGCTTATAAGCTGAGTTTTCAATAGACTCGAGTACTTAAATCTATGCATGTTTTTTGCCTTTATTGTTTTCTACTTTTATCGTATAATGAAAATCCTGGCATGGAACACACAAGGGTGTGTCCAGAACAAAACACAACAACATCTAAAAAATTTACTTAATGTCGAAAAGCCGGATATTTTGTTTCTTTCGGAAACTAAGTCTCAAAGAAGCTTAATGAGAAACATTCTTAACTATTTTCCTAACACCCACATTGTAGATCCAGATGGAATAGCTGGGGGGCTAGCAATTGCTTGGGTGGATGGGTTTCATTTTGAAGTGGTTCAATGGAACCTCAATATGATTAACATCATAATTAAAAATAATTTCCATTCAAAGGAATGGCTTCTTACTTGTTTTTATGGCTCACCAAAACATGAAATGAAACTCGAAATAATGGGATATCTAGAGAATATAGCACAAAGAGTGAACTTAGACTCAATGCCTTGGCTAGTAATTGGTGACCTTAACATAATCTTCGATAGCGAGGAAAAGGAAGGTGGCCTTCCTTTCAATAGGAAAAAAAATTGAACCCATATTGAACTTAATACAAAGAACAGGTCTAGGGGACCTGGGTTTCAAAGGAAACATATTTACTTGGAGTAATAAAAGAGAGGGTTCGGCTAATATAAAGCAGAGGCTGGACAGAGCCTTAGCCAATGCACAATGGAATCTAGAATTCCAGGAAGCATCCCTTGAAAATTTGGTGGCAATTGGTTCAGACCATGTACCAATTGTCTTTCACTGAAATCTTCCTCTTCTTTTTTATCTCCAAATTTCAAGTTTTACGACACCTGGCTTAAAGAACCTACTTGCATAGAGGTTATAAAAAAATCTTGGGTTGTTAATTCAAGGAATCATGTCTTAGATCTTATCGAAAACATATCTACTTTAGGCGAAAACCTTAGTACCTGGAAAAGAGACGTGTTTGGAAAACCAAATAAAATGATCAAGACAATCTTAAAAAACATATAGAGATTAACCACAAAACCAACAAATGACATTAATACAAATCTCATAAACAGTAAGTTATTAGAACTAGAAGCATTGTATGATTCTTAAGAGGAAATCGGGAAACAACAATCCGTAAAACAACACCATAGCTTTGGGGGAAAGAAACACAACTTTCTTTCATGTTACAACTTTGAAAAGATGAAAAAGAAATAACATAGACTGTATACAGGATAAACATTATAATGTAGTTTCGGATAGAATAGAAATTGAAGAAGTTATGACTTCTTATTTCTCTGAGTTGTTCACTGAGACTTCTACCAATTTGGAGGATCAAATCTTTTCTAACATCACACCTTGTATATCTTTTGAGGATTATAATGCCTTAACTTTAGTTCCATCTCCAGACGAAATATGGGAGGTGGTAAAAAACTAAAACCAAACAAAGCTCCGGGACCATATGGTTACCAAAGTGAGTTTTTTTAAACATAATTGGGGAATAGTACGACCACAATTAGTGGCGGTAATACAGGATTTCTTTCAAAACAAAAAATTAAATAGTGAGCTAAATAAAACCTTTCTTTTTCTAATCCCAAAAATAAAAAATCCAAAATCTCCTGCAGACTTTAGACCAATTGGTCTTTGCAATACACCTTATAAAATCATAGCAAATAGATTCAAAAAATCTTTGGAAAACATAATTTCACCTTTACAGTCTGCGTTTCTTTCTTCCAGGAAAATTTCAGACAACATTATTGTTGCTCATGAAATGGTGCACTCTATGAAGAAAAGTAAAAAGAAAACTGGTAACATTGGTCTCAAAATAGACATGTCGAAGGCATTCGACATGGTCAACTGGACTTTTCTGATTAAAACTCTTAAAGATTTTGGCTTCTCCGAACATTGGTGTACACTAATTTATGAATGCCTTTCTATTACTTCTATTGCTTTTCTTCTTAATGGCAATCCTTGTAGTGAATTTAAACCATCTAGGGAAATAAGGCAAGGAGATCCATTGTCTCCATACTTGTTCATCCTGTGCATGGAAGTGTTTTCAAGACTGTTAAATCACTTAGAAAGTACGAAAAAAGTTCAAGGGATAAAACTAACACCTAGATCAACACCAGTTTCACACCTCTTTTTCGCAGATGATCTCCTCCTGTTCACTAGAGCTGATCTAGGTAGTTGTAAAAATATATTAGAAGCAATTCAGTTGTTTAGTGCTTCATCAGGGCAGGTAATAAACTTTGCAAAATCTGGACTGTTTCTTAGCAAAAAGGTTCACAGTAAACATTAGGGAATAATATGCAGATTAATGAAGATCAAAAAGATAAACATAAAAGACACACATCTAGGGGTGCCTCTGTTCATAGAAAGATCAAAACTTAAATCCTTTGATAATATAATCGAAAAAATGGAACAAAGAATAAAAACATGGCTGGGAAAGATCCTGTCACAGCCAAGAAAAATAGTTTTGAACAAAGTTGTTTTATCTAGCATGCCAATCTTCAACATGGGTTGATTTCTATTACCTAAAAAGACCACGAAACGAATCAATAATATACAGAGAGACTTTTAGTAGGGGAAACACACAAATTCTAAAGGTATTTACATAAAATCATTTGACTTTCTATGTAAACCAATAGAACAGGGAGGCTTAGGCTTTAAAGAGGCTAACAAGGTCAACCAAGCAATGATCAGCAGAATAGCTTGGAGGCTAGTGAGTAACCCAGATGATCTTTGGGCTCAAATTCTTAAAGGAAAATACTTTAAGAAATCAGGAGCCTTACATTCCAAGAAGAAATCAAAAGCTTCTTGGGTATGGAAATGCATCTTACAAGGAATAGAACATATTAAAAAATATAGTATATGGGAAGTGGGTGATGGCAAATCCATAAATATCTGGGATGGTAAATGGATACCAACCAGGGAAGCGACTCTGGCAGAGTCTATTCACCAAGGAAACACAAACATAACACTTGTGTCTGACCTCATAGACTCAAACACGAAAAAGTGGAATTTGGAACTGCTACAATCTCTGTTTGACAACTCAATAGTGCAAGAAATCAATAACATAAGACTTTATACGAATGCTGAAGGTCAGTTGAAAAAAGATAAACTAAGATGGACATTAACTAGGAATGGAGAATTTTCTGTAAAATCTCTATATGCCAGATTACTAAATCCTTCTAATACCATTTCTGACAAAACTAAGAAGTTTTGGAAAGGATTATGGAGCATGGACACTTCTCAAAGAATCAAATTGTTTATCTGGAAATGTTTGCAGGATGCACTGCCTACTAGACAAAAATTAATATCTGTGGAAAACAAATGTGTGTTTTGTAATGATGTTGTGGAATCTACATAGCATTTGTTCTTTGATAGTGACTATGCAAAGGATGTGTGGAATATGCCACCAATGGCCTCACAGGGAGCACCTCAAAACTTCTACTCTGCGAATAATTCTTTCTTGCATAAATACAATGAATGGATAGCCGGTGATTTGAATTCTACATCAATGGCACTTGCAGCAACTAAGTGCCGGTTCATCTGGAAGGAAAGGTGTCTTAGGATTTTTGAAGATAAATCTAGAACACCTGAACAACTTACACTAGATATCACTAGACACTATGCTTATTGGCATCCAACAAACTTTAATAGTTTGAGTGAACCTCAATGTAGAATCATAAAACCAACACCATATTGGAACTTCCTACCATTAACACTTTCAAACCGAATTGTGACGCATCCCGGTTATCCGAAAATACTAATGCGTGTGGTTTGGTTTTATCCTTCAGAATCGACAAGAACCTTCAAAGGAGCAGAATCGGCGTCTTCGAACTTCCACAAGTAAGTAAGAGGCTTTAACTGCGTGCAGTGCAACTAAATGGGCCATCTCAAAGAATTTACAAAATATGGTCATTGAAGGGGATAATCAGGCAGTAATGAGGCACTTACAAGGAAAAGTTTCAACCATACAATGGCAAAGTCTGGCCATTCTTGAAGAAGTAAATAAGATAGCAGAGATAACCTTGTTTCTTTTTTGGGTTTCCACTATGTAGACAGAAAGGCCAACAGAGTAGCTGATCTATTGGCAAAGAAAGGAAGGAAAAGCAACATCACAACCTCTTGGGCAGACCAAGCTCCTAGTTTTTTAGTTCCAACAATAACTTATGACACTATCAAAGCTTATGAAATATGTAACTTAAATAAACTTTCCTATAAGTTTCGAGGATTAATCGACAGATTCAATATCGAAATACTACTCATTTCGAGTTGGTAAATCGATAAGACTAAATCAATATGATTATCATCCTCTCGCTTTCTATCAATATATATCTATTTTCAAAAAAAAATCCATTATTTTAGGAAAATATCCAATACCAGCCCCCCATAAAATTAATTGTAAATATATTCAAGTTGACTTAGAGATATTTTACTAAATTTGTCAAATTTTAGGGATTACGTGGGGAGTGGAGCGATTACGTGGAAGTGGGGATTAATTCTCGTTATCACGGATTTTCTTTCGAGCAAGGTCTTTGTCCGACCGCTTTTTGGGAAGCTATCCCGCTCAAGCGGCTTCTTTGTCGTTCGATCACGCTAAAACCCAGATCAAACAGCCTTGAACCCTTTAGGGGAAATGGTGGGTCCTTTTCTGAAAGTGGTGGGTCCTTCCCTGAACGCGAATCCAACCGTTAATTCGATCATCCAATCCAATGGTAAAGAAGCCGCTTGAGCGGGATGCCTTTCCGCAAAACGGTGCGGGATAGCATTTGTCTTTTCTTAACCTCAACACTCATGTATCCAAGTTATGGTTTATATCACACGTGTTTCTTTTTAGTTTATTTGCTTAAGAGACGTGGGTATATGTTTTAGTTACAGAGAAGAATTAATGAAAGTGAACTAGATGAAGAAGAAAGTGATCATATTGAAGGTATTAGTTTTACTTCTTTTTGTTAATTTTCGAACTGGATTGCTTTCTTTCAAAATTTAAAAGTTAAGGTTTGTTTGTTTATGACTTTGTAATTTGTCAATTTCCCCTTTGTTTTGGTACTCTGTCTAACAATATACAAGAACTAATCCAGTTTACTGTGGGTACGTACAAAGACATATGATATGGACGGGAATAGAGATGAAAACTAATGCTTTTCACCTAGAAAGGTAAGAATTTTGATGCTTATATTTGTTGTGTGTTTCATTTTTTATTTTTATGCTAATAGCCAAGCATCAAATTATCCGAGGAAAAATTAGCAATATTATTAGTGATTTGCAACGTGATCCGGGGTTGCGTCCCCAAGTGTGGGAATATGATGTTAACAGCATATAGCACATAGCATTTCAGCGAGACGAGACGAGGTTAGACGAACATATATATTGCACTTTGTCCATATCGGCCTAAGCTTTTAACGCATTCTGCTATTTGGTACATTCGTGGTTTGGTTTATTCCCATCATAGTTAGTGTAAAAAGAAAAATTGGCTTCGCCCCCTTTGTGAAAAAATCCTGGTTCCGTCCCTGCTATGGACTGAAACAATCACCAAGGGCTTGATATGATAAGTTGATGAACTCCCTTCTTGAAATTGGTTTTAAACCATCTCATGTAGACTCTTCTTTGTGCATTTACAAGGTTGGAAATATCATCTGCTATATTTTGGTGCATGTGGATGATAGTAGTAGAGTAGTCATGTCGATGATGCTAGTTTTGTGATTATGGTTGTCAAATAAGGCTGACATATACCAAACTTGGAAACTGACTGACTATATATCCGTAATCAGTTTTTTGGTTAATTAGGCTTTGGATTTGAATTCCTGGGTGTAAAAGACAACCAAAATATGACCATGGTTCAAATAACCTAGAGTTCAAAATCAATGGTTCTAATATCCTTATTGGATATCGTGCCCAAATATCTTTTTATCGCTTTACTAATATACCCTCTTCACTTTCTCTTTTTTCTAAAACTCGATCCATTTCTTCCTCCTCTCCGTTTTCTTTTCATTTCGTCATCGGCGACACCCTCCTCCACCACGATCACCACCAATGACACCATCGCCGACAATTTTATGAGCAATTCTTCAAGACTCCAAATCCATTTGATTGATAGTGCTAACAAACCACATTGGTAAGTTTTCCTTTTCATCATCTTTATAGTTTCTATGAATTTTGTAAAATTATGATGATTTTACAAATTCTTTAAAATTATTGAAATTTTGTAAGTTTTCCTTCTCATCTTTATTGAAATTCAAGTAAAATTATGCCGATTTAATTTTTTTGAAGTAAATCGGGATTGCAACCAAAGGTAGTCGTAAGTTAATTGATTCTCCGTGTGGGGTTTTGGTCAAGTTGGCTTGATGTTTGAGAAATTGTCTCAATAACCAAGCAGTGAAGAGATAGGTTTAGTATCAATGGAGAAGTGATGGTGTGGGACTAAGAAAGATGAGGTACAGATTGAACTAGTTGTTAGTGGGGATTTGTCCGGTAACAAGAGATTAGTAAGAAAACTATATACAAATGAACCAATTGATACCGTTAGAGTCCAATAGGGAGTAGAAAAGTTAAACGAGAACAGTGTATTCTACAGGCCATGTGCTCAATCTAAATTCTTATCAACACCAAGCACATTGTATATGAACAAATTTCTCAATTAATTTGTTTCATTATTTTTCTTTTTAGAGGTCAAATTTTCAGTGGAACATCACCTTGTGCTGTTTCATTATTTTTCTTTTCATTATATATTTTGAAATCGAAGAACATTAGCTTGTGTTGTTTGTTGTGACGGGGCATCATCAATTTTCGTAGATAAGACGTTGTCCGTTGTTGGAGGAGGAGACAATGGAAGATGCGGATTTCTTAATTGAGTTTGGGTCCGTGGTGACCAATTCTTATGACGATCGATGAGGGATCGGATTATGCCCAGGACTTCACTATTAAATCGAGTGTTAAATACTTTGATTGTTTCATTTAGTTCGTTATTATTTTGGGGGGTTTGTATGCAATCAACGATTGAGTCGAAATTTGTACCGTGGCATGATCGATTGTGAAGGAATTGGGTTTGATTTGAGAGTTAAAAAGATGGCCGTGTAGGTAAAAAGATGGTTGTGTACCAAGCTTTCAAGGAGTAATTGGTACTGTTAGTGCCCTTTTAGGTGATGCAGTTGAATCGTGGCTATGAATAGGGGGTCAAATGGAGTTCTACCGTTGTACAATGATCATCGGTGATTACTAGGTTAAACTAGATTTTTTCATTTAAATACTCAAGATGCACCCGAGTGCATATTGTATATTCTCGACGAAAAGTGGTTTTTCGCCTAGATGCACCCGAGTGCACAGTGTATATTGTTTTGTTGGTCTAATTTTTCTTCTTTCTATATGTTTCTCGTTGATGTTTTAACGATGAATGTGATGGTAATAGTTGGAGTTTTATTACTCGAGATCATGAACTAGTAATTTTTGTTGTGTTTCATATACTCTAGGTGATTATTGGGATGAACCTAGATTTATCTACGAAGTACATAAGATGTACCTGAGTGCATAATGTATATTCTTATCAAAAAAATAGGATTTGGCTTAGGTGCACTCGAGTGCACAATGCATATGCATGTTTCTTATAATAAATATATGTTTTACCACTTTTGCACCCTGTTCATAATGCATATTCTTATAAGAAATATGTTTTGGCTTGGTTGCACCTAGGTGCATAATGCATATTTTTATTTTAAATAAATTTTGGCCAAGTTGCAGACGGGTGTGCATATTTTCATAGGAAATGAATATTGGTCGAGTTGCACTGGGTGCATAATGTATACTGCATTCAGGTTTAAAATAATTTTTTTTTTTTCGATTTTCATATCAACAATGGATCTTGTTTCGTAGAGATTTTCGACCCCTTTCCAAAAATGTAAATTTTATTAAAATCCGACTTATATTTTGGAAGTTTAGACATTTCTTGTGATTAATTTTATATTGGAGTAGAAAATAAATAGGAGAGAGAAAAGGATATGATGTTAATAAAAGTTTAAAGTTAAGTGGCACATACGACTAATTTTTCTTATGTCTTTTTCACCCAGACCTATACTTTACAAGTCCATTGCTCCCGCACTTTATGGGTTGTGGTCATATGACCCATTTTCCGATATCCTAATAGCCATGACATTCAGCATACAACTTGAAACATATAAAATCTGCACCAATCCCTACAGCTACACATGAATTAAACTATACATTCTAACATCTCTAGATTAAATAGAGCATTAATTCGGTTAAAATTGCAAAACTGACAAAATTGCCATACTGCATCCCTTCTTGGGTCTTACTGGGTCTCACGTCTCATACAGGGCCTGGCTCTGAAATACAGGCATCCAACTCAGAACAAATTGGCAATGAGTGGAAAGGCCCAAAAGATTATAAACCGCAGGATCTTAGATTGGCCAAACAATGTGGGACTAATAATCTCAACGGTTATTGTAAAGATGAGATGCTAAAAGGGAGGTTTTTGATTTTGACGGGGTTTTAAGTGAAGTCTGATTTCCTGAGGTGTGACGAAATCGGATTTAGAGGGTACACAGATAATTTCTGGGGCTATACACAGAGGAACAATCCTTCTAACTTCCAGGGTTTCATAAAAGGAAATAGCTTCGTTATAGAAACCAGGGTCGATTATGGCAATTCTCAAAAATAGAAGTCTGCCCTTCTATATAAGCTAGACCGATGAAGACACCATTGTATTATTATAACAATTTTGGTCTCTGCAGAAAGAGAGAAAAGGAGAAATTTGAGTCAATTAACAGTTTAGTTAGCAAGTAACATACCATGGCAGAATCAATTGATGAGAAGAACTACTGGAACAGATGTCTATTTGGTAGTGAAAGCGGAGGTGAAGAAGAAGAATACGGGCTCTCAATTCCACCTATGGACGAGGCATTCTTGAGTATGAATAACGATGACCCAGAGATAGTACGTGATTTTTCAAACTTTTTTGATGGATTAGGAGATGATGCTGCACAACCAGATTCAAGTAACAAAACAGAACCGAGCAAACCTAGAAGTAATGCTGGTTCAGGAAAACAATTGAAGAAATTGATTGAGTCGCTTAAACCACCACCGGCTACTATGAAGGAAGAAAAGAAGATTTTGGCCAGTTTAGATTATGATGATATGGAATCCAAACTTGAAATCGCCAAGAGAAAGCTTCGCGATGGGTATCAAAAAGTTGAAGAAGCAAAAAGGCAGAGAAGAATCCAAATTGTGGAACCTCATTGCAATAAGAAGAGTGTTAAAGGTGCTGCTAGAAACCGCGTAGATAATGCGAAGGCTCGTATACAATGGAAAATTCAACATCTAAAGGCAAGTAGGAGAAGAAGCCCAGCAAAGGTCATTGCCGTCTTTTGAAGATTTTTTTCAAAACTTATTTGTATAAATTGCACAATGTAATGTAAAACAAGAAACTCAATTCTTGGTCTTTTCTAATTCTTGATCTTCTCTGATTCTTTGAGTTTGGTATGTGAATGATAAATTAGCATTAACAAAACCCTAATTGAGTTTGATGGCATTGAATTAACCTTATAAACTCAAAGGACACTTTTTAATGGTCTTGTGAAAAAAAAAAAAATTGCAACAAAATAGTCTTGCTTTTTGTCAGTTTCACTACTCAATTTTATCACCTATTTCTGTCATATTTTCATTTTATTCAACAATGAGATAAATTTTATACCAAATATAAACAGTGGATAACTTGAAAGTACTACAAAAAGAAGTACACATTTTTAATGAAGCTCATTTCATCTCAGCTTCTTATAAGAACTATATGCAATGGCAACTGAAACAAAAGCACTGACTACGGCAAGAGCAGCATATGTGTCTTCCCGTTCCCAACTTTCAAACCATGTTGGCATTGCGCACACTTTTCTTGTGCCAGTACCCTTGCCGCTACTAGTTCGAAGCAGTTTCTTGTCAGTGCTCTTCTTTAGCTTCTTTTCTTTAGGAAATTTCACCTCCTGCTCACGACGTGATTGTTTCGTTCTATCCTTTCTGGTACTTGACAACACGAAGAGCTTTCATTGCCTTGACAACAACCTGCAGTCTCATAGGAAGTGCCATTTGGTTCAATCTCATAATCGTCAACGGGCTCTCTTATTACCTTTTCGTAGTTGGCTTCATTGTTCAATCGCAGCCTTAGCTCTTGAACGTGTTTCTGATCATTTACGGATAAACCCATCTGACCCCTACGTCAAGGATAACTATCTCAAATGCAAATCACAACATTTAATGACTAAGAAATATGATATTACATATTCACAAACACAAAAGGAAGTGTGGAAATATCAAAGATAAGTCAATATTAAGAAGTTTTATCCACCCTAATACCTAACTGATCCAATTACTGGCTATATACAAACATATTGTATCTCATACAATCAAATAGTACGATGATGTGCTGCAAGGATTGGCAAATGCAGAAGCTAAGCGACAAAGGGGATAGTAAATAAAAAACTACCTCCAAAGTCTGTCTATAATTTCTCCTTTCCCAATATGCTGCTCAAGCAAAAGAGGTACATCATCTGGGGCAACATACCCATACCTGCAATTTATTTAAAAAAAAACTTAATAAATTGGAGTGCTGAACCAAGACAGCAAATATGAAGTTAATAATACAATAGCAGCATTAAACTGTTAGTCTATGTGAAACAGGATGAATCTGGTCAAATTTCACATTTAAGAAAGAAAAACAAGCCTAAGAAAATAAAAATACTACGAGACACTCCATGAAATCAAAATTCTGAACTGCAAGTCTGTTACCAGATAACGAGTTTTCTAAAATCCAAGCTGATTATGGTCTGGCGAGCCAGTTAGAACCAGTAAACGTATCACCAAATATATCGAGATTTTCTTGTATTTTATTAGGAACCAGATTTTGAACAACATCCTAACTAAACGATCTTTTAAGATATCATGAAACAGTTACAACATAAAATGTTTACACACTTATGTTTGTGAAAAGGACAGAAGAAGAAACAAGTAAATGAAACATAATCAGAAGAGACTTCACACATACCAATGACCGTTAACCATTCCATCGCTATTTCGACTGAAAATAATCACATTTCCAGCGTATTTGTGTCCCCCAATGTGTGAACAGGGGCTAACAGACACACCTTGGACACCCCGTAAGTCAATCTCTTCTTTAAATCGTGCAATCAATGCAGGTCCACAGACACCACATCGACGATCCCGACTTCCATGAGAACACACAAAGACATATGTACCTGACAGTGCCTCGGGTGTTCCAGGCAGCCATTCGTTGTCTTTCACTAGAACTTCTTCAACAAATGTATCCACATCAAAATGTGTCAGTCGCCTGAAACGACCAGTATTACTGTATTAGTACAAGAGAAAGAGAAGATCAGAAAATCCCCATAGATCTTCCAAACAAGCTGTAAATACCTGTATCTAATCATGTCAGGGAAGATCAAAATATCCCCATTTGATGTCTCGTACCATCGTGCCCCTCACATATTGTTAGCCGAGTCTTTAACAAAGAAAACAAAAGAACAAGTTAATAGCAGAAAGATAATAGTAATCCAATAAACTAAAATCACAAATACAACAATGAGTCACATGCTTTTTACTGCATCAGCTTGATTGCTTGAGCACTATATATGTTCAAATATACTTTTTCCAGGAAAATCAAGTTTAGTATACAAATTATAGCTATTAGTTAATGCTGATTTCTGGGGGGAATGGTATACATTAAAAGCAACCGAGAGCAAGCAATATGGTTGGGATAAACTCCTGACCCAATCGAGAATCCAGCGAAGATGCAAGTACTATGGGTCAAAACACAAAGGAAGAAACAAAATTTCCTACTTGGTTCCCTGAATTCAGGGAACGAAGTACGGAAGTTTACCCTGGCGGACAATACCGCCCCAGCTCGCGGATTTCTGCTATCTGGCCAATATCACTTGGATAACCAATATCTGGTTTATATATAGTATGTGTTTAGACATTATTTTGACCGCTTTATGCATTTGATTGCACAACTTATTTGGTACCAACTAACCACTTAAATCTGTCTTGTCCACTCCCACCAAAATGGATAGGTAAGCCTTGAACAAAATAGATTTCGAGTTTAAGAGCCAAACAAGCTATTTTAATACCCCTCGCTACACCCGCATAACTCAAGTGAGAAGTACAAAACTAGAAGGCATTTCAGCACACTCCTCAACTGTCAGGAAGATATCTTATCATAAATGTGATTCCTATTTAGATAGTAAATTTGGAAATGCAAATACAGATGTCTAAGTTGTTAACTTTAGTTTTCTGCAGTAGAATAATGATGACAATGTTGTAAATTGTAATGACTAAGAAGGTAATCAAACCGGAGTTTCTTCCCTAGAACCCAAATTGCAGTAACCACCAATTTTCCTAAAACTCAAATTCCTCCAAACCCTAATTCAAATTGCAGTAACCTACAAAAATCCATACTCCAAAACCCTAAATCAAATTTTCCCAGAGCTCGAAACCACATTTCATCCCAAGTATACATTTCTTTGCCATCTTCATATATTCACTTGCACAATAAATTACAATAAAATTAGATAGCAATCTCTAAAACCCCTAATCATACTCTCATTACACCACCTTCCAATGAACTTAACTATACATTATCCGAACCCACTGAACCAAATTTCATATCTTTAACCTAATCAACTCATAAATTCTACTTCAAAATCATTAAAAGCCATTCCAAAATCCAATAAATTAACAAAAAAAACCAGAAAATGAAAAACGAATAAAACCCTAACCTGTTTCTTCATCTCAGCCTTTCTAGCCAAAAGAGCAGCACATAGAAGTCTGGGTAATCGATCAAATTCTGCCGCTTCAACATGAGGAGGCCATACTTGAGGATTTTTATAACATAAAAATACATGACGGTGATAGATCTGTACTGAACCAACTAAAGAAGTCTGCCCAAATTCAGGGCGCAAGAAACCAAACTCAATATCGCTATTACTTCCACTTCCAGCATCTCCTGCTGTAAGAAATCCTTCGTTTTGAAAGCTTCCAGAAGCGCTTCCAATCTGAGAATTTGGACCTTCAACACCAAGATAATCTGAAACTTGTATTGGTGATGAAGAAGAAGATGGGTTCATGAAAGAAAGTGGTTCGTCTCTGTTGCTGCTGCTAGCCATTAATTAGAGTAAGTAAAAGAGTGAGAGAAAGAAGATTTATTTCTTTAGTGTTTGCTGGTCTTAATCTAATTGAGTCTCACTCTGGTCTCCGCCTCTTTTGTTCCTCAAAAGTTGGAATACAGTTGGACTGTCTCGTTTTATTCACCCACCTGTAAAATGGTTTTGTTCACTTTACACCCATGTTTTGCTGACTCGCAATTTGGATTTGAGTCAACCCGAGTGGCTGCGAGTCAAATATCTGACTCGATCTCTGAATCAGACCTGATCCTTCATTTGGACCTATTTGAGTCAGGTGTGAAAATGTCCCTGATTCATGGACCAAACCACTAACTCACATATTTCTGATGTGTTTGAAAAATGAAAGATCTCAAAATGAGATAGATTTGACTCAAAAAAAAAACACTGAGTCAGATCCAGATGAGTCAGGTGATTTTAGCCAAATCCATACGACTCAAATCCAGACGACTCAAGTGAGTTGAGAATGAACAAACAACATGTAAGTCAGCATCGGACTTGGAAAGTCATTTATTTTTAGATATCATCATTTTGACTCAAGGTTCCACTCATGTCATTGGTTCACAAAGGTTTTTGTACCTGATTTGTTTGGCGCACATTTGACTGGATTCAGAAATTTTATATACCTCAATCTTCAATAAAAAAAAATTCGGATGTAAGAATTTATCAAATGTAATGAGTTAGAATCAGACGAATCAATTGAGTTAGAAAAACAAAAAACAAGAAGTGCAGCCAGTTTTAGCGACAAGATTCTAATACGTCCGGTTACTAAACGATTTGGAATGGAAGCATTTCGTGGAACGTGCCTGGGGAATGGCTTGAAAATGGTCCCAAAACGAATCTTGAGACTGCCCGTTTCCAAATTGGAAAAACCTTCGGAAAGGATTCAATTCAACCTTGGTGCTACTATGGTTACTCAGGGAAGAAGCAGAATCTTCAGTACCGGCGGGATAACGCATATGGGAATTTACCTGCTTGTTTTTCTAGGTAGATAATAATTCCCAAGATTATATATAAAGAGAGAGAGAGAGGAAAAAAGACAAGATAATTCATTATACTGCTCTCACAATATACACAACCAAACCACTACGTTAACTTGTTCTTCTTCTTCCCAACAAACATCCACTCACTCATATCCAATATGTGCAACAGTCTCGTGTCATGATATTTTGCAATGTACTGAAAGTCATACCGGATTCTCGCCAGGAAGATAAGACGGTGACCCACCTTCAACTTGGTTCTTCTTTTTATGAAAGATACCACTCAGAGAAGGCAAGAGCTTTTTGGATCCATTGTTTTTATCAAACTTTCGTGACTTACTAATCTTCTCTGAAAATGCCTTCTGAAACTTCTCATTCACTGGGGATGATTTCTTCTCTGATGGCTGCTTCTTCATGAGCTTGGGCTGAAATGGAGGAGCTGGGGATGAATCAGGAGATGATGCAGCTTCTGTTTCTGCTAGAATTCGGCTTGCAGCTTCAGCAGCTCTCTTTTGCTCTCTTTCCCTCCATCTGCGAAGCTCTCCCTCTATTGCTTTCTTTGCCATCTCAGCCATCTCTGCTCTTTTTGTAGCTTCTTCTGTTGCAACTTTTATCTCCTCAATCTCCTTCCAATTTGTCTCCAACTTCCTTTGTGCTTCCTTCTCACTCTCTTTTATGGCTTCCACCTGTGCGATTGCTGCAGCTATTTTCATTTCAGCCAACACATCAGATTCCTCAACTTTCCTATTTAAGGATTCAAATTCCTCAGTCGAGAGAGTGATCTTTGCACCAGACTCTGAAGTTGAGGCCCGGGCAGCATTAGTTCTTTCTGATAAAACCTTAATCTGACCTAGAGCTTTGGTCTCCGCCGCTTTGGCTTCCTCAGCCTCATTCAAAGCTATCTCTAGCTTTTTCTTTGCTTCTTCTAAGGCATGTCTAGTTTCTTCGGCTTCTTTTTTCAAGTCTTCCACATTCTTTTTCATCTGTTCTGCTTCTGTTCTAGCGTTTTCAGACTCCAATGACAGCTGTTGGATGGTTGTGACCAGTTCATCAGAAGCATCTTTTGCTTTGGTTTCTTCTGCAAGAGCTGCCTCAAGTTCAGCTTTACTTATACGCAGCTGCACGTGCAGACTCCCAGCAATAGATTCAGTCACAGCTTCTTTCTCTTTCAGTTCAGAATGCTCCTTCTTCACTTTCTCTAGCTCAGTCTTACATGACTCCACGAGGCTTCGAAGGGAGTTCTCTTCCTCGGCTACTTTTTGTAGCGACTCTTTAGCATCATCAAGCTCCAAAGTAACAAATTTAACAGAATCCAGATCAGAAGCCTTTGCATTTTCCATTTCTTTTTTCAAAGCACCAATCTCAGCATCAGTTTCAACCAGCTTAGCCTCCAGACTCCCAGGAAGAGTGGGATCGAATCCTTTCTTGAATGATTCCAACTTGTTCTCTGCTTCTTTTAGAGCAGCCCCATAAGATTGGCGCTGAGCCTCTTTTCCAGATAGAATGTTAACTCTTTCTTGCTGGGCCTGCATTGCAGCATGTTTAACATCCACAAGTGACTCCTCTGCAGCTGAAATCTCCTTAGATATCTCAGATGCCCTCTCTGTGTTAGCTTTGGCTGAGTTTTCAGCTTCTGCAGCTTGCTTGAAAGCAGCAGCTTTCGCTTCCATTGACACCTCATAATCCTGACGTATTTTAGTGAGCTCTTGCTTTGCAACATTAAGTTCAGAAAGGGCAAGTGTGTACTGTTCTCTAGCACTATCTAGGTCATGTTCCCAAGCAGCATTGGATTGTAGAGAATTTCCAGCAGTTGCTTCTTCAAGTTGCTTGGCCTGATTCCTGGCAGCTTCTGTTGCCTTGATTGCTGACTCTTTAGACTCATTTATTGTCTTTAGCTTCTGTGTCAGGTCATCAACTGTTCTTTTGGCTTTTCAAGTTCATTAAGTGCTTGAGCCTTAGTGGTTTCAGCATTTTTCAGCTGTTCCTTGAACTTGTTCAATTCCTTTTGTGCCAAGTGGAGCTGTGTCTCCTTCACCAACACTCTCTGCAAAACAGATATAATTAAGAAAATTGGCAGGATAACTTTTATGCAGTGACACAGTAAATCCAAGCCATAGGAAATTGAAGTCATGAAAAGGAGCTGTAACAACTGAAGTGGTTCCTTTGAGCTAGGAAGACTACATTATGATATGGATTAACTCGACGCATACTGAAATAAATGTTCTTGTAAAAAGTATGGAAGAGGAGACAGAAACCAAACAACTGCATCTTGTTCATTTAGCATAAACCAAACAAAGAGTGTTTTGCTAATTTTCAATCATTCAAGAAAGTATTAGCATGTTAGCAAGAAATGCACAGTCCTTCACATCACAGGCAGTAATAACACTATCATTCAGTAAAAGAAACAACAGAAAAAGAAGTGCTGAAACGGAATAAATCAACTTAGCAAATACCTCTGTAGGAGGAAGTTTTGATTTCTTAATGACAGGCTTCTCCCCCGAGCCTGAGAAGGCTGCTTCACCAAACAAGCTAACAGCAGCTTTGACAGAGGCAAATGGTGCCCTGGTGTCTATCTCTCCTACCTCCATCCGTGGAGAATCTTTTGGACTGTCATAAGTTTTTTTCCCCATACTTCTGAAGGAATCCAATAACCCTCTCTCAATTTGACCTGTTAAATGGGACAGAAGTATTGAGCAAAACACTTTTCTAATGCAAAAAAACCTAAAGTTAGATAGAAACTTTTCAACTAAAATCAACTAGCGAATAACACTATCAATTATAAAAGTTTCCATAAACATATAAACTGTCAACACTTGGCATATCAACTAACAAAATGAGACGAGCATTTACAATTTTGATGATTGCATATCAACTATCAAAGTGATAAGTCATAAAACTTCGCAGTTAAGAGGACAAATATCTCTACAAACACAGGAATACAACACATGCTACCACTACTTATTGCTGCATCTTATATATTCCATCAGCAATCCTCAAACAGTATCACATATTAATAACATACTTGAGCTATGCCTCCGAAGAGATAGGTTAACCAAATCTATTAAAACTCAAACCATTCATCCGCTGATACGTGAGGGCACATCCCTCACAGCTAAGCTATTTAACTATTATTATTATCATTATTCGCAACCCATCACAAATTTACAACATTCTCAAAATTCTACCCAACCTTAACAGAATTACTGTATACCATTATGTTACCTGTAGCAAAGCTGATCCTATGGGAAAAATTTCACGATTCTAATTCCCTTCTCCCAAGATCATTTTCCATAATATATCTCAATAAAAAAAAATTATAATCATTAATTATTCGTCTTTTAAAAGGGATTCTTCTCATTTTTCAGCATATTCCCCTCACAAAGAAAAAAAGATTTTAGGGCAAACATGAAAAGATTTTTAAGCATATTTCATTAATTACACACGAAAAAATAGGAAAAAATATAAAAAATACTTGTCATGAAATCGGTAAAGCCAGGAGATGAAGATGAAGAAGATGTATATACCTGATGATAATGTTTAAACAACAAAACCCCGTTTCCAAAACGCGAGGATGATTCGAATTTCCAACACCCGATCAAAGATCTAAAAGAAACCCTTTTAGATAATCGCTGAATCAACAAAAACTAGGCGATCAAACAAGAAAAATCCTCGAGTGGTTCTTGAATTGAGGAAGAATAAAACCCTAGAAAAGTTGGAAATGGGTTGGTAACGGGGTTTGAAATGACAGAGTTGGAGAGAGAGAAGTTGAAAATTTGAAAGTGGTTTTCTATACGAATTTATATACGATACGAGGCTCGAAAGTATAAAAAGTGGAGAAGTTGGGACAGGTCAGCTTCCAACACCTTTGTTGTGCATTTTTAACTCGTGACGGTAAAGACAAAAGAAGAAAAGTTTTTGGTTAATCGAATGAATTGTTGCTGTTTCTAAAATCCGGATGTATGTATGTTGAGATAACAACACAAAACAGCTGTTGTTATCGTGGAGTTGTTTTTTGGTTTGTTTTTCTGGATATCATCTCGTTAAACAGCACACACTAAAGAAGAATTAACAGGAAAATAACTGACTTCAAGACTCACCAATGAAGTTGTGGATCTTGTTACTCTTGCTTGGGAGAAAAAAAAGAGCATTGGCTTCTACTTTGACGAATGAAAAACTAAGCTGAAAAAAAAACGATTCTACATCCTGAGAAAGATTTTCTGAAGAGAAATTGACAGTTTGAATTTTCCCAATGATAACAAACAAACTTAAGCACACAATTGTTCGAGAGATTTAAACACACTATTACAATACATAATATTCCCTCTTTTTGGAAGAAAGAGATACTTTCACGTTTTCATTTTAAATTTAAAAATAGGACAAATTGAAAAAGTGAAAGATCTTTTCGTAAAACGAGGAGTATTGTTTGAGCCTCCCAAGGGATGTTGAAAACTTGATAGCTATCTTGACGAACCGCATTCACCAGATTCCTCGACGGTCCTGATTTGTATCCGAACGAAGTTAGACCCAGCTCCTTGATCCAATTGAGGGGAACAAACAAGCTTTAGCTTCAGCGTCTAAAGGGAAGGAAGCCCATCCTGACCCTGCTCAGATGCATCTCCGTCGACATGCGGAGTCCATAATGAGAACAACAAAACCCATAGATAAATTTGCTTCCAGAAAAGAAGCATAGCACTGCACTATCCATTCACAATAAAATCGATTTTCTTTTGCTGTGTGGGGAATAACCGGGATGTGCCTAGCTGGTTTGTCATTGTAATGGTAGAGGTGATCCATGATAATAATATTAATAAGCTTTATAGGGTAAGGTCTGACTTTATCAAAAACCATTTTGTTTCTATATTTCTATATGTGCCAGATTATGCAAGAGATTTTAGACCATAAATCAGCTAATCTGTTATCATTTATCCAACAATTAAACCGGTTTTGATTTCATTATCATAATTATAGCTAAGAATACAACTCGGGGACATAGAAAACTATATAGTTTTAGTAAAATTGCATTCAACAAAAAGATGTATTTCATCTTCAAGGATATCATTATTGCAAAGACTACAGAAAGGATTAGCATCTTTGTTAGCAATACTTAATCTTTTTCCTAATGGTAACACTCTCGAAATAACTTTCCATTGGACATCTGAATCTTAGGAATGGGGTTTAACTTCCAAAGTTTTTTAAAACATTTAGAATTGTTTTCAGTAGTAGTGTAACCACTAATAAACTTGTAAGCAGAGCTGGTGGTAACCTCTCCAAAAGGATTCGATTTCCATTTAACTTTATCTTCTATGGAGATGTTTGGTGTTATATATAAGATCTTATTAACATCATTGTTACTGAAATTCTTAGTGAGAACATTATGGTCCCAGTTTTCATTGTTATCAAACAACTGACAAACACAGTGAGGTAAATACCATCAATAACTTTAGGTATTAACTTATCTTTCTGATTTGGTAACCAGTGTTGCGTCCAAATTTCAACGTGTTCTCTATCATTTACTTGCCAGGTATGATTCTGTTTTATAATGTCTAAACCTTTTTTAATGCTTATCCAAATCCAGGAGAGTCTACTTTTCTTTCCTTTAATTAGAGGATTAGAGTTGGGAAAGTATTTTGGTTTTAAAACCTTAACCTTAACCCAAAGGAGATCATCATTATTCATCATCCTCCAAGCAAGTTTAGTTAAAAGAGCATGATTTTGATTATGTGGGTTCTTAATAACTAGACCACCCTGATCTTTTGGAATAGTTACGCTATTCCAGGCTTTGGTATAGACACTTTTTTTAGGATTACATTTTTTCCACCAAAAATCTCTTTTGAGTTCTATCAAGTTTATCAAGAACTCTTTTAGGAAAGGCAAGACATTGCATCTGATAAATGGGATGACAAGACATAGAACTCTTAATGAGAACAATTCTTCTGGTTTGATAAAGAATTTTTGATTTCCAACCTTGGACAAAATTATAGTACTTTCCTAATAGGGCTTCAAAGTTATTTATTTTGTTTTTATCAAAAAATAAAGGTGTTCCAAGGTACTTATCATTTGTCGAAATCTTAATCTTAAGAATTCTATTGGGATCTTTGTGAAAAAGCGGGGGTCTAACAACCATACCCAATATTTCGTTTGGCAATCAATAGACAAACTCTAATATACTTTCAAGAGAATCAACTAGTCGATCGACTCAATCTAGAAAAGTATATCAAAGAGTTTTGGTATCTCTCTTTCTCAATTCAATCGCAATCGGCAAATAGGAATTTGCGAGCCCGATTGAATATAAGAGAAGTAACTTGAACAGTACCAAAAGACCAATGTTCAAGGATCAATCAATTTCAATCAACAACCAAAGGTCGGATTTACCAATTGACCGATTCAACGCACAACTTGTGATATTTCAATTATATAACAAAATATAATGCGGAAAAGAAATAAAACAAACAATTCTAATTTTGTTAACGAGGAAAACCACAAATGCAGAAAAACCCGGGACCTAGTCCAGATTTGAACACCACATTGTATTAAGCCGTTTCGGACACTAGCCTACTACCAATGAACTTAGGACTCGGACTGTAGTTGAACCCTAATCAATCTCACACCGATTCAAGATACAGCTTGCGCTCCTTAGGTCTCCGATCCCGCCAGGATACTACACACTTGATTCCCTTAGCTGATCTCACCCACAACCAAGAGTTGCTACGACCCAAAGTCGAAGACTTGATAAACAAATCTGTCTCACACAGAAAAGTCTTTAGGAATAGATAACTGTCTCCCATAGAAATACCTACGAGTTTTGTTCCGTCTTTTGATAAATCAAGGGGAACAGGAACCAATTGATATACCGGACTTATATTCCCGAAGAACAGCCTAGAAATATAAATCACCTCACAATAATCTTACTCGTATGGTAGCGAAACAAGATATTGTGGAATCACAAACGATGAGAAGAAGATGTTTGTGACTACTTTTTATCTAGACTATCGGAGATTAAATCTCGAGCCAATCTTAGAGAAGATAGTACTCAAATACTATAGAAACAACAAGATCAGGTCACGCAACTACGGAGAAAATAGTCGGGTCTGGCGTCACAATCCCAATGAAGTCTTTAAGTCGTTAACCTACAGGGTTTCATGAAAAACCTAAGGTTAAATAAGAATCCACTTTATCTTATGCAACTAGTATCACACAGGAGGTGGGGGGATCAGGTTTCCCGGTTGCTAGAGTTCTCCTTTATATAGTTTTCAAATCAGGGTTTGCAATCTAAGTTACCTTGGTAACAAAGCATTCAATATTCACCGTTAGATGAAAACCTGATTAGATTCAAGCTAATATCTTTCAACCGTTATGTAGTTGCAGGAAATCCTACACTACACCCCTTACTAGATTCAATGTAATAAACTCTCTAAAAGATGATAAACTTTGAACTTGATTGATTATTTTCTTGAAATGTTTACAAATACAATTAGAACAAAACCAAAGCAATTACAATTACTCTCTGTTTTCTCTCTCCTAATGATTTGCTCAACAATTCAAAAAGATCTCCCCTACAACAGATTTACTCGACCCTTTATATAGGGTATTACATAGTGGATGACAGACTTAATTTTGTCCTTTATTTCAAGCGTCTCGCAAATGCTCGCGAATGTGCAATTTCGCTTGTCTTCGCGACACTCCTAAATCTCGCCAAGTCTTCACACTTTCCTCATGTTTCGACTTATCGTCATCTATTACGTCATTTATTTACCTCCATGCGACTCCTTAGCGATGTGATTGTTTGTTAATCTCGCGAAGTATTGCTATCGCGATATTCTGGTCCTACATCTTGCCTCTTCTCATGTATTCTCTGCGGAGAAGAGAGTATCATGAGAATCGATATCTTGAAATGCCGCAATATTTCATCTTTATCTGTTTTAACTCCGTAATTTTTACACAGAATTTATTACAGATGTCTTTTCTTCTCGCATTAAATGCACTTACTTTCCCAAAAATCTTTCTCTCTATATATAGTTTTCTCATCTTTCCCTCTTTTTTTAGTTCTCTCTCGCAATTTTCCTTGACTTCCTTCTCCGTAACTTACGCTCCGCTATAGTAAATATTTCCTCTTCAAGTTTAAGTTTCTCCCTTCATTCCCATACTCGATAATGGCTTCACTAGGTCGTACATACACTCCTTCTTTTATTGATGTTCAAAAGAAATTACGGGAAAAGGGTTTCACCTTATCAACTATTCCCGATCAAGGATCTTCATCTATTCTTTCGCAAAATTGTTTTCTCGATCATCAATGTGATGATCATAAAATCATAATCTCATTGGGTCAACTCCTCGCCAGGACTCCCATTCCTTTGTACAATCCGAGTTGCCATTATTCTATGAAATTCTTGCTCATGAGAAATTCTCGCCAATTTGTCTATCGATTGAGTGGCGACCGCATCCGTTTAATGCTTGAATTTGCCCATCGTGCGCTGGTAAAGGATCTTTATATCCGATAATGTTAGAGATCCTAGGTTTGTAGATTTACAAATAGCTACCGAGAAGTATACCGTGGACAATTTCTTGCGAATTACTCTGTTATAAATATGAGAAATGATAAGTCTCATTTGGGGTGCTCGCACGAAAAAGAATGATAACGTTGATCTTTGACAAATTTCTTATGCAAGATATTGATTGGCATTCGGGCAACAATAGTACTCCCCTGGTCATTCGAAAGATGAGAAATGGTGGGTTATTCCTTTACTTTTGAGTGGACCTTACATCGCAGTTCATATATTCTCCCCGCACACTTCGCGAACTATCATCCTTGGGAGTTTAAGTGGCTGAGGATTCGGATGAGGTATATTTGCTTTTTCGTTTTGCTTTGCGACATCTTCTTCCTCTTTTATCTACTAACTTTCAAAAATTTTAGATCGCCGAATGAGGAGGAAATATAAAGAAAATCCAAAGCCAAGTACCGGCGATACTTCGATCGCTCACGGATGAAGTAAGAAACATTTTCTTTTGTTATTTTAAACAATATTGTTGCCTCTGTTTCTTATCTTCATGCGTATGCTAAGGTTGAAGTTGAAGTGGTTGAAGGCTGCGAAGGCTAAAGGCAAGGATAAAGCTGCTCTTCACAAGGACAAGTCTTCTCGCTCCATTTTCTAAAAAACGGAAAACCCATCTCTTCTCATTGTAGTTCTCAAACAAAGTAGAACTCTAATGAAAATGAACATGAGGTTGGTACTTCTTCTGCGAGGGAAAATCACTCAACCACCTCTACTATGGCACAATTGTCTAGCATCTTCTCCGATTCCATGCAAGGATTGGGAGATGACCATCTAACTGCTACTTGCAAAGCTCTCGCCAAGATTTGCGATGCCCTCTGCTGGAGGATAATGAGTCATTTCGCGGGGTTTCCCGGACAGTGACTTCTAGCTTCTTAAACGCTCTTAATGCTTTGGTATGTTTGTATCCTTTTATTTCTTTGTGACTTCAATTATAAACTCTATCTTAATCTTTCCTATATTTTTCTTTGTAGTCTGGGAGAGCTTCTTTTGTTGTTGCCTCCGACCTTGAGAAAAGATACAACAGTCTTGAAAGGAAAAATTTGCAACTTAAAGAGAAGATCCAAAAACTAGAGATTGAAGCTGCGACATCTCGCAAGAAGGATGAACGAATTAAACAACTGGAAGCTGAGCTTACTTCTCAACATAATAGAGTATCTACTCTTGAAAGTGCAAATGTTGACTTTATGGTATAGCAATCTTTACTCCTCAAATTCTTTTTATTTTATTATTTGCTTTTTCTTTGCACGACTTACTATTTTCAGACATATATATAATCTCTCGAAGAATCCATTCTTCTCCATTCATTTCCCGAGCCCATGGATGATGATGTCCTTCTTACTCATCTTAATGAATCTCTAGGTAGTTCCTCAAATAAGACTAACCTCCTTTCATTAAAGGATCTTCAATCCAAGTATCATCTCTTAGAGATCGAGCATAGAGCTAGTTTAAGTTTAGCTAATCACTTTAAACGAATGTACCTTGATTCAAGAAGAAATCCAAAACCTTAAGGAAGAAAATTAGTGATCTCATAGATGAGAAAGATCGTATTACTAACAGAGAGGTGCACTGGGCATTAGCAAAATTTCAAAAATCTCTCCTTGATGTGCAAGTTGAGCGAGATGAACTCCTTCGTCAGAATACCATGCTTAGCGAGCGAGAAGACCAAATTCGTTCACTTTTTGTCATAAATAATGATGATGAGTTTGCCTGGGCTGCGAAGGTTCTAGATAATGCTAGAAATAACTTAGGTGTCGATGTTAGTCTTCACGCCGAGCAAACTACCCTGATCAAGGATATGATCTTTGATAGAAAAGGTTGTTTATTATACTTCTTTACTTTTCTGCTCTTTTTCTTTTTGTACTATTATCATTAATTCATTTTCTCATGTTTTCAGAATCTGAAAAAGAGATTTCAGACAAGGATTGGAGAGCTTGAAAACCGAAAAAGAACAACTCAAAGGATCTCTCTCTTAGCGAGAATAGATATTCTAAATTGAAGCAAAGCAATTCCAAACTACGGTGGCGAATTTTAATAATGATCTTTGTTAGCTTGCAATCAAGCTATGGAAATAGTTTGTAACGATCACAACATTCCTCTTCATTCATATCCTTTTCTTCTTGAAGAAGTTCGATAACTTGCCTGTCTCGGATGTTTCGATAGTGAAGCTAATGAAGAAGAAGAATCGCGCGACGAGAGTGATGGAACCAAAGAATCGATAAAGAAGAAGAACCAACAAAGAAATAATTTCTTTTTCTTCTTTCCTTTCTTATAGTATCTGTGTATATATATCTTTGTTAATCTTCCATTTCTGTAACTCTTTATTATAAACTTCTTTGATTATTGAATATGAATTCAACTTTTGCTTCCTTTGCTCAGATATATCAATCAAACAACCCTTCTTTGTAATTATAACTTCATATTTGCTTCTGTCCATAAGATATAATCAACACTTGCCTCTGTCCATAAGATATAATCAACACTGCGAGTTAATCACTCTTGCGATTTTTTTTTTTTTTTTTTTTTTTTGAACTTTGCATTTTATCACTGCGACAAGATCGCAAGATATCTTCATGGATTAAGAAATCTATTGATCTTTCCTTATCATTATTTGTGTGGTCTTATTTTGCCTTCCTAAGTAAAGGTCTTATTTTGCCACCCCTCATTGCGACAAGGTCGCAGGACGTCTTACATTTTCATGTAACGACCCATTGACTTTGTCTTATCATTTCTTAAGTATTTTTGCCTCTGCAGGACATTATATGTGCGACAATATTACAGTTTAAATGTTCTTGCGACCATAAAATCCCATGACATTGTAAATCGTCTTTGCGTGAAAATCGCAGGACGTTCTTACATTTTCATGTAAAAACCCATTGATCTCGTCTTACCCTCGCGTTAGTATTATTGCCTCTGCAGGATCATTGCACAAATATGACAAGTCTAAATTTTCTTGCGAAAATAAAGCCTCATGACATTTGCGTCTTAAGACACTTATCAGCTCCCTAATGGAGGGTGCCGCCCTTATCTTCTCCTGGTTGCCCCTTCAAGGAGGCGTACATCGGCCATACAAGACTAGCTCCTCCCATCCGGTCTGTGACAAGCGATTGTTTTTGTGCAGCCTCTTATCCCTTATACCTATAGGGCTTATGGTTACGAGACTGCACCCTAAGTGGAGTTTTCTTCGGGCCGAGTGCAGCATGTGCCAAGACTTGTCAAGAGTGGTAATGAAGTTCCATGCTCCCGCACTCTTGACTCAACCGTGTACCCTCGGCGCCTTGGTCATACACTCGACTCCTTGGAAGAGACCCTCGGTCGCCCAACCGAGTATAACCTTATATATATAGTTGGGAATCCAAGGTACCTCTTGGATAGGCTTTCATGGGCCCCAAATCTCCATGACCCGAGTTTCCAGGAGCGGTGTAACCTTCCACCTGAGCCATGTTAAGAGATACCCCTTATATGACGTACTTTAGGTCTTACATTTTGCCTCTTGCGAAATATCATTCGCGAACTAGGGTGTACGCCATAAAGGTTTGTCCCATTCACTCACTCATTCATTTTATCAATTTATTCAATCATTTGTCTCATGGGTTATCGCACAATCTCATTTCCATTATTCAATAGATTTGTATACATTCTTCATGGCGAGATTCGCGCACAACTTTTCCGCAACCATCATCTCTGCTTCTTATCCTTATCGTTCTTTCACCACTAAATTGTTATCTTTTCTCGCAATTATTCATTTTTTACACCTTTTATTCCTACTTCCTTCTGCCTCCGCATCAGTCAAACTTTTCAATGTCTCCTTTTCATCATGATATTCATTGTTTTTGTGCATTCCCTTTGCCCCATCTCTTCTTCTTTTGTTTCTATGGTATCTACCATTAGTCTTTCTTTTCTTTTTTCATCCTTTACATTCTTCCCCCAACCTTTGTTTTTTGCTGTTCTCTCTTCGCAGCTCTCTACATCAACCTCATAACATTTTTGCCCCTCTATCCAATCTCCTTTTATAATTCCGACACCGCTAGGATGTGGAAATTTTATGCACTGATGGTATGTCGATGCTACACCCAGAATTTCATGAAGCCATGGTCTTCAATCAATGCATTGTAGGGAGATTCCACATCAACTACACAAAACAAAATATCGCGGTTGATAATCCCCTGCAAGGGTATCCTCATGTGCACTTCTCCTTTGGGCTTGTTCGCGGTACCATTGAAACCATATATTATGTATGTTGAAGGGATCAAATCTTCATCTTTTCCTCCATAGTTTTGTAAGTATGGTAGAAAAGAATGTTATCAATCGCGGTATCAATCAATATTCTATTGATTGCCCAACAATTTTCCGCTTCATCATCTTCGCCATCAATAGGTTTTGGATTAATTTCCAGGTTTGCAACCAATGGGCTATCATGTGTTTCTCTTCCTTTGGGTACTTCTTCGAGAAAGAAATAATCTGCGATTTGCCACTCTTTTAAGCTGCGATGTCTTCGCAACATTCATCACTTCTTTATCATTGACATCCCTCGCAAAACTCTACTAAGTACACTTTGTCATGAAAATCTTCAATAGTGCGGTATGAGTGTACAATGGAGTTACAAAACAAATTTTTAGCCTTTGCCCCAACTTTTATAACAAATGTTTCTTTTCCTTTTCTTTGGTGGTGGTGGTAAATGTTGAACTTTCTCTTCTTCTTTTAAAAAGTGATTTAGCTTTCCTTGATCAATCATTCTTAGGATAATTCTCTTGATGTTTCTGCAGTCATTTGTTAGGTGTCCATGAAAGCGATGGTAAGAACAGAACTCGTGACTTCTATCTCCAGGTGGTGGTTCACTTCCCATGTTCCATGGTGCGGGTATGTTTTCCATCAAAAGTATTGCTTCCCATATTTTTCCACACTAGCCTTCAATGGTGGCATTTTAATTTCCTCCACACTACTCTGTGACTTATTTGCCCTCCATGATAGTTATTATTCTGCCTTCGACCTCCGTAAGTTTCCTGCGGATGATCGAGCCCTCTGGATCTTATTATTCCACCACGATTGTAATAGTTCCTTTCTTTCTCAAATTCCTCCCGATCTCGACTTCCCATGGCTACTAATTTTGGTTCTATATCAACTGCTTTTCTTTCTTGTTGACCTTGCGATGTTTTTCGCCACCGTGTGTATAAGTTGAGGTAATAAACTTCCATTCGCGATGCTAGAATTTGTGTTCGCCACCGGATAAGATTCCATCTCGTTATGTCTTTCTTCTAAAGCGATATATTCTTCCTGGAGTTCTCGTAATTCAGTCATTGTAATCGTATTCTTGACTCTAAAAACCTGAACATACAATAGATTGGTTGCGAACATAGCATTTATGAATGACAGTATGAGGTATCTTTCATCTACCCTTCGGCCATCTCGCTGCACATTGTCTTCCATCCCGACGGTTAGGTGTCTCAAACTTTCACCAACTCTTTGTTTCAACCCGAATACATCTTCAATACCTGGTCGCGAGGAGTTGTTACTTATATACGCCCCCAAGAATATAGCTTGCAAATGATTAAATGACGTGATAGTATTTCTTGGTAAACCCTCAAACCACTTCAACGCTTCTCCGTTCAAACTTGATGCAAAGTGTTTACACAATATGGCATCGTGATTCTCCCATTGTAACATACATCTTACATATGCCTTAATGTGTTGTATTGCACAAGTTGTCCCATCAAAAATCTTTGGTTAATCTTGGGTAAGTTACATTTTGGGGGTATTCCTCCTAATTGCACCTCTAATGTAAAGGGATTCTTCGCAGCTTCTGCGATGGCTTCGTCTAACTGTCTTCTTCCTCCTTCTCTTCTGTTGTTCAATATTCCTCTCATCTCTGCCAATTCTCTCAAGATTTGTTCATTTGCCTCAGAATTTGAATCTATTGGTCTTTTTAATTCCACCTCTTCTTCTACGCTCATGTCTACTTATATTTTCTGGCTCATCACTTTCTTCTCTCTCCTTTCTCTGCGGCTTTCTCCCTCATCTCTTTCGCGAATTTGTACACCATTATATCTATCAATTTCTCTTCTCGGTTGTCTATCGACTCTCCTTTGCACTCTTTCATATTCTTCATTGATATTTTCATTGTTGCGATTTTGCTCACGCCTTCTTTCTCGGTTGTCATGATTATTCTCGGTAATTGCCTCTTCAAATTCACGTTCTTTATTTCGCGCCCTCAATCTTTCCCTTTCATGCAAGCTAAACGTGCTTGCTCAACATAGTTTTTTTCAATGTCATTTTCGATCTCTTTTTGTTTCCTTCGCGCCTCTCTCCCATGCAATATTCTTCTTCCTTCTATTCGATTTTCTACATCAGTCGGATTATTCTGCTCTTGAGGTTGCCTATCTCCTTGATTTCCATTATTTTGGCCATTTGTACAGTCTCGGGTCGTGGAACATAACGATCTCCTTCTATTTCTCTTCTCTCGCGATATCCTTCACCAAGATTTGGTTCTCTTTCCAAATTTTCTTCATTAATAGTTTCTGCGGGTAATGTTCTCCTCCTATCTTCTCTCGACCGATCTTGATCTTGATACGTTACTACTTCTCGATCCTCTATTTTGCAATCTCGGATTTTCCATTCTCAACTCATGATTTTGCCTTGTTAAATTTGCACGTTCTCTGCTTCTAACCGCCTTTCTTCATACATTGTTTGTCTCAATGTTTCTAATCCATGATCTCTTCATTTCCACGAATTGTTTCTCCCATCTCTTCTCGATTTCTATCTCCTTGTCCATTGTTTATCTGTTGTTGTTCTTCCTCTCTTTCCTCCATAGAATCTGATCTCCATGTGTGTACACTTACTCTATCATAATCTGTAGTTGTGTTTGCAATTGGTTGAATTGGCGATTGAATTTGATTTTCTTCATCATTTCTTATGTTCATCCTTGATGATTCTCCCCTTTCATTTCTCCTTTCTGAGCCAAGTCTCCGCTTCTTCTCACGATTGTTGATCCTTCCGGTACATTTCTCCTTCTAGCCATTTCTTTCTTTTGGTAAATTCTTAAAAATTGTATCAAATTTCTCTTCTCTTACTCCAAATTCTCCATGTTTCTAGCGCATATGTAGTTGCAGGAAATCCTACACTACACCCCTTACTAGATTCAATGTAATAAACTCTCTAAAAGATGATAAACTTTGAACTTGATTGATTATTTTCTTGAAATGTTTACAAATACAATTAGAACAAAACCAAAGCAATTACAATTACTCTCTGTTTTCTCTCTCCTAATGACTTGCTCAACAATTCAAAAAGATCTCCCCTACAACAGATTTACTCGACCATTTATATAGGGTATTACATAGTGGATGACAGCTAAGCTGTCCTTTATTTTCGGAAGCGTCTCGCGAATGCTCGCGAATGTGCAACTGCTTGTCTTCGCGACACTCCTAAATCTCGCCAAGTCTTCACACTTTCCTCATGTTCGATTTGTCGTCATCTATTACGTCATTTATTTACCTCCATGCGACTCCTTCGCGACGCAGTTGTTTGTTAATCTCGCGAAGTATTGCTATCGCGATATTTTGGTCCTACACGTTAGATCTAACTTAGATTGTTATACACAAATGAAATGTACCCTCATTTAGGTTTATGTAGCCGTACCTAAACGTGTACACCATGTTGGCTCAACCGTAGTTACCGAGGTTAGCTATATGAACACTCTCATATCAACCTTATTCATCTTAACCATAACTAGTTCAAATGACTCAAATGAAACTAGTTAAAGAGTTGTTCAATTGCTATATTCTCATAGAAGTATACAAGAACACAATTGAAGCAAAATCGGTTTGATTCACTTGAATCAATTCATGAACATTATAGCCACGGTTTGCAAAGAATGCATTCCTTAATATATATATATATATATATATATATAAATGTATTAGTTCATGAGCCGACCGATTTTAGAACTTTAACCACTCAAGTATGCAAACGGGTACACATACTTAAGTAGCGGTCTGAGTTTGGGTTCGCCAGTATGCAAACGTTGACGCATACTTAGAGCATATCCTATGGGTAGTCTCCAAATGGAGACTAACTCGCCCATATGAAGGACCCCTCGCTCATATGAACGAGTGAACCCACTATGGGCAAATAAGAAAATAGCACTACACAAGAGATTATCTCCCGTAAAAAGTAAAAAATTTCGAAGAAGACGGGGGACAGTCCCCGTCCAAAAAAAAGGTAAAAAAAAAAAAAAACAAACTTTCCCGTCAAAAAAAAAAAAAAAAAAATACATGGGATGGGGGATAGTCCCCGTCCAAATTAAAAAATGTAAAAAAAAATTAAAACGGGGGACTGTCCCCCGTTTACTTCTAAAAAAGGCAAAAAAAATTGACGGGGGATAGTCCCCCATCTAGTGTGACACTCCCAACCACTCGCTCAATCGAACGAGTGCTTGATAGTCTTTGGCTGAAAAGGGACCAAAACACTACCCATAAAGACTCTAATTTGGTCTAATCGGTAATGCACTCCTTCATTTGAAAGAGTGACACTACCCATAGGATTTGCTCTTAGTACACTTCCAAAACCTAGCAAAAATTCCCAGGACCTATACCTTACGCAAGTATGTGTACCGGTATGTGTACTTGGTACGCGAAATTTCACAACTTCAAGTATGCATACGGGTATGCATACTTTAGTTCCGGTCATGGATCACATACATGCAAGAAAAGTATTCTAAACTCTTATTTCAATCATTGAAATTTTCTTAGAGGATGACAATAGCCGTTTTCACACACTATTAGCATCAAAGCAATTTTCAAGTTATTGAAATAATCATAACGAAACATTCCAAGTCTACACCAAATGATTATATCACATAAACCATGTCAGATGTTACTCGACGATTTTAGCATGATGAACTTGGTTGAAGATAAAGCTTACTAACACATATTCCGAGAAATATGTCAGTGAGTTAAACTCATCTCAAAATCTCAAATGTGTATAATAGAAAACTATATCGTAACACGACTTATGTCTCAATATAGGAGATAGATTAGAAATAAACTTTCCAAGTGATAAATGAGTTTCAGTCTCCACATAACTTTTGTTGATGAAGTTCCACAAGCTCTCCTTAGTAGTTCTTCGTCTTCAATTGATGAACGTCGTGAAGTATAATGCTCAACTACACAATCTATCCTCGTCCGAGACATCTATAAGTAAACTAGAAATCAAGACTTATAGTTTTGATCACTAACATTGACAAACAACCTTGAGATAGGAACGGTTGCGAGTTCAACCGAGCACTGCTCTAACAATCTCCCTCTTTGTCAATTTTAGTGACAAAACTATCAATACATATGGATTACAAAATAAATAAACTTTGTAGCTTCTCATCCAATTGCTTGATCCCCTTGATACTTCAACATTACTCGAAATATTCGTCACTTTCAAGTACTCCAGTGATTCCAAATGTGTTCAACTCAACATCATAGTTTTGAAGATCTGTATCTATAATAATGAGAAAATAGTTGCGCTCAATCATTGTTATACAATGTCATAGTATCATTACACAGCATCAAAGTTCAATTGTATCACAAGTTTGACAACAATACTATGGTGATATATATCACTCCCCCTTAATCAATACTTCATCTCACAATGAAAACCACTCCCCCTTACATAATGACCCGTAAACCATTTATATTTGTAGTGTGAACTACACATTAATTCTCCCCCTTTTTGTCAATATAAATTGGCAAAGGTACGAAAACTATTGGTAGATTAAATTCAAGATAATATCTTTCAACCCTTAGATAGAACTTATCTTGTTATACACAAATGAAATGTACCCTAATTTAGGTTATATAGTCGTACCTAAACGTGTACACCATGTGGGCTCAACCGTAGTTAACTGAGGTTAGCTATATGAACACTCTCATATTAACCTTATTCATCTAACCATAACTAGTTCAAATGACTCAAATGAAACTAGTTAAAGAGTTGTTCAATTGTTATATTCTCATAGAAGTATACAAGAACACAATTGAAGCAAAATCGGTTTGATTCACTTGAATCAATTCATGAACATTATAGCCACGGTTTGCGATATATATATATATATATATATATATAAAAATTTATTAGTTCATGAGCCAACTGATTTTAGAACTTTAACCACTCAAGTATGCAAATGGGTATACATACTTAAGTAGCGGTCTGAGTTTGGGTTCGCCAGTATGCAAACGTGTACGCATACTTAGTACACTTCCAAAACCCAGTGAGAATTCCCAGACCTATACCTTACACAAGTATGTGTACCGGTATGTGTACTTCCAGTACGAAATTTCACAACTTCAAGTATGCATGCAGGTATGCATACTTTAGTTCCGGTCATGGATCGCATACATGCAAGAATGCACACTATGTTTATAATCCAATGACGGTTAAGTATTCTAAACTCTTATTTCAATCATTGAAACTTTCTTAGAGGATGACAATAGCCGTTTTCACACACTATTAGCATCAAAGCAATTTTCAAGTTATTGAAATAATCATAACGAAACATTCCAAGTCTACACCAAATGGTTGTATCACATAAACCATGTAAGATGTTACTCGGCGATTTTAGCATGATGAACTTGGTTGAAGCTAAAGCTTACCAACACATATTCCGAGAAATATGTAAGCGAGTTAAACTCAGCTCGAAATCTCAAATGTGTATAATAGAAAACTATATCGTAACACCACTTATGTCTCAATATAGGAGATAGATTAGAAATAGACTTTCCAGTGATAAATGAGTTTCAGTCTCCACATACCTTTTGTTGATGAAGTTCCACAGGCTCTCCTTAGTAGTTCTTCGTCTTCAATTGATGAACGCCGTGAAGTCTAATGGTCAACTACACAATCTATCCTAGTCCGATAAGTAGACTAGAAATTAAGACTTTTAGTTTTGATCAGTAACATTGACAAACAAGCTTGAGATAGCAACGCATGTGAGTTCGACCGAGCAGTGCTCTAACACTTTGTATGTTTGTTAGGAAGTTTATGGGAGAAGTAGACACCCGATTTCTCAAGATTAATAACATGCCCAGACATTTCACTAAATTTTTTTAAGAATGTCTATCAAATTCTTTAAATCAGCCATATTGGCTTTAGAAAAAGAAAGTAGTAAATGCAAAGAATAGGTGCGAGATAGAAGGAGCAGTTTAGCAACTTTAATGCCGGATATTTTGTTATTAGTTTCATCTCTAATGAGCATTCTAGAAAGGACTTCGTAGATAGAATGAAAAGGTAAAGGATAGAGGGGATCTCCTTTTCGATACCCCTCTCAACAGGTGAACTTTTCTCCCGGAGCTCCATTCGGGAGGATCGAAAAGGAAGTCGTGGTGATGCCTTGAATTAAGTGACACCAATCTTTCTGAGAATCCTAGGGCAGAGAATATTTTTGATAAAACTTCATTTAACTCTATCGAATGCTTTAAAAAGATCAATTTTAATAGCCATGTTACTTTTTAACTTTTAGAAGTTTTCATCGTATGAAGTATTTCATGAGCAACTATGATATTATCGTGATTTGTCTTCCAGGATATAAAAGACGATTGGTTTGGAGCAATGATATTATTAAGAAGAGGTTTAGCCTATTATCCACGATTTTGGAGATGACTTTATAGGTAGCGTTACTTAGACTAATAGGTCGGAAGTCATTTGGCATAATTGGGTTGGGAAATTTAGGAATTAAACTTATATGAGTGTGATTAATAGCCTTAAAAATGTACTTGTTTTTAAAGAAGTCCTGAACAAGGTTAACAATATCGCTTTAACAATATCCCAATGGTTTTGAAAAATCCGGGGGGAGAATCTATCCGATTCTCGGGAGCCCCATTGGTTCATTCCAAAAGAGTATTTTTTTTATCTCTGTTTCATCTGGAATTTTATAAAGTTCTTTGTTTTCATCATTGTCAATTCTGGGGGACATTAGTTCGTTTATTAGATTTTCATATTTAAGTAATTAGAAGTTCTGTGTTTTTGAAATGTCTCATAAGCAAATTTTGAAGTTGATTAGTGGTTTCAAACCAAATGCCAGTTTCATCTCTTCAAGTGTGGATGTGATTTAATCTATTCTTGGAAGAAGCTTGCTGGTGGAAATAGGCACTGTTTTTTTTTATCATAGTCTTTAATATATTTATCTTTTGACAGATGTTGCCAATAGTCAATCTCCCTATTGTACCAATCGTCTAGTTGTTTTTTAATATGTTTGATCTCAAGAATTGGGAGTGGAGAAATGCTATGGGGGTCTTCAATTTTCTTATTAAGAATTTTTATGTTGGTAAAAGTATTTCCAAAGTCTTCTATGTTCCACTTTAAGAGGATTTATTTAGATTTTTCATCTTGCGAGTTAAGTGTATAGGCATTAAAACCTCTAGTTTCAGTTTTCCAATTATTGTGGACTTATGAAAATCTTGATGGCCTTCCCACACTCTCCGACGTTAAAAAGTTTTATGAATAATTTGATTTAGAGGTGTGGTGTCTAATATTATGGGAGTATGGTGAACCTACTCAACTAAGTATTTAACTATAGCCTTTGGATAAGTTTTAGACCAAGCGAGAAAAATCTAAGACTTTATCTATACGTTCTTTGATACTTTCTTTTCCTTTCCTATTATTAGACCAAGTAAAAGGGATTCCTTGATAATTAAGGTTGATAAGTCCTAATTTTTGAATAGAATCGTGAATAATTTTTTGAAAAGGCGAGGTACCCAAAATACCTCAAGCTAAAACTTTTCCTACCTATAAGTCCTTTCTCGAAAGAGATTGTCTATGGGTAGTCGAGACAATACAACTAATCAGTTCACACTTTGTGTGATCGTACATGGATACGAGATCGACACAATACAACAACGAAGTATGTTTACTTGATACAAAGAGTTGGACTTAACCAAACACAATAGGATTGCTTATCAGTAAATAGGAATTAACGTTTGTGTAATTTACTTTAATTATAATAAAACAATTATAATGCGGAAATATAAAGTAAATGACACGGCAAGATTTTGTTAACGAGGAAACCCGCAAATGCACAAAAACCAGGACCTTGTCGAAATTGAATACTCTCGGGGATTAAGCCGCTACAAAAAATTAAACCTAACTTCGTATAGTTGAGACCAAGCAACTAAACCTATAGTTCACCTAGTTCCGTCAGTATTCCCACGCCTCCAACTTATGAATAAGTCACGTACTTGGAACAATTCCATTGGTTCGTATTCCAAACAGTAAAGGAACAACAAATCTGTTTAGTATCAACTCTCTTCAACCAAGTGATGTGAGTTAGACAAAGGCTCTTCTGTTTATCTTAACATAAACTCATTCGTCAGGTTCTTAGATCTATCTTATACTCAACTACACAGAGTAATTGTTAAGATTTTGCAATCAATACTTTTAATCAAAAAGAATTGTATTGATGCGATCTACACAACTAATCAATCCAATCTACCACAAGGATAAACTGATTATAGTTGGATCCTATTATACAGAAACAAGTATTGTGCACACCAAAGATTATGAACCCCAAATCGAAATCTTCAATATCTTAACTTTTGTCTTCAAATCTTCTTAGATCTTCAATAAACACCTGCACACAACAACTTGAATCTCTTGTGATCAATCACGCATGACGAATGCATTAACAATGGATTATCACAAGATCGTCTTTAGCACTAACAACAGTCTAAAGATCCATGTCGAAACTTCGATCAAGTTTGAGTGAATCTTATATCAGAAGAGAAGATTCTCAAGCATAAAAAAACTAGGTGCAATCAAAGTTCAACCACCGCTAGTCAATCAAATCAATCGAAAACAAAAGATAAACCGTAATTATTTAGTTTCCCACCAACGGTACTCGTAGAGCTTCTCAATCCCAAAGAAGACTTTAAACTGAGCGGCCGTAAGAGATTTGCGCCCTAATTAGTTTACTCTCCTCTCCGAATAGGCGGCTACACCGGTAACAACACAACCGAGGAAGTTTGCTGTCACGAAGGATTAGTTTGCTAGAAATGCAAACTTCAAGTATTTATAGACAAGGAAGTTTGGACACCAAGGAATTTCCAAAACCGAAAATATTCTCAAAGATATTCAATACATTCCAAATTCGGTTTCCACAATTCCTGGAAATGCTACATCCCAAAATAATGATCGAAAATCTCTCTGGAAAATCTCAACTAGTAAATGCACATTAATAATTCTTATTTTCCTAAAATAAAATTAATAACCTTAAATAAAAGATTCTTAACTTATTTATTTCGATCCACGGGATTTTCTTCTGTAGCTATTAAGGAATAACTTTGAACAATAAAAATTCGCACGTGTTCAAAGTATGCTTGAGCATCCTTACTTTGTAAGTCCTCTTTCATACTTCTGACCTTGAAACCGATTTGCCACCCTTCCAAACAAGTTTAGAATTGGTTCATCTGACTTTCAAGAACTATGATATTGATTAAGAAACACTCAATCACAAATCATGGGTTTCACGGTTCTACCAAAACAAATTTCGGTTCTACCTCCATGTGAGTACTGTGCATAGTCACACTAGCTTCCCAAAATTCGCTTGACTAGGTACTAGGATCGGTTACCCACATATATATGTATCTAACTTATATGTGTTGCACATGTCCATAGGACCGGTTCTCCTTTGCCTAAAAACGTGTTGCACATGTCCATAGGATCGATTCCCCTTTCTGCTATAAACCTTTCTGCACCTCATACAAGGATCGATTCCCCTTTGTGATATGTTGCACCTCTTCATAGGATCGGTTCCCCTTTACCCAAATTCGGTTCAACAAAACACAAACTCGGTCATACCATCTCAGATGATTACTTAAGATCAGTTTCACTAATAAAAGTCATACCAATACATAAGTCAGGCCTTTGTGAATAGTTTTACCAAGAATACAAACAAGTCGTGAGCGGTTATTACTAAATCACACATGTTGGATGTTCACAAGATATGCAATGAATAACAATCCCTATAATGCCTGGCGATTTCCTTTTCGATTCATAAACAAGTTTATGAACTTACTTCAAAAACACATGTAAAACATTGTTTCTAGGATGAAATCTCACCTCATACTCATACATAATCACAATAGCATTCAAGCGATTATGTCGATGTCTTATCTACAAATTTTAATGGTTAAACAATAAACTTCATATTGTATTCCTTAATACTATGTCTATCTAGAGTGTTCATGCTTAGCGATTTCGTTTTCAATATGCACGACTTGAAAGATACGTTAGGGAATGAAGCAGTTCAAGTCAAATATCACTAACCTCAAGTGGAAGGATGATGTTGTCGTTGTAGCTTCTTACTTCTTCACTTCTTCAAGTATTCGCAATACTTGTAATGTCTCATATCCTAATACTTTCAAGCTAACCTATACGAAGTTGACTCTAGTACATAATCAAGCGACTCTTAAAATGAGTTTTGATTCACTAAAATATGACAACTAAACTTGACATACCAACGCTTGGTGGGTTCAACCGAGCTATGCTCTAACAATTTTTGTGGCACTAGAGTTTGTTTATTTATCTTTTCCTCCCTGTTTCTCATTTAAATGAAGGATGAAGTTAAGGTCCCCAAAAATAATCCAGGGATTATTATTGTTATGACAAAAGTTATTAATAACATCCCACTGGGATGTTTTTTTCATGGCTTGAGATAAAGGAGTGGTAATAAACTCTTTAAAGGTGAACATGACCATGGTGGACAATTTTGCTTGTTATTCCTATTTTTTCGTTAGAAATTTTTCTTAGTAAAGCTCACCAATCTAAACATTAGATTTATAAATTGTGAGCCCATTTGGAGATAATAGGTTACACACGAAAGTCATGAGTAGTCAATGACTTGGTGATACGTATTGTGAAAAAGAAAACTTTAGGGATAAAGATAGGGGCAACTAGAATTCCCATTATGGTGATTAGCTCGTCAGGCCTCACATCTTATTAAATTTGTGTCAAAGTATTGTCATTAAATTGTCTACATATGACATACCATTGTTTTTGTCTAGTTTTCGATGAGACTATGAATAAATTGTCTTTGAGAATCACAATGATAAATTTGTACTTTGGTCTCCTTCAATAATCACATCACTATTACCGTCTTATTGTAGTCATGGGTTTCCAATATAAAACCTTAAGATTGGCGGTAAAGGTTGGGATGTTTTCTTTTACAACTATGGACCATTATGGTGTTGGGGAGACTTACAAATTCGAGCCGTTATATCAATGTCTGAAACCTACAAGCAATGAAACAAAAATGCGGAGATTACACAACTTAGACAATATAGAAACAATCACACAACACCGACAATTACATGGAAAAAACCCTACAATTTGAAGGATAAAAAACCACGGGTAAATCTTTCACTATCAACAATAATGGGTTACAAACTTCTCCCAACTTGAGGTTACAATCGACTTCAAAGTGCATGCACTTGGATATCAAATTTTCCTAATTACACTCACCACTAGGTTAGACCAACAATTCATTCACCTAATATATGGGATTCACAAAGATAACAACGATAGCAATTGATTGAGATACTTACTACAAGGGTTTGAACAAACCCTAGACTTTTCCCCCTTTGAAGAGATGTGTAAATTGATCAATCAATCTTAACCACGACAACCAAATAAAACCTTAACAACCTTCTTCTTTATCTTCAAGATTAAATCAAACCTCACCCAAAACATCGATGGTGGCTTCACTTTTTCTCTCATTTTCTCACTGCCTCTCTTGCTCTCTTTCACGACTTGAAAGGATACACAAATCATGTATGTTTTTCTCTTTAACATTTCTAACCTAACAAGGTCACTTGTTAGTCAACTCCTCATTAATATGTTAAGGCCTAACCTTGGTGGACTCATAAGAAGAGAATAGGCCCAACAATCTCCCCCTTACGACTTATGGTGAGGTACCCATCACCACCAAGCCTTCCATCTTTGCGTAAAATGAAAATACTTGTACTTTGGTAGTGACTTTGTCATCATATCTGTAGATGGTGGATTTTCAACAAAGGTTAAAACCGTAAAATCATGAGGCATGTTTTTGACACGGCTTTCAGGCATGCAACGATTCATATTTTACGAAGCCATGATGAATATGTTTCTAAAAGCCTCCACTAGGTGAGCATTCGATCCACTGGCATTTCGTCGTGACCTTTATGCAGAATAACGTATTTGGGCGGTTCTCCGTAGATTGAGAGCTTAACGCCTTCAGGATGTCGGTGACACTCATTGTTCCCTGACTGCAGGAGAGAGACCCACCTCCACATAGAATAGTTGGGCGGCGGACGCCTTCAGGACATCGGTGACACTCACCGTTCCCTGACTATGTGGAGAGACTGTGTATAGATTCAGGCGGTTCTCCGTAGATTGAGAGCACTAACGCCTTCAGGTCGTAAACAACACCAGAATAGATGTGACGCTTTAACTGGATAATATCTTTTCTGCAATAGATTAATTCTGTTGCGACATTCACCACTGAATTCCCAGAATAATCTATTATTGATCCTACTCCGTAGTTGAATCCACGGCTTGATCCCATGGAATGGCAATAACAATTGCTCCTATTCCATGGTCGAATCCACGGCCTGATCCCATGGAATGGCAATAACAATTGCTCTGATTCCATGATCGAATCCACAGCTTGATCTCATAGAATGCCAATAAACTACTACATTATCTCATTATTCTGATTTCATGATCGAATCCACAGTTGATCTCATGAAATGGTGATAGATAATTTTAATTACTCCGATTTTATGGTCGCATCCACGATCCCATAAGATGGCAATGCTTGCTTTATTATTCTGAATTCGTATTCGAATCCACAGCTGATCCTATGAATTAATAATAAACAACTATGCATTTTTATTACTCAGTTTCATGAATTATTCTCCACTGAATTTCATAAATTAGTAATAAATACTCAATAACCGGGCATCTGGATCATCACTGAGTAAGCCCCACAAAAATGGTGCAAGTGTATTGACAATGATGCACGGTGAGCACCGGATGCACGAACGAGCATCCAAAAAATATGAAATAATGAGGAATCCTACGCAAAACAGGAGAAAACAATAAATATTAATAAAATAATAAGAGGCGCCCAGGTCCGGGTTCACCGGCCGGCCGGCGTGTCCTAGCCATGGTCGGTCCATGCCTCTTCCATTATTTTCCTTATTTTTTGTTATTTCATGAACTCATGAAAACTCCTTGGTTTTAGCAACTTTCCTTGTTTTTGCAAAAACTCATGAATCCTTCATAACTTCACGGATTCATGAAATTATGTTATAATAAGGAAAGGTGAGCGGGACCCGGCAACCTAGCCGTCCGGCCATGCCCGAGTCATGATCGGTCTCACACCTCACAATCCTTAGCTTTTATAATTATTATTCCCTAATCTCATGAAACTCCTTTGTTTCAACAAAAACTCATGGATTCTCCATAACTCCAAGGATTCTCCATAACTTCAAGGATTCATTAAAAATAATATTATAAAATAGGAAAGGTATGCGGGACCAGGAAACATAGCCGTAGGTCATGCCCCTAGTCGTGGCCGGTCCCACACCTTGCAATCCCTAGTCTTTTATAATTATTATTTTCCTAAATTCATGAAACTCCTTGGTTTGAGCAAAAATCATGATTTCGTCATAACTTCTCAAATTTTGCTCAAATCATGAAAAAACAAAAGCCAACAGTCACACGGCCAAGCCCTAGCCTCTCACGACAATTTTAAATGTTAAAATACACTTATTTTAATATTTACAAAATATTGATCAATTGAGCATACATGCTCATTCCAACAAAAATCAAGAATTTCGGTCAAGATGAAACTCTTACGAAAATTCACAACATTGCTCGAACGCACATCTTAAAAATACTTGAAACTCTCGGTACGGAGACACGGGCACCACGGCAACACGTGCATGCCTTCATGACCGGACAGAGTCATCCTTAGGGCTTGCACAAAGCCGGTCCCACGCATTTTCATAATTCGACCTAATTTGCTTAATTGCTCGTATTGGGCCCAAACTATCTCCAACCAACACAGGGATTGCTCAAACGGCCAACAACGGGTCACGTGACCACAAGAACCAGGTCCCATGCTCTCTTGGTCGGTCCCCATCTTTCATACCTAGGTTTTATCACCTAACAGCCGAACCCGGTAATATTTCGAGGTAAATGATGAAACCAACATTTAATCATCATTCTTTCACCAATCCTCAAAGCGAGAACCCTAGTGCATGCTCACTCGAGCACCGGGCACCACATGGACGCCCATCATCCCATGTGGTCGGTCCCTCTATCACTCATGACCTATTTTCAGCGATTCATCAACTATAATATGAAATTAGGGTTTTGAATAAATGCTCCACGAATCATCACTCTGAGTATGATTCAAACACTAATAATTTATGATGGATTCAAGAACCAACATCTGAATTAATCATATAATATTTGGTAGCTTACTAATATTTTAATATTTTATTGAATCGAGCAATACTTGCTCGATTTTCGAATAATCCACATATATTGATAGATCATCAATATTCAACAACTTGTCGAATTTACAATATTTTGCTCAGACGAGCAACATTAACATTCATGAATCGGCGAGCATTTGTCAAACATGCTCGATTCAACAAAACCTAGACTTATTGTCTAATCGTCAACAATCGACAAACTAAATACACGTCTGTCATGCAGACTCTACGATTCGTGAGACATCAATCACGTCAAATTGGGGGATAACAACTAGGGTTTTGGTGCAGCGGCCTACGGGACGTGTATTTCATCCATGACGAGAAATGTGCGTAAGTTGTGTAAACGGTTGAAGGAGTTAGCAAAGTAGTGGGTGCACGATCCGTCAAGTCTCCACACGACATGGAACTGACTTTACCACGATCTTCCACTTTCCCACTCTTCCACTCATGAAACCGTCACACTTACAGGGATCAAGGTGTTCACAACTATGACAATATAAATAAATCTCTAAATCCATGATTGAGGAAAACGAATGATCACTAGCTATCAGCAATCGTCCACACAGAATTTCTCGAGTAACTACTCTCAAGAATTCATCAATCTATCAGAACTTATTCGAACTCCAGAGTTCACCAATTATTGCAGAAACCTTCAACACATCCACAATCCTTGATCATCATTGATTCCATACAATTCTCAGCTTCCCTCCTACAGATCAACCCATCTCCCTATTTGCGGCCGAATTGACTCTGGAACGGCCATTGATACAGATTGATCTCTCGAATCTAAGCACTCCCTTTGCAGTGCATCTCTGTGAGGTTGAGAAGTTTGCTTGGTTCGAGGAGTCTCGACACGCTCGTCTCTTTATTTCCCCAAAAATGCAAGAAACCGTTTTTCACCATCCCAGATTGGCGACCACAGTGGGAGATTAATCTCTCGGTTGCAATCTCTCATTTTCACAAAATGGTTGATCTTAGGTCAGGTTCAGTTACCAATCCTAACCTAAACAATGCTAGCACTAGAAACAGCGGTGGTACTCCAGAAACCGTTCCTGCTTCCAACAGTGGTGGTGACGCTACTCCTCCTCACACTAATGTCGAAAATCATCCTCTCTTTGGTCGACATCCTAAGGAACTCAGATAAAATCCACTCACCATCGCTGATCTCATGAAGATTCAGGAAGTGCTCGCTAAAAATCAAACTGACATGGCTGCTACTCAGAAGGAATTATGTAACCATCTCAAAATTCTCACTGACAAGATGTCAGACAAAACTCGGGAGAAAGGAAAAGACAAGGAAACATCTCCGGCTATGGATCCAGGAAGTTATTCTTGTCCTCGACGATGACGAAACTCGCAAAGCAGTAACCCGAACTGCCAGTTTCATCACTCGTGAAGATGCGGGAACGTTTTATGGAGAGGGGAAAGGGTCATGCACCATCATTCCATCGTCATGACCTCCATATCCTACTACTACGCAAAAAGAATCCCTCTTCCAAAGGGTTACATTTCTCCAACCTTCACACTCTACAATGGAACGGGAATGCTCGAGAACATGTTTCTCGATTCTGGAAGCATTAGGAGAGCATGAACATAACCATGTCGTCAGTTTGAAGGAGTTTTCAAAATCACGACGGGTCGAGCATATACTTGGTACAACAACATCGCACTTGGAAGCATAGTTAATTGGGGAGAAATGATTAATGCTTTCTACATGAAGTACTTCTTTTTTTCGAGCAAGTTACTCTTTTCCGACTTAGGAAGGATGGCTCAAGAATGCTTTGAAAATCCGAATGATTACGTGAAGAGGTTCGTGGTTCAATCCTTGGATTGCCATGATCCCAATGTTATTAAACAACAACTGGTGGATTTGTGCATCAATGGGATGATCCCAGTCTATAGAGCTTTGATAGAAAATCTTCGTTTTCATACCTTCTCAGAACTTCATGAAGCGGCCAAGCGATCAACAACTACCGCTCTCCGCTGCTAGAAAGAACGAAAACTCACAAAGTATAGGAATCGAAAGACACTCAAGAAACACCGCCAGACACTAATCAACAAGCAAGACAATGTCGAAACTTTCATGAATGTTGTTGAAGGAGCAAAAGAAAAGTTGAAGCACAGCCACATAATAATGCTCCTCTGTGGTCTAATCCCTCAAAAGCGCAAAGGAAAGATGGTCAAGCCGGGAATGCACAATCGCTTTACTCAACATCAATAGAACGATCAAGATGCACTGACTTCCCCTTTTTATTGAAGAAGTTATCGAACTATTGGAAGTCTGGATCCAAGACGGGGCGATCAAATTACATCCTGTCAAAAAGGAACCAACTGAAGTTCAGATGGAAAATGCACGCTACTGCCATTTCCATAGGTATGTCAGTCATCCGACAAGTGATTGCAGAACCACAAGCGTATATTCAAAGAAAAGGCTTACTCGGGGCGGGCGAAGGAGTACACGAGAAATCCTCTCCCAATCGAGAACATTCGCACCCTCCGAGAAGCAGTAGGTCAAGAAAGAAGTTTAATCCTTGGTGAGCATGTATGCGAGTTGTTCACTGTCAAAGGCCCAAAGAGATGATATATTTGCTGCCTTGAACCATATCGTGTCAAGCAAACGACTAACAATTGGGATACACTCTCGAACCTCCCGATAGCAGAGACAAGGAGATGTACGATCGGGGACTTCTCACCATGGTCTATCTCAAAGGAAATGAATTCAAGCGAGCATTGTCGACATTGCACTTGTTATTAACATCATCCCTTTGAAAACCCCCAGAGCCGCTGGCATCACTCGACAAGAAGCAACTCATGCTCCTATCTCAGTCAGAGATCATGAGGGAATCTCCAGGGATGCTTACGGTTACATCATTCTCAACATAAGAAATAGTTCAACCTGGATAGAAACTAAATTATTCATAATTAAGGAGGATCCAGGATATGAAATGATTCTTGGGCGAGCATGGATTCATGATGGAAGAGTTGCTGCAATATCTTCATCTTCAGTTGCACAATTCTCCATCGAAGAACGCTCTGACTCGAAAAATGATCAACCTTTCGAGCATTTGGGAAAAGCCGAAGCCTTGATGGAACTCACACAAACTGAAGAAATCGCACATGAATTTGTCAAAAGGTTCGCACTCGAGGTGCAAGTCGTATTCCCCATGATGCATATGTATTACCAACTTTCAAATATGCTACCCTAGTCCGGGGACTCACTTCTGCTCAAAACCTAGCTATCACCAAACTCTATGAGTGGTTAGTCTCACCTCAGCAATACCTCTCCAAATGGTTATACGCAGAACCTCTCCAAGTCTATCATCTCACTAACACGGTCATTGCTAGGATAATGACTGAGTTTCACAATCAATATCCTAAATACTCTCCTTTGCACGAGTGTCCACATGTGCCGCAGAATTGAAAGCTCCACCAACATGGAATCCCACTATGCGAGGAATTAGAACCAACGAGAAGATATTCAAGGCACGAGCAACCAAGCCTAACAAATTTCATGAAGGAGATTTGGTTCTTAAGGAAAACAGACGTAATTTGCATTCTACGAAGAGTTCTAACTGGGAAGGACCTTTTATGATTGCTAAGTCAGTTGCTGGAGGATACTACAAATTGGCTGACATCAAAGGCAAGACAAGTATACCAGTAATTCATGAAAATTGGCTCAAGATCTTCGACGCATGAAGCATTCAACATTGGATGTTTTATGTCCAAGACAAACGCTCAAAACATCGGCGTTTGCATCTTAGGATTTTCTTTTACTGTATTTTCAATTCCTCCAAAACGTTTGCAATACTTGCATCCAAAGATTTGAAATTCAAACAATTTATCAAAAGTTCTTTATTTTAAGAAAAATCTCTATCAAAACCCAAAATCCAAAAGAAAATCCTTAGTCACTCATAAATTCAAAACCAATCCAGAAATTCAAAACCAAAATCTCACATCTCTCATAAGTTCAAAGTTCAAGAGATTATGGAAAGAAAACTAAAGAAAGCCATCAAAGTATGATTTCTGCTTCTCAGCATCCTCCAAGACTTGCAAAGCCGCTTTCTCCAACTCCAGCTTTTGAGTCAACTTAGCAATCTTAGCCATTTTCTCCACAGCATCACTGGTAAAAGGTATATTCTTCACTATTGTATCCTTGATGGTGTTGATCTTCTGACGAAGCCATTTCAGGTTAAAGCCAAGTCTCTCAGAATTTTCCAAGTTGTACTCCCAATCAAAGAGTACATCTCGAGTGACAATACTTCTAGGCCTGGTACGAATATCATCTAGGACACGCAATATGTTTCCTAATTGCATTGTCAAGAAGTAGCTACGTTCGGGATCTCTTGTAACGACGATATGGCCATACATCTTCCACAACTTCTCATACATGCTGGCATACCCGGTGGGAACGTTGAATCCTGATCGCTGTCGTATGCGTCAAAAATAATTTCACTTTCCTAAAGTATATGATAAGAAAGAGTTCGTTTCCACAGAGCGATTGTAGTTATTACGTATTCAATTTCTTAAAGTAACCAATTGGGGGGATTTCTGATTTTTATGTAAGCAATAAAAGCAAATTAAAAGCAAAGTAAATTGTAGAAAGTAATCAATAGAGAAATATATTGGTCAAGGAATTCATCTTCAATCTTAGACATGTGCTTGCATATATGGTTAGAATTACGATTTAGTCTCTTATATTATCAAAAGCCTAGAGAATCAAGAGAGCAAGATAATCTATTAATTTCCTAAGTTCATCAACACACACATTAGAGTCTGTATGTGAATTCTACCTAAAGAATAACCTAACGCTTTGCGCTAATTAAGTTCAATTCTAGGAGCATTAAGTTTGTAAATAGGCTAATCAATGCAATTGTCATACGTTACGCATAACAATTCGGACAATGGTCAAACTCTACATATGATTACGAGAGTGTATCACTACAAACCGTAAACATATCATGCTACTCGTATTCAGGGTTATCGCTCGATGAAAAACCCTAAAATAACTATGGACTAGGATGCAAGTTCAATTAATTGGCCACTTAACTAATCAAACATCATAATCCTATCACAATACATCAATCACATGATTGTTAAAGCAGTAGAGATGTGAACGATAATCAAGAGAGAAAACTAATACATAAAGCAAACACAAGTTTTAGAAATAGGACTACATCCTTAACCAATAATATAGAATTTAGCTACTCATAGCTATGGAGTTCATCACAAAATTATGAATTGAATAAAGAAGAAGATGAGCAAAAGCAAACCCTAGTTGCGTAAACAAAAGCGGCTCTCCAAGTTCCAAGAATAAAACGTGATTCCAAAAGTTGTAGGATTTCTCTTTTATAGCTCCTCTTGTTCCAAAATTAGGTCTAGCCTTCAAAGTCCATTAGATGAAAATCCACCAAGCCCATAAGTGAGAGAAACCCATGTAGAAAATATGTCCAAAAATACGTCCGGAAAACGGGTATTATGGATAGGAAATCGGTGGAGAATTGACTGGGAAAACGGTTAGGTGGACAGCAAAGTCTGCCCGATCACCGATCAACGAGTCAACTCGATGTAAGTCGACCGGTCAGATGAGTCAACCGATCCAGAGAGTTTATGACTCAACTCGGGTCAAACTAGGACCGAGTCGGGTGAGTCGAGTCTGGATCATCATCTTACTCATTTGGATGGGCTGAGTGGCCAAGGCCATTACACTGCTCCGAACTTGTGCCGCACCATCATTGCACTTCTCAAAATTGGGAAAATCCAAACCATGATGGCCTCCGCTCATTACCATCTCACTGTTTGCCAACATCATTGTTTCCATTTCGTTCAACTCCATCTTCTCCCCTTAGCACTTCAATTACCACCGACAAATCATTCTCCTTCTCACAACAGATCTCATAGCCAAAAGCCGGAGCAACAAAGATCTACCAACACTTGCTCTCCAGGATCGCAAACTCTTGCATTATAATCACGGCCATAACTCCTCGCATCTCCTCATGGCGGCACCTTCGTAACTTCTTTGCTTGCAATGTTCCTCATTCGCTTCAATAACAATATCAAGCCAACAACCCGAGCCACCATGAGCTTAAACCCATTCAACCCAGCTTGCACCTTTGCAATAGTCGTCATTCGCACTCCTACGACCAAGCGCAATTCCCCTTCGTTCTCAAGTAATCCTGCACCGGTTTGCATTACCCCAAACACCATCAATGCCATATCCCGTAGAAACCCATTCTTCCCTGTATTCATTGACCAACTCATTCACCATAACCAAGATCAATGACCAACCATCGCTCACCGCCACAACTTCACTTCTCACCACTCTGCCAACCAAAAGAGCCATTTCCCATTTATCACTTTCCTTAGGACACTGCAATTCGGTTCCAAAGAACTGCCAATACTTAACTTCTCACCGCAAGCGACTAAATTCTTCACCATTTCATTGTGGAGCACCGGGGCCCAAACTCATACTATCCAACTTCAGTTCATCCACATTCCCATTTGCACCTGCAATTCATATGAATGCAAAGTAACCCATTATTCGAAGCCGCCCAGCAGTCCACAAGATCAGCTCTGTCGTGCACTGCTGTTCTGGCTTGCCTCCTGAGCATCGCCATTCTCGAACTGCACTATTGCACCAACATCATATCTTTCCCATCTGGTGAGCAATACACAATTGCTGATCTCTTCCATCTTAGCCAGACAAACACACCCACACAGCATCAACATCAAACTCCATACCTCTCAGCTCCATTGTCCCAGCTTCACAATTAAATGCAATTCATTGGAACCAAACACCCACACAGCATCATCTCCTTGCAATGCTACCTGCAATGCAATTACTACAGCAACACACTCTACATCAATGCAACTGCAGCTTCTCACTATTTTACCAGCTGAAACATAACCCAAAACCTAGCAGCTTCCTTGGCTTTGGTAATTTCACAAACACCATATGAGCAGAAACTGATGGTGTATCTGTCCATCAAGAAATCATCTTCCTGCCACTTCAATTTAGCACAAACCCATAGCTCAAAAACTTCAATCACTCAGTCATCATCATCAATAACACCATCTCCTAGCTGTACGGACAGAGAAAAGAGAGGATGAAACGAAACCTTCTTTCATGCCTCTCTTGAGTTCAAATACAACCCGAACTTTTTCAATGGCACTGACCCATCTTATTTATCCATCTCGAGCTTCTGGTTTCTCAAATACAGCCATCAAAACCCATTTACTCCACAATCTCGAGGATCTCCTTTTTCTTCCCGATGATTTTGTCTCACATTTCACCCACAACCGATAATATTAGGACCATCTTCTCGTTCTCATTCTCTGCTTCAGTTCACCTCAACCTTTGTGACGAGCATTCAGCCATGGCTGTGATGACGGCAACAAGTCTTGGAACAACGGTAATTGGTTTTCACTCTCCTTTCTCTGCTTGTAAATTAGTTTCTCAAATTGGTCAAGGAGAGACCTAATTTCCCTTCAGCGCCTGTACTGGACGTGCCAACACTTAGGTGTTAAAATCTTCCAGGCCCAGCAATATGAAGCCCGCAAACTTCAAACGGTCTCAGCACCACTTGTTTCACTTAGCTCAAAGCATCACTCTCGAGCCATGGTTGCGCGTGAATGAGCTTGGCAACAGCGACTCCTCGGCTCAGTGTAAATGTATAGAAAATTGAATTGTGTAGGAAACCAATCCGGACTCGACCTAGTTCTAGTTGCAGTCTGTCCTTAGTGTATCACTCAGCTGGTTGCCCCCTTATCCTCGTCTGGGCTCCAAATAGCATGTGAAATGACAATTACGCCTTTTTGACTCAATTTGAATGATTTCCGCTTCCTTTCCTCCATGCGACTCCAGAGTACCTAATAACTCAAAAACACGCATAAAGTACATAATTCACAAGAAAAATAGCAAAGAAAGCGTAACTACTAGATAGTAAATTAGGTGTTTTAGACACCTATCAGATTCCCCCACACTTAGACTTTGCTAGTCCTCGAGCAAATCAAACAAAACAATTCAAAAAGATACATACAACTCCGTGTCGCCGAGGCTACGGTCACTTTTAGCATAAATAACAAGCCTTTAAACCCCTAGGTGTCCCTAGTGGACGAGTTATAGTCTCGTGAGGGTTTACTAGAGATATACCCACAAAACCTATTTTTCCAACTTACTAGTTCTCCGTAATAACAACATCCAATGCGCTAAGAAGACATAGAAATTCTGCACACTAGTCATAAGAAGTTAGACACATAAATGAACACAATCTCATCCTTAAAAGTTGAGAGAGAAATAACCATCCCTTCTCGAAAGAAATTCGGGTTCGGAGTGATCAAAAGTCTCGACTACGCCTCACAAGAAAGGGTTTTATGAAGTTGCTCTCAATAATAAATAGCTTTTAATGGGTCACACATGTGTCCAGGTTGGAATAAAGAGAGAATCCTGAGACACGTTGAATGGTAGGAAGGTAAAAACCCTCCGAATCGTTTTGAAAACCCACATCTTTTATAATTTTTGAAAACCCATTTTTTCGACGATCTCTTGAAAGTAAATCAACCACTTAACGTAGGTGGGAATATGCTTACTTACCTCGTTATCCGTTCGGCGTGCAAGCTAGCACCACTCTCACAAGATCCATAGAAAAGTCTTCGGTCTTCAATCGGTCTTCGTCTTCGCTCTCTGTCTTCAACTCTTGATGATAACTCTTGAACTTCGTAGAATCTCGACAATATGATTCTTTCCTCTAATTCCTTGTTGCTTGAAACTTCATTATAGATATTCCTTCTTTCCATTGGCTTTAATAAAATAATACAAAACTAAAAAACGAACATACAAACCCAAAATTTAAATTTTTTTCTTCTTTTTTTTTCTTCTTCTTCTTTTTTTTTTTTTTTTTTTTTTTTAATAATAAGAAATTAAACAAATACAAAATAAAAACGAAATAAAAAAATAAAACTAGTAATGAACCTAAAGATTTTCTCTTTTTTTTTTTTTTCTAATTTTTTTTTTTTTTTTTGAGACAAGAGAAAATAAAATACAAATAAAATAAAATACAAAGGCCATGGTATAAGTACTTTACCGCTTGATTCTTCACAACTTGTATGTCTTGATATCATAAACTTCTCGAACTCTCATCTTTATAAACTTCGCTCTTGTACAATAGTCTTCAACTTATAAAAATTCTGCTCCTTGTCTTGTTGCTTTACTTGAATCTGAAATCTTCTCATTTCTGTATTGTTGCTTGTAAACCTTGAACGTCTTCAACTTTCCTTCGAATTTGTGATGCTCCTCTTGTTGATGATGATGGTGTTTCTATGGACATGTTGGTGTAGAGAGAGATAAGGTGGATGGTGCTAACTGCGAACAAGATTACAAGTGGTATGTAAGTTAGCAATTCGATGTCACCAACATGGTTGATAAAAATAACACTCAAGAGATCAAAATAGTGCTTCTATGGTGGGAGGTTGGAAGGATCACCATTCTGCCCGGAATTTACGTACGGTGACACACACTCTAAAAAGCACATATTTAGACAGTACAAAGAATTGAAGGTTGGTGCCTCACATTATGTAACATGGGTAGTCTCCACTATAGGGGATCACTACTCTAATACCGAATTCAGTCTGCACCTTATTTGCCACTTTGGCATGGTTAAATCCAACTTTAACTCTCATACAATTAAGAAACCCGATCATGTTCTCTGTCATATCTAAGTTCAGTCACTCTTGTGAGATTCTCGATGTAACCTTAGAGACATGTATACTATGTGACTCTAAACTAACCATAAGTTGGAGTTTTCTTATTCACTATTTACTCAAAATTTGAAAAATTTACAAAACAACCACTCCCCCACACTTAAACTTTACATTGTCAAAACTTTACATTGTCAATGTAAATTGAATCTTCAAAGAAAGTCAAGGTGGGAAATCCTAACGGAAAAGTGACAAAAAATCGAGAAAAAGTAAAAACATGACAAGAAAAGAAAATAAAAGATAAGAGATACAAAACCGATGGGTTGCCTCCCATTTAGCGCTTGGTTTAAAGTCGTCATCCCGACTATCTCCTTGCTTTCTACGACTCCTCCAGAGGGATTACTTCCACAAGATTAACTCCTTCCACGACATCCGAAGAGAAGTTCTCATAATATGGTTTCAACCGGTGCCCATTCACTTTAAGTTCATTTCGTAGCTAAACTACGAATTTCCCTTGCACCATGAGAAAACACATTAGTCACAATAAAAGGTCCAATCCAATGTGACCTTAATTTACCCGGAAATAATTGCAAACGAGAATTAAACAAAAGCACTTTCTCACTTCAATGCAAAATTGTTTCTTTGTAATCATATTATCATGAAATGCTTTCGTCTTTTCCTTGTAAATCCGTGAGCTTTCAAATGCATCATTGCGAATCTCCTCTAACTCTTGAAGTTGTAACTTTCTTTGCCTTCCAAAGACCATCCAACTCCATATTGCATTGCTTAATAGCCCAAAACGCCTTATGCTCAATTTCCACGGGTAAGTGACAAGGTTTACCATAAACAAGCCTAAAAGGAGACATCCCAATAGGTGTTTTATATGCGGTTCTATATGCCCACAAAGCATCATTGAGTCTCAAACTCCAATCCTTCCTTGTTGGATTCACCGTCTTCTCTAGAATGGATTTCACCTCTCGGTTGGAAACCTCGGCTTGTCCATTTGTTTGTGGATGGTAGGGTGTTGCAATCCTATGCGACACATTGTACTTCCTTAACAAGTTTTGCAAAACCTGTTTTTGAAATGTGAACCTCCATCGCTAATTATAGCCCTTGGAATGCCAAACCTTGCAAATATATTAGCTTGCACAAAATCAAAACAACTTTAGAATCATTAGTTGGGGTGGCCTTAGCTTCCACCCATTTCGAGACATAATCCACAGCAAGCAAGATATAATAATTCCCACTAGAATTGACAAAAGGGCTCATAAAATCAATTCCCCATACATCAAAAACCTCGACAAATTGAATAATAGTTTGTGGCATTTGATTTCGAGCACCTAGATTGCCGGTTCTTTGGCACCTATCACAAGTTGTACAAAATGTATGTGCATCCTTAAAAAAAGTTGGCCAAAAGAAACCACATTCTAGTACCTTGAGAGCGGTTCTCTTGCTCCCAAAGTGTCCTCCACAAGCATATGAGTGGCAAAAAGACAAGATAGAATTAAATTCAGATTCGGGAACACACCTACGTATTACTTGGTCACTACAATGCTTCCATAAGTATGGATCATCCCATATGTATTGGTTTCCTAACTTCTTAAGTTTGTCCCTCTCAAAGACGAGACAAATTCTTTGGGGGATTTGTTTAAAAACTAAGTAATTAACAATATCAAGATACCATGGTTCTCCAAAGGCAATTGAGAATAGTTGCTCATCCGGAAACTTTCACGAACGGGATAGTCTCCTTGTCCACAGACAAGACGACTCAAGTGATCCGCAACAGTGTTCTCAATTCCTTTCTTGTCTTTGATCTCAATATCAAACTCTTGCAAGAGTAATATCCATCGTATGAGCCTCGGCATCGCCTCTTTCTTTGTAAGCAAGTATCTAAGTCTTTGCATGATCATAAAAGACAACAACTTTTGTACCAATTAGATAAGAGCGAAACTTTTCTAAAGCAAAAACAATGGATAATAACTCTTTTTCAGTGGTTGTGTAGTTTTGTTGAGCCTCACTTAACATTCTAGAAGCATAATAAATGGCATGAGGTATCTTCCCCACACGCTGCCCAAGCACCGCACCAACCGCATAGTCACTTGCATCACACATGAGCTCAAAAAGGCTTGCTCCAATCCGGTGGTTTAATGATAGGGGCTGAAATCAAAAGTTCTTTCAAACGATTGAATGCCGTCATACATTTCTCATCAAAGTTAAAAACCACATCTTTTTGCAATAAGTTACATAGTGGTGATGCTATCTTGGAAAAGTCCTTGATGAATCTACGATAGAAACCTGCATGACCAAGAAAAGAGCGTATTTCCCTCACCGTAGTGGGAGGGGTTAGAGCACGAATAAGGTCTATCTTAGATTTATCGACTTCCAAGCCTTTAGAAGATATTATATGGCCTAAAACTATGCCATGAGTTACCATGAAATGGCACTTCTCCCAATTCAAGACAAGATTTGTTTCAACACATCGTTCAAGGATTAGAGACAAATTGTTCAAGCAAAGGTCAAATGAATCACCAAAGACACTAAAGTCATCCATGAACACTTCGATTATGTTTTCAACATACTCCGAAAAGATACTTACCATACACCTTTGAAAAGTAGATGGAGCATTGCATAAGCCAAAAGGCATCCTTCTATAAGCAAAAGTACCGAATGGACAAGTGAAAGTGGTTTTCTCTTGGTCCTTTCAGTGCTATCACAACTGATTATAACTTCGAATAGCCATCAAGGAAGCAATAGTAAGAGTTTCCAGCTAAACGTTCAAGCATTTGATCAATAAAAGGCAATGGAAAGTGATCCTTTCTAGTAGTGGCATTCAATTTTCTATAATCAATACAAACCCTCCAACCGGTTTGCACACGAGTTGGGACAAGTTCATTTTTATCATTTTCCACCACCGTCACACCTGATTTCTTTAGTACCACTTGTACCGAGCCATCGATGCGTGTCGTAGGTGCAATCAAATTAATTAATATTTCCACTCAATTAAAAATAATATAATGGAAGTCAAGTTCGTTCCCACGAGGAGCAAGAGATTCTAGTTGTAAAAATTGTCACAAAAAGGGGTGTAAAAAGCAAAAGAAAATAAGCAAAGCAATTAAAAGATAAAGTTGAAAGCAATAAGAGAGACAAGATCAAGGAATCCTTCTTCGTTGCAAAACAATGATTCAAGTTATGTTCTTTTCTACTTGTTATTAGTCACAGATTATCACCAACCGTAGGATAGCAGGTCCGCTTAGCTAGCCCCAAAATCCCTTATTTCACTGAGTAACAAGTCCGCTTAGTTATCGATTCTACTCAAAAGAACCACCTTGAGGTTCGCTTACAAGATGTAATTCCCCGAATGCATTAAGATTTATGAATTTAGGTTTGTACTAGTAGTTAAACTCTAGGTTCGCTTGGTCCACTTTCTAGCGTTGTTTTTACACACAATCGCTCCACGGAATCCCTCCGCAAGGTCTCGTGTTTTCTACTTATGTAAGAGTCAAGAAACGATTACTTATCCCCTAACTTTCACTAGCTTTAGATCAATTACCAAATCAATTTAGTTGGCCACCCAAACAATCTATCAATCAATCATGAATGAATAAATAAACATTCCTATTAGTAAAAAAAAACGATAATCATGTGAAAAACTTCAAGATAGAATTGAAACAAAACTCAAAACATGTTAAGAACTAGGAATTCATCCTCAATCAATAAGAAAATTAGCTACTCATGCTAAAGAGTTCACACCAAGAATAAAGAAAAGAAAAGTGTTGTGTGTGTAGAGAGGTATGTTTAAAGATGTAGAAAACTTCTCTATTTATAGGCTTCAATATTCTCCAAATCTTCCAAGGAATAGAATCATTTTCCTTTAGCAATTCAATTTCCAAATTCAAGTCTTTCTCATCTTCCATCTTCTCTTTCCAAGTTTGAGCCCAATTCTCCATCCAATTCCTAGTCCAAGTCTTCACACCCATGAGAGAAGTCCACAGAAAATTCGAATTTTGGGCTGAAAACTGGTATTATGGCGGAATTTGACAGAATCCGTCACCGCCGGCCACCGAAAATTTCACCGTCACTTTGGTATATTCGACGGAATATTCTCGGGATCCACCGTTAGGACTAACGGTCAAAATGGTCAAACCGTCGGGCCAATGGTCAAGGGAGAGTCAGCTCAATGGTGAGTGCCTTATCGGTCAGTCGGCCTAGCCTTACTGAATGGTCCGAACTCCGAGTTAGATCGGCTCATCGGGTTGACTACTTTGAGGGAAAATCCTGGATGGAGTTAGTTTGTTTATAGGACTTTCCCGCCGATTTCTGTGCCTCATTTTCTTCAATTCCCCGCACACCTAACATACATCTAGTTATAGGCATTCAATCATTCCATTCGCATCAATTATGTCTTCCGATTTCACCACATCCTTGAAAATCAACACCTCCATCTTGAATTCAAGGCTAACACAAATCGAACCATCCGCACTCTTCTCAATTCGATCTTCAGAGACCTCATTACTCGAATCCCCACCATCATCATCACCTTGCGAGATCGAATCATCATAACCCCAATCCTACTGTTAATCGATAGCAAAGAACAATCTGGCTAATTCATTGCCAACTCGAGTATCAATCGAAACCCATTTATCGATTCCACAAAGCTGACCATCTCCATCTCAAAAGTGCAACTCCATTTCACTCCCCATTAGAATCACTGCACCCATCTCGAGCAATAGCACCATTAACGACATCGCCTACGTAACCCATCTCCCACCACAAAACCCTTTAATCTCTTCCTCTCTCGTGTTGTTTTCAAGACCAATCCATTTCTGATCCAATCTCAATCTCCTTCTTTATCCGCTTCACAAATGAGCTTCTCTTCCTCTTTCGATTCCATACCCCTATCTCTGTATCTTCTCAATTTAGTTCTCGATCTCCTCTGGTTTTTAATCGCGGCTCTGGGAGTCTCATTCTCGGATTCACATGACACAGCCATTTGCTTGTTTTTAGTTTCGAGGTGGAGGTGAATGAATGAGCGATTGGGAGAAGATAACTCTTCTCAATTTAGGGTTAAAGAAACAAGGTTAGATATTCATCACCCGGTCACCTTGATAAGGGATACCCGGTGCAGCCTCGAACTTGGTCGGTCGGCATTTAGTACTCCTCCAAGAGTTACCCCTCAACCTTGGACTGGCTCCGGATAGTGTTCGCCCCTGAGATGACAATTTTTCCCTTTTTGCTCAAATTGGGTGATTTCTTCTTCTTTTCCTCCGTGCGACTCCATAGTAGCTACAAAACTCAAAACAAGCGTAAAATACATAATTTACAAGAAAAATAGCAAAGAAAGCATAAACAATAGATAGTAAATAGGATGTATTCTATACCCTATCAAATTCCCCACACTTAGACTTTGCTAGTCCTCGAGCAAATCAAACTAAAAACTCACAACTTCAAAGTTTCCTGAAGCGTCCCAAGCATCCAAAGAGCTATGAGGACATAAAGTTTCGCATGCTAGTAATAAGAAGTTAGAAATACTAAAGAACATATTCTCATTCTTAAATGTTGAGTGAGAAATAACCACACCATAATGAGAGAACGCGTGTTTGAGAAACGATCAATAAGCATTTCGCCTCGACTTCCGCCTCACCATAAAGGATTTTATGATAATTGCACTCAAAAAGACGGCTTTTTTATGGTTCTCACATGTGTGCGGGTAGGAATGAAAGAGAATTCCCGCAACACGTTGAATGGTGGGAAGGACAACTTCCGAAATATTTTAAAACCCACATCTTTTAATATTTTGAAAACCATTTTTCCGACGATCTCTACGAAAGGAAATCAACCATATTATTGAGGATGAGATTACTTACTCACCTTCACATCCGATCGCCAATTATGATAACACCACTCTCACGGCATCCAATAGAAACGTCTTCCGCTCCTCGTCTTTAACTTCTTGGTCTTCGGTTTCAACTATTGGTGATAAACTCTCGAATTTCATAAATCCTTAACAATTTATAACTCTTTTTACCTTAAATCCTTGTCGCTTGAAACTTCCTTATAGATTTTCCTTCCCCACGGCTTATTAACGAAACAAATATTTCTCTTGTTTTTTTTTTTTTTTTGTTTTTTTGTTTTTTTTTTTTTTTTTTGAAACAAGATAAATTAAATACAACCATGACCGTGGGAGAAGTATTTTACTGCTTGATTCTTCACAACTTGTATCGCCTCAAAATCATAAACTTCAATAATTCTCACCTTTTGATTTTCTTCGCTCTTGTGAATAAGTCTTCATACTTGGATATATAATTACCTCATTGTATTGTAAGTCTTCAACATATATGTAAAAATCTGCCCTTTGTATGTTGCTTTACTTGAATTTGAAATTTGCTCCTTTTCTCATTCCGTTGCTTGTAAACCTTGAAATTTTTCCAACTTTCCTTGTAAATTTTGATGTCGTTCCTTGTTGATGATGATGGTGTTTCTATGGATCCGTTGTTGTTGAGAGAGAGAATGGTGCTAACTGCAAATCGAACTACAAGAAGGAGGCTTTCATCTATAGACGTCACCCTTCATGATTGACAAAATTAGCACTCAAGAGATCAAAGAGTAGTGCTTCTATTGGTGGGAGGTTGGGTAGCTCACCATTCTACCCGGAATTTACGTACGGTGACACACACTCAAAAGAAAGCTCTTTAGTAGATGGAAAAATTTTTGGTCGGTGCCTCACATGATATGAATACGGGTAGTCTCCACTAATGATTGATCAAAGCAACTCTAATAACGCATTTCTCCCCGCACCAAATTCGCATCATCTGGCATGATTAAATCCATTATTTAACACTCAAACAAGTAAGAAACCGAATGTAGTTCTCTAACATTTCCAAGTTCAATTATGTCGGTCAAAATCTCTATGTAAACATACCTAGAAGTATGCTAGTGACTCTAAAATCTTTAAAAGTTGGAGTTTTATGTAAAACTTTTTTTTTTTTTTTTAAATTTTTAAATTTTTTTTTGTAATTTTTTTTAAATACATGCTTAACCACTCCCCCACACTTAAACCTTACATTGTCCTCAATGTAATTGAATCGATCCCTAGTAAAGTCAAGGTGGGAAATTTTAACATGATAAGAAACAAGAAAAAGAAATAACAAAAAGCAAAAAGATAAGAAATACAAAACCTATGGGTTGCCTCCCATGAAGCGCTTGTTTTAAAGTCGACGGGCCCGACTTAGCTCTTGCATGATTCATTCCCATATACTAACAATCGAAAATTTGAGGATCCACCCATAATAATTGCTTTTGCAAACAATAACTCCATACAAATGTTAGCACAAGAAAATAATAGTGAAATTATCGCTCGATAGTAATTTCCCCACACTTATTCTCGTCCACACTGGAAGTGTATAAAGAACATAGAATTTGGGAATTTCCATGTGTTCCTCTTGGCAAACCCGCATGGTGTTAGCATCAAGTGTTTCCAATGGTGGATATCTAGAAACAAAATCATCCAAAAATACTTTGAAGCACATACATTCAAACCAATAAGAGGTAAAGGAGAAGAATCAATATGCAAGGGTTAGACAAACCTTGCACAATTTCTTGTATTATAGAATCCTCTTCATCCTTAAAAAATTCAAGTGAATTACTTACCTCTTGTATATTGTGGTCCTCTATTAAACCTTGCAACCATTCTTCGTCGTTTTTCTACCTTAACCAAAGTTTTGGCATCATTAAAATCATTGGCTAGTTCAATTGGGTCTTCCACAAAATCAATGAATATGGTTTCATCCTCTAGCATCATCTCTTCAACATTCTCATCATCGGAATCGGGCCATTCACTAAAATGATTCTGTTGTTATAGATTGTAAGATCTTCTTGTGAGGGTGTTACACCGTTTATAACAATAGGTAAGTCACACCCAATCTCCTCCTTTGAATAGGTGAAGGATCGTTATTATGATCCTGGAGTTGGAATAACTTTATCCTTGTTACAATAATTTTCATAAGGTTCAAAATCATCATCGTAACCCACATAATAACGTTTTTCACGCTCTATTCTTAAAGTTATTTTAGCTTCAAGAATTTCTTCATCCGATGCTATGCCTTCATCGATCAATTGATAGAACCTTCTCTCAAGTTCCCTCAAACTAGGTTGCCTTGCACCAAGGAGATCACACATAGATTTAGAAGCATAACTATCCTCCCCTCCAAGTGATTGTTCACTTACATACCCGTCATAAGGTTGTTGATATGTATGAGAATATCCATAAAGTCTGTATCCTAAGGATGGTTGGAAGTTTCCATAATGTTGAGGTTGAAAACCGTATTGATTGTTGTAATATGCTTGCTCTTGTCCACCATAAATGGAAAGCTCGGCACCTGAAATAAGATTCTCAAAACTTAAGTTAGATACAAAAATAGAATCCAACAAAGCAAGAATAAAGCAAAAAGAAAAATAAAAACAACTAAAATCATCCGCTGCTCCCCGGCAACGACGCCAAAATTTGATGCGTGTCGTAGGTGCAATCAAATTAATTAATATTTCCACTCAATTAAAAATAATATAATGGAAGTCAAGTTCGTTCCCACGAGGAGCAAGAGATTCTAGTTGTAAAAATTGTCACAAAAGGGGGGTGTAAAACGCAAAAGAAAATAAGCAAAGAAATTAAAAGATAAAGTTGAAATCAATAAGAGAGACAAGATCAAGGAATCCTTCTTTGTTGCAAAACAATGATTCAAGTTATGTTCTTTTCTACTTGTTATTAGTCACGATTATCACCAACCGTAGGATAGCAGTCCGCTTAGCTAGCCCCAAAATCCCTTATTTCACCGAGTAACAAGTCCGCTTAGTTATCGATTCTACTCAAAAAAGAACCACCTTGAGGTTCGCTTTACAAGATGTAATTCCCCGAATGCATTAAGATTTATGAATTTAGGTTTGTACTAGTAGTTAAACTCGGTTCGCTTGGTCCACTTTCTAGCGTTGTTTTTACACACAATCGCTCCACGGAATCCCTCCGCAAGGTCTCGTGTTTTCTACTTATGTAAGAGTCAAGAAACGATAACTTATCCCCTAACTTTCACTAGCTTTAGATCAATTAACAAATCAATTTAGTTGGCCACCCAAACAATCTATCAATCAATCATGAATGAATAAACATTCCTATTAGTAAAAACAAACGATAATCATGTGAAAAACTTCAAGATAGAATTGAAACAAAACTCAAAACATGTTAAGAACTAGGAATTCATCCTCAATCAATAAGAAAATTAGCTACTCATGCTAAAGAGTTCACACCAAGAATAAAGAAAAGAAAAGTGTTGTGTGTGTAGAGAGGTGTGTTTAAAGATGTAGAAAACTTCTCTATTTATAGGCTTCAATATTCTCCAAATCTTCCAAGGAATAGAATCCTTTTCCTTTAGCAATTCAATTTCCAAATTCAAGTCTTTCTCATCTTCCATCTTCTCTTTCCAAGTTTGAGCCCAATTCTCCATCCAATTCCTAGTCCAAGTCTTCACACCCATGAGAGAAGTCCACAGAAAATTTCGGAATTTTGGTCGCCGGAAAATCGGTATTATGGCCTAATTTGACCAAGAATCCGTCACCGCCGGGCCACCTGAAAATTTCACCGTCACTGTATATTCGACGGAATATTCTGTCAGTCCATCGTTAGACTAACGGCCAAAATGGTCAAACCACTACCAATGGTCAAGGGAGAGTGGCTCAATCACCGAGTCATTTTATCGGTCGGTCGGCCTAGCCCACTGAATGGTCCGAACTCCGAGTTAGATCGGCTCATCGGGTTGACTACGCCGAGGGAAAATCAGACAGAGTTCCGTTTGTTTATAGGACTTTCCCGGCCGAATTCAGCCTCATTTTTCTTCAATTCCCGCACACCTAACATACATCTAGTTATAGGCATTCAATCATTCCATTCGCATCAATTATGTCTTCCGATTTCACCACATCCTTGAAAATCAACACCTCCATCTTGAATTCAAAGCTAACACAAATCGAACCATCCGCACTCTTCTCAATTCGGATCACCACCAGAGACCTCCGTTACTCGAATCCCCACCATCATCATCACCTTGCAAGAGATCGAATCATCATAACCCCAATCCTACCCGTTAATCGATAGCAAAAAGAACAAACAGCTAATTCATTGCCAACTCGATATCAATCGAAACCCATTTATCGATTCCACAAGAATGTAGCCCATCTCCATCTCAAGTGCAACTCCATTTCACTCCCCATTAGAATCACAGACCCATCTCGAGCAATAGCACCATTAATCCAAAAGACGCCCACGTAACCCATCTCCGACCACAAAACCCTTTTAATCTCTTTCCTCTCTCGTGGTTGTTTTAAAGACCAATCCATTTCGATCTGAATCTCAATCTCCTTCTTTATCTCGCTTCACTACAGAGCTTCTCTTCCTTTTCGATTCCATACCCCTATCTCTCGTATCTTCTCAATTTAGTTCTCGATCTCCTCTTGGTTTTAATCGCCAGCTCTCGGCCTCATTCTCTGATTAATAAATGGCGACAGCAGCCATGATCGCTTGTTTTTAGTTTCGTGGAGGTGAATGAATGAGCGATTGGGAGAAGATAACTCTTCTCAATTTAGGGTTAAAGAAACAAGGTTGGATATTCATCACCCGGTCACCTTGATAAGGATACCTACCTGCAGCCCCGAACCTTGGTCGGTCGATTTAGTACTCCTCCAAGAGTTACCCCTCAACCCGGACTGGGCCCAGGATAGTGTTCGCCCCGAGATGACAATTTTTCCCTTTTGCTCAAATTGGGTGATTTCTTCTTCTTTTCCTCCGTGCGACTCCATAGTAGCTACAAAACTCAAAACAAGCGTAAAATACATAATTTACAAGAAAAATAGCAAAGAAAGCATAAACAATAGATAGTAAATAGGATGTATTCTATACCCTATCAAATTCCCCACACTTAGACTTTGCTAGTCCTCGAGCAAATCAAACTAAAAACTCACAACTTCAAAGCGTGCTAAAGCGTCCCAAGCATCCAAAGAGCTATGAGGACATAGAGTTTCTGCATGCTAGTAATAAGAAGTTAGAAATACTAAAGAACATATTCTCATTCTTAAATGTTGAGTGAGAAATAACCACACCATAATGAGAGAACGCGTGTTTGAGAAACGATCAATAAGCATTTCGCTCGACTTCCTCGCCTCACCATAAAGGATTTTATGATAATTGCACTCAAAAAGACGGTTTTTTTATGGTTCTCACATGTGTGCAGGTAGGAATGAAGAGAGAATTCCTGCAACACGTTGAATGGTGGGAAGGACAACTTCCGAAATATTTTAAAACCCACATCTTTTAATATTTTGAAAAACCATTTTTCTCGACACGATCTCTACGAAAGGAAATCAACCATATTATTGAGGATGAGATTACTTTACTCACCTTCACATCCGATCGCCAATTATGATAACACCACTCTCACACGGCATCCAATAGAAACGTCTTAGCTCCTCGTCTTTAACTTCTTGGTCTCGGTTTCAACTATTGGTGATAAACTCTCGAATTTCATAAATCCTTAACAATTTGTAACTCTTTTACCTTAAATCCTTGTCGCTTGAAACTTCCTTATAGATTTTCCTTCCCCACGGCTTATTAACGAAACAAATATTTTTTTTTTTTTTTTTTTTTTTTTTTGAAACAAGATAAATTAAATACAACCATGACCGTGGGAGAAGTATTTTACTGCTTGATTCTTCACAACTTGTATCGCCTCAAAATCATAAACTTCAATAATTCTCACCTTTTGATTTTCTTCGCTCTTGTGAATAAGTCTTCATACTTGGATATATAATTACCTCATTGTATTGTAAGTCTTCAACATATATGTAAAAATCTGCCCTTTGTATGTTGCTTTACTTGAATTTGAAATTTGCTCTTTTTCTCATTCCGTTGCTTGTAAACCTTGAACTTTTTCCAACTTTCCTTGTAAATTTTGATGTCGTTCCTTGTTGATGATGATGGTCTTTCTATGGATCCTGGATCCTTGTGGTGTTTGTTAAATGTGGTGTTACCAATCGTGACGGGAATGTCAAAGCTTCCGGGATCCTTGCACTTAAGTGGGAGTTTGTGTTGTAAGATTGCCGAAGCATTCTCCCCCACACTAAGCACTTCATTACCTTTGAGCCTTTGTTTATTGGTACACAAGTCCTTCAACACCTTTGCATACTTTGGAACTTGCTTGATTGCATCTGTGAGTGGTATGTTCACATGGATCTTCTTGAGAATGTCTAAAATCTCCTTTTCTAGTTCCGCCTTCTTGGAATTTGCAAATCTGAGGGAAAGGTAAAGGAGGAACATAAGTAGAAACTGAGTTTTAAAGTTAGAAATAGGTACCTCTTAAGTTTGGGGAAAATCCTCGTTTTTCCCTCCAAAACAGTTCCTTTGGTGTTTCCACCGTGTTCAATCGGTTAACCCCGGGTTGCACAAGTTGTGTACACTTCTCAACGTAATTGCATTGACACCCTCTTTTGGGTTGATAGGTTGAGAAGGGAGTTTCCCACCATTTTGTGCCTTCAATTGATTCAACTCAATAGCCATATAACCAACTTGAGTTTGCAAATCCTTAACCGTACTCTCCGTTCTTTGCATAAAAGATTTCAAAGCAACTCTTCCATATTGGACCCCATTTGAGTTGTTGTTGTTGTTGTTGAAATTGTTGTCTCGGTTGGAATTGTTGTTGTTGAGGTTGAAATCCACTCGGGTTGTTGAAACTAGGTTGTTGAATCGCTCCTTGCTTATTGGCATAGCTAAAATTGGGGTGATCTCTCCATCCCTTGGATTGTAAGTGTTGGAGTAGGGATCATACCGTCTTTGTTGATTTGGAAAGATCGCATTAGCTTGCTCTGTCTTCATAAGCTTGAGAGGAACTTGGTATCACCGCTGTTGCAACTTGTTGAAGCATTGCGTTCATGTTACCCATTTGTTGACGAAGTTCTTCAACCTCGCTCACCTCATTCACCCTTCTTAGAATCACATCCGAACCACGACTCAAGAATTGTTGTGAGTTCGCTGCCATATTTTTAATCAACTCTCTAGCTTGTGCCACCGTCTTGTTCACTAGTGCACCACCACCCGCAGCGTCAAGAAGATTCCTATCACTTGATTGGAGTCCTTCACAGAAGTATTGGATGATCATAGCGTCACTGAATTGATGGTGAGGGAAGCTTGCCACCAATCTCTTGTAGCGTTCCCAACATTCATATAGGGATTCTCCCACATTTTGCTTCATCCCACAAATCTCCTTGCGAATTTGAGTAGCCTTTGATGCAGGAAAATATCTCTCTAAAAAGAGTTTCTTCAGCCCATTCCATGTTGTGACACTTCCGGGAGGTAAATAATACAACCAATCCTTAGCATTATCCATCAAAGAGAAACGGAAAACTTTCAACATTGCACCATCCGCCGCAACATCCGCTGGAAGCATGGCCGTGACAATGGTGTGGAAGTCCATAAGATGTTTGTTTGGGTCTTCATTCACCATGCCATGGAACTTTGGTAATTCTCTAGCAACCCCGGCTTTATCTCAAAAGTAGAGTTTGTTTGAATACACCCCGTTGTGTATCAAGCCTATGAGAAGCTAACTCCTTGAGTGAACGATTTGCATCACCCATTGCTTCTTCTTTTTCTTCAAAAGGTGGTTCTTGTTCACCCGGAACCTCTTGTTCTAAAACTGCTTCTCCCTGTTGGAAAGTCTCTTCTTTCGTTTCCAACTCTTGTTCTTCCGTTGTATCTTTACTTGGTTGGAGTATTGTGCCTCTTCGAGTAGCTATCCCGCATCGTGGATAATTCTAATCTTTAGAAGCCAGGGATTAGGTACCTGAAAACAATTCTCACAAACAAGTGAGAAACAAGACAAGAAAACAAGAAGCAAAGATAAAAGCAAAAATAAAAATAAGAAACTAAAAACTTAATAACTAGCCGTATGCCTCCCAGCCAACGGCGCTCAAAATTTGATCTTGTCGTATCGTCAAAAATAATTTCATTTTCCTAAAGTATATGATAAGAAAGAGTTCGTTTCCCAGAGAGGCGATTGTAGTTATTACGTATTCAATTTCTTAAAGTAACCAATTGGGGGATTTTGATTTTTATGTAAGCAATAAAAGCAAATTAAAAGCAAAGTAAATTGTAGAAAGTAATCAATAGAGAAATATATTGGTCAAGGAATTCATCTTCAATCTTAGACATGTGCTTGCATATATGATTAGAATTACGATTTAATCTCTTATATTATCAAAAGCCTAGAGAATCAAGAGAGCAATATAATCTATTAATTTCCTAAGTTCATCAACACACACATTAGAGTCGTAAGTGAATTCTACCTAAAGAATAACCTAACGCCTTGCGCTAATTAAGTTCAATTCCTATGAGCATTAAGTTTCAGAAATAGGCTAATCAATGCAATTGTCATACGTTGCGCATAACAATTCGGACAATGGTCAAACTCTACATATGATTACGAGAGTGTATCACTACAAACCGTAAACATATCATGCTACTCGTATTCAGGGTTATCGCGCGATGAAAAACCCTAAAATAGCTATGGACTAGGATGCAAGTTCAATTAATTAGCCACTTAACTAATCAAACATCATAATCCTATCACAATACATCAATCATATGATTCTTAAAGGAGTAGATATGTGAACGATAATCAAGAGAGAAAACTAATACATAAAGCAAACACAAGTTTTAGAAATAGGACTACATCCTTAGCCAATAATATAGAATTTAGCTACTCATAGCTATGGAGTTCATCAAAAAATTATGAATTGAATAAAGAAGAAGATGAGCAAAAGCAAACCCTAGTTGCGTAAACAAAAGCGGCTCTCCAAGTTCCAAGAATAAAATGTGATTCCAAAAGTTGTAGGATTTCTCTTTATAGCTCCTCTTGTTCCAAAATTAGGTCTAGCCTTCAAAGTCCATTAGATGAAAATCCACCAAGCCCATAAGTGAGAGAAACCCATGTAGAAAATATGTCCAAAAATACGTCGCCGGAAAACTGGTATTATGACCAGAAATCGGCCGGAGAATTGACCGGAAAATGGTTCCGGTGACCGGAAAAGTCCGCCCGATCACCGGTCAACGAGTCAACTCGGTAAGTCAGACCGAGTCAACCGATCCAGAGATTCATCCGGGTCAACTCGGGTCAAACCGACCGAGTCGGGTGAGTCAGGGTCTGGATCATCATCTTACTCAGCTGGATGGGCTGAGTGGCCAAGGCCATTGCACTGGCCTGAACTTGTGCTGCACCATCATTGCACTTTAGTGGAAAATCCGGCCATGATGGCCCCCGTTTCCTGTATCGCCCAAAGATCATTGTTTCCATTTCAGTTCAACTCCATCTTCTCCTTAGCACTTCAATTACCACCTGACAAATCATTCTCCTTCTCAGCAGACCTACACAGCCAATAGCTGGAGCAACAGCAGCTACCAACACTTGCTCTCCAGACTGCACACCTGCTATACTCTGTCACAGTCATAACTTCTGCATCTCCTCAATGGCAGCACCTTTTGTAGCTTCTTGCTTGCAATGTTCCTCTATTCAGCTTCAATAACAATATCAAGCCAACAACCTGAGCCACCATGAGCTTAGACCCATTTAACCCAGTTGCACCTGCAATAGCTGTGGTTGCACTCCTACGACCAACTGTAATTCTGTCCTCCTGCAATCCCAGACCAGTTTGCACCACTGCAAAACACAACCAATGCCATATCCTATAGAAACCCATTCTTCCCTGTATTCATCAGCCAACTCATTCACCATAACCAGCATCAATGACCAACCATCGCTCCCTCCCACAACTACACTTCTCACCACTACAGCCAACCAAAAGAGCCATTTCCCATTTATCACTTTCCTTAGGACACCTGCAATTCAGTTCCACCAAACTGCCAATACTTAACTCAGCTGCAAACAGCTAAATTCTTCACCATTGTATCAACACTTGGTTTTCTGTCTTGTCTTGTCTTTGGAAATAGGGAGGAGAACCTATTTATACAAGTCATTAAGCCTAACCCACGTCTCTCATGGGAAGTGGAGGAAATTGAGTGATGGAGTAGTGGAGTTGTGTGTTAGTGTAACACGACCAGTCTTGCCCACTTCTCCCGTCATCACTAACCGTCCATGACTTCCTGACACGTTCTTGTGATGGCGCGTTGTGCGCTGCACACTATAAACCGCCAAACCAATACCCCCGAAGTATCCCCCATTTTGTGACACGTTTGATGTCTCGAATGTGTGGATCGTGGGACCCATGTAAAGTAGCATGTGATGCTGCATTAAATAACTAAGTTATTTAGGAAATCGATATTCATGAAATATCGTGTGTATTCTATGTGTAACACATCGAATATATTCAACATGTGTGAAGCATCGCTGTTTTAAGGCTTAACGGAGTAAGTCACGAATTAAGCATCTTAAAATAGCATCACGTCCAGCCATCTTCGAGTGATCGTTTGGAGGTTGTATGGGCAAACCACGCTTTGGCCGATCACTTCATGTGGAAGAGTGGTGGACGGTGATCGTGGTGATGCCTTGCTGGTCGCCTAACTCCTGGCCAGGGCTTCTTAACCAAGCTGGTGGAGTTGGACGGACGAGATGATATGTGACACTCATCTGCGACCGTTGATGATGTTTTAGGTTTTGAAGAGGTGCGCAAGCATCACTCTTCACTTGGTCGAATCCAAGCATGGGAGACGTTTTTTTGACAGGGGGACCGACTGTGCATGCGTGTAGACGGCCTTGCTCTGTACACGTCCGTACCTCACCGTCCCATGAAAGTGTGATCCAAACCACTTAATTTGTCCGGCAAAGAGGAGCGGCTGAGATTGATTTTCGACAGAAATCCCATGCCACAAAGGAGTTGAAGACCGCACGTCATGCCTAATTCGGGCACATGTTTCGAGACGTTCAGCCATGGTTAGCCTTGGTCGATCAGTCAGGCGTGTAGATGGGCCCACGGTGATCGTGTTGACATGCTCGGGACCCTTTGAATCTACATCTACACCCTCCATCTATGCTTGAGAAGATGGACGTCGTGATCGATTAGCGACACATGTAATATGCCGCAAACCCTAATTAGGTTTTGACCTGGCCGTGTCTACACGACTTTAGCCTAACGGTTTGGCAGTGCTATGCTCCTCCATTGGGACGCCTGACCATGTGGGGCCCACATTGGGTCGTGAGTGAACATGGTGATACCGATCGACGGTCCTAGGCCCGATCTAATCCATCCAAACATGTCGGTGAAGTTGGATGGTCGTGATCAATTTGAGACCTTAGTGGAATTTCCTCGCGACCCTTTAAGCATTACGCCGCCATACTTTGGGCAAACGCACGTTGCTCTATGGCTAGGTCGGAGATGGTCGACCATGCAGGTAGAGAGGGGGCCCGCCAAAAGGAGGACAAGCTTGTCCGACCGGTCATTGGATAATCCACGCCGTCCAATCATGCCGGTGAAGTTGGACGACCGTGGCTGGTTTTGAGACTGTCGTTGGCGGTCTTGTGTGCACAAGCTTTTCCAAGCTACTCCACACCAGTACAACTATCCTACTTATACTGGTGTTCGGTGGTTATTTGGGAGGCATAGTATGTATTCGACCCACTGGGGCATAAACGGGCCCGCCGGGGTGGTCATTAAGGTGGTAGCCGCTCCTGCCGAGGATCGTCTAGGTTTGGTTAAATCATGCGGCCAACTTGCGTGGTCGTGATTGTTTCGAGACCGATATGGACATTCCGCATTCAAATATTCTCAATCGGGCTAGTATAACACACCGAGAGATGTATGCTCAATCGGGCTAAGATAACACACCGAGAGATGTATGCTCAATCGCTAGTATAACACACCGAGAGATGTAGCATGTACGGGTATTTCGTGCATGCCTCACTATTAACACTTGGAGATTCGTGCTACTCCGCTGAGATCAACACCCAGTCGTCATGCCGCACTAATAATGAGAGTTATGTGGGAACAACACAGGAAATACAAGGCTAGTCATGCATTAATTAATAATGCTATAAATTCACAGGTTATATGGTATTGTTGCCACATGCTCCAACTTGGATGAATTTGTGTATTTAATTCACAAAATCTTTGGGATTGTTGCCACATGCTCCATTCTAGGTGTATTAGTAAAGTGAAGAAGTATTCATCACTTATCAATGGCTTTATCCTTTGCAGGATGTCATCGCATAAATTTGGTTTTACAATTTTAGCCATAAACTAAAATCCACCATCAACACAAAGGCAAAGTATCGGTCATTCAAAGGGATGTGGGAAGAGATTCAATTTCTATTGCTCACTCTCATGGCTCAACAAACCAAACCTCGGGAGGTAAGACGAAGACGTTATGACCGCTCATTCCAATGAAAAACGTAAACTAGAACTTTAAACGTTTCAAACAATAACCATAAACTTGAAAACTTAAAACGATTCGAAAAATTTCTAAACTAAACTACGAACAAACAACTAAACTTATAAAAAATAATAATCTAACATTAATCAATTCGCCCTCCACTTCTTATATACTCAGCTACATATTCGCTTATAGGATTTTCCATTAACCCGTGGTATAATGCTCTGTTCTCAATGTGACTAGTCATTTTGCGCATAAAGTGCAAGTAATCCTCTTTTCGGTTGAATCTCAGGCTTAAGTCTTCATCTTCATGGTTAGTCCAATCTTTATTACGACGGTTTTCTTGAATTACCATGTTATGCATAATTATGCAAGTCAAAGATAGTCTTATGCATTTCATGAGCACCGAAACCACGTTAAGGCCCATAAATGATGGTGAACTTCCGCTTTAGAATTCCAAATTCTCGCTTTATATCTTTCCTCAATTCCATTTGTCTATTATTAAAATACGAGTATGAACGACTCATTTCTTGCGGCAGGGGGCTGACGATAACATTGAACTAAAGTTGACCATTTTGAATAAACTTCATCTGCAAGATAATACCCATGAGTGTAACGATGACCGTTGATAGTGAATTTACTTTAAATCTTCAAACAAAGGCGACTTGTGTAAAACATTTATGGTGGTTTGGATGTAGAATTTTAAAGGTGGAGTTTATGGGTCTAGAGGATTTGGTGAAATTATGTTTTCCTCGGTACGTTTGATTTCCCAAATTCTTGGAATCACGTTCCCTATGAGAATCACTTTTCCAGCAAATCCTCCATATGGAGTCCGACCCCCTCCCGCTAAGATTTTCTAGGAAACTTGTCAAGGGATTTATGAACCCACTTTTTTTAACTTTAAATCCCATATATATACAATTTTAAGATTCTTAGGGTAATGCCAAATAGTACATGGACTTTAAAACAAGAGAATGAATCCTAGAAATTTTAACCGAGTTACCAAACATACGAGGGGTTTACATGAATCCTTAATTTGTAATTCTATGGATTATAAGTTCTGAAAATTGTGAATTTTGCACACAAGCCCACCATTATATCGTGCTCGAGATCCTAGAAGACCAAAAAAGCGTGCCATATCCCACAATCATAAAAAGAAACAACCTCAAGGATAACCGTTGGTTTTGCGTAGTGACCCTTATAACGCTATAATAAGTAGGGCATCCGGTCCATACCCAATGCATGCAATCAAGACTACCCTAATTCTAGAAATCCCCCCGATTTTTCTTTAATATTTCTCTTACATATGTGTTAGTTGGCTTTCGTAAATAGGTTGGAGCAAAATGATTAATCATTCCTTCACAAAACAATGAAAGATACTTGTATGCAGTTGTTTTTCCCATATGAAGGTACTTATCGTTAGAATCCGGAGGTTTGCCATATCCTAGAACCCTTAAGGCCGATGTAACCTTTTGTTTAGGCCTATGACCCTCTAATATCTAATGCATCATACCGATAATTAAATTGAGGTTCTACCCGACAAATGTCACCAATAATCTTTAAAAACAAATGTCGGGGCACGCGAAATTGGCGTTGGAAATTTTCATTAATACTTTACGTCTGGGAAGAAAATAATCGTGCATCGCCTTCACGTGGAAATCATCATGACCCATGTACGTATATCTTCTTGTGAATACTTCCCTTGGATCTAGATCTTTAGGAATCTACCACGATGAATATAGCATCTTCAAAGTGTTGGTTAGTTCTCTATCTTCATTTGACTCATCATCGATTTGTCGCAATGCCTAAACAAACATTCGTTGTTGTTCTTCATACCGATCCGTATGAATACGCACCTCCTCGGAAGAATCCATGATTAGAAACTAAAAATAATTAAATCGGGGATTAAGGTACAAAAGAGTATGATGATAGTGTATAATTAGTGAAAAACACGATGTGTGATTAAATTGAGTTTAATGGGGTGAATTTATATGGAGAGGCGGGGGGATAATTGTTACATCATAATGTACTAAGCAATCGAGTTTCCACCGTTCAATATAGACTCGATCGCTTAACTATATTCTCATAGTGGCGTGGCCAGTTTGTCAGGCCAGCTGGCATGGCATATGAGTAGGTTAGCCACTCCACATAGGAACCAGCATTGGTAAATTTTCCACTTAATCACATGTTGAGTGTCTGATAGGTGTCTGAAACACCTAATTTACTATCTAGTAGTTATGCTTTCTTTGCTATTTTTCTTGTGAATTATGTACTTTATGCGTGTTTGTGAGTTATTAGATACCCGGAGTCGCACGAAGGAAAAGAAGTAAATCACTCGGGTTTGAGCAAAAAGGGCGTAATTGCCATTTCTCTCGGGAGAACACTATTTGGAGCCTAGCAAAGGTTAAGGGGCAACTCTGTTTTGGAGAAGTATTAAAGGCAGCCAGCGCACGGTTAAGGGATAGCCTGTGTTGTGTTTATAAGGAAATGCTAAAAGATCAGGCCCATATCGTAAGTGGGGTGCCTATATCAATTTTGGTTCTTACCTAGCCCCTAGACCAGATCGGGACTATCATTCTCCATTTACAGTTCAGAGCTGAGGAACATGGCGGCAGTTGTCTGAGAGTTAGAAACACAGAAATTGTTCAGAGATTGGGAGAAGAAATCAAGAGCACAGAGGATGAAATTCAGAGGTGGAATCTGAGATGAGACGATGATGCTACTGCAATAGAATCTGATAAGGGTTTGTGAAATTATAATGATGAGAAAAGGGGATTTGATGCTGTAAAATTAATGGGTTTCATTGATGTGTTTTAGAGCTACAGATACAGAGAATACGAATTGAAGAATGGGTTTATTCTAATTCATGTTATAACAGCCCTGAGACCGAGATTACGAAGGGATTGGTGTTGTACTTGATGGCTAGGAAGTCAGGGAAGAAGATGTTGTGTGATTGAACTTGATTGTTGCAGGGAGATAAAACTGGTGGTTAGAATCCATGGGTTTGATTCAGATTCAATCAAATTAGGGTTTAAGTGAATGGGTTCTGAGGTTGATGCTGATGAGCTGAATTTCAGGTGGCAACTGAGTTGAAAAGAAGTGTAACTAAGGGGTTCTGGTGGTGATGTTGTTGGTCTTGAGATGGGCAGGTGGAGTTGATGTTGGTGCTGCAGTGGTTAGCATTGAGTGGTAAGTGAGGCAATGATGGAGTGGATGGTGAGCATCTAATGACAAGAAGGTGGAGTCATTTGTAATTGGGTCGTGGGTCGGGTGCTGCCTGCCATGGATGCTTACAAGAATCACAGTGTTAAGATTGCAAGGTTTGCTGGCACTCAACTCGGAATATTTTCCTTGAGTTGTGTACAATGGCCGTAGCCGGGAATTGCAAATGGGGCTGTTGTTGGCTTTCTCGGTGGTGCAAGGGGCTAGTGCTTGACAGGGGAATAACAGTGGAATTGATAATGCTCAGGCACTGTGAGATGGTGATGATGTCTTAGTGCTGGCATGGGTTTGTGCACTGTAGTATTGCAGTAGTGCTGTAGCTGGAGGAGTCAGGGTTGTGCTGATGCTATGAGTTACAATGGTGAATGTCTGTGACAAAGCTGTTGGTGTTATGAGATGGAAAGGCAGGAATGTAGTGATGTTGGTCTCAGGAAAAAGAGGGAAAGTTGGTCTGAGATGGTGAAGCTGAGATGCAAGTTGCTGAGAATGGAGATGGAGCTGCTACTATGACAGATACCTGAGATAGAATGGGTTTGAGATGAGAAAGCAGCTGGTGGTATTGATTGTGACAGGATCAGGCAATCTTGCAGTCTGGTGCTGGTGGATTGCAGTGAGGGATGTCTGGCAGGATTGAGAAAGGTTTGAATTTGGCACTTGACTGTGAAGTGATTAGCTACAGGGGAAATTGCAATGCAGTGTTGCAGCTAAAGTGCAGGGATGTAGACTGATGTGAGCTGGTATTCAAGTGTCAGGTGGTGGATAGAGAAAGGGTATTGCAGCTGTGGGTGAGGAAGTGCCTGGGATGGAGCTGAGCTACAGAGAAGATAGACATTTTGCAGGGCTTTTCCAGGTGGACTGATGCTGTAGCTGGAATTGCAGAAGTAGAACTGAGGTTGTTGTCACTGGCAGGCCGAGAAGGGGCAATGGTTGTGTTACTGTGTCGATGCAGTGAAGGTTGCTTATAAAGGGCTTGTGATGCTGATAATGAAGCTGAGTGAGCAACTGGCTCAAGGCTTGATTCTGAGTTGTAGGTTATATGTTGATGGCAATGCAGGGAAGGAAGATTGGTCTACAAAAGGGAACAGCCATTTTGGCTAGTTGAAGCACAATCATTGCACTACACACAACTCTGGCATTTGCATGGTCTGATGTCGTGCGGTTCGAGCCGTTAGCCCACCAAAGACATCGCAGTAGGTGCTGACTAATGAAACTGACTCAGCTGAGTTAGAGTTTAACTAGGTGCCGTACCGAGTTGACTCGGTCTGACCGAGTTGACCCGCTGAGTTGGACCGTTGACTCACTGAACCGTTGAGCGGGCCGGTCACCTGAGCTAGTTTTCCGGCCAACTTCCGGCCGATTTCCGGCCGTAATCCCAGTTTTCCGGCGAGCGTTTTTGGGACAGAATTTCTACACGGGTTTCTCTCACTTGTGGGCTTGGTGGACTTCTAACTAATGGACTTTGAAGACAAAACCTAATTTTGGAAGGAGTGGAGCTATAAAAGAGAAGACTTTTCTCAAAACACATATCTTGGGATCTTCTCATCTTTTTATTATTCTTTTTGCCTCTACTTTGTTCTAGGGTTTACACCATGAAGTCTTTTCTCTTTCTTCTTGTTATGAACTCCTTGAATATGAGTACCTGAGTTTATTATTGGTTATGGAATAAGTTGAATTTCCAAACATGAGTTTTTGTGCAATAAATTAGTTTTCTCTCATATTATCGTTATGATTCACCATGAATATTGTTACATGATTTGAATGCTTGTTTCGTCGAGTCGCGAATCGATTGAGTTTGTTTTCATCTCTATTGCTAGATTAGGGTTATTATACGCAAAAGTGATAATTAGGATTGCAAGTAGCATAAATATGATTATAGTTTGTAGTGATATATTCTTATGATCATATGTGAGTCTTAACCTTTGTTAAATCGGATTAGTGCGCTTTCCACGTTCGATTGCTTTGATTGGCCCTGATTTCATAGAACCTAATGCATCTAGGGAATTAAACTTGATTAGTGCTTTTACACGTTAGGTTGTTCCTTTAGGTAGAATTCATATTCGCATCTTTTAACGTGTTTGTTGATGACATGAGGAGATTTGCGGGATATTCTTGCGATCAAGGTATTCTAGGGTCTTTGATAAAAGTTGAGATTAAAATATCAATTCTAGTTATTGTGTGAAAACATGTTTGTGAATGAAAACGAAATCCATGACCAATATCTTCTTATCCTTGATTCAATTTGTTTGCTTATTTCTTTATTTGCTTTTATTTAGTTTATTATAATCACAAAACTACCGGTGTTATTTATAGGGAACCGAAACAATTTGACAACCTAGACCTCTCTGTGGGATCGATCCTTTCTTGCCCTTGCTATATTTATATTTTGAGTAGTAAGAAAGTGAAATTATTTTTGACGCTTACGACCGCGGTCAAATTTTGTCAAAATTTGATGCGTGTCGTAGGTGCAATCAAATTAATTAATACTTTACTACCTAATTAACAAGTAATATAGGGTAGTCAAGGTCGATCCCACGAGGAGCACGAGATTCTAGTTGTAAAAATTGTCACGAAAGGGGGTGTAAAAAAGCAAAAGAAAATAAACAAAGCAATTAAAAGATAAAGTTGAAAGCAATAAGAGAGACAAGATCAAGGAATCCTTCTTCGTTACTGAAACAATGATTAAAGTTATGTTCTCTTCTACTTGTTATTAGTCACAGATTATCACCAACCGTAGGATAGCAGTCCGCTTTTAGCTAGCCCCAAAATCCCTAATTTCACCGAGTAACAAGTCCGCTTAGTTATCGATTCTATTCAAAAGAACCACCCCGAGGTTCGCTTACAAGATGTAATTCCCCGAATGCATTAAGATTTATGAATTTAGGTTTAGTACTAGTAGTTAAACTCGGTTCGCTTGGTTCACTTTCTAGCGTTGTTTCTACACACAATTGCTCCACGGAATCCCTCCGCAAGGTCTTGTGTTTTCTACTTGTGTAAAGTGTCGAGAACGATTACTTATTCCCTAACTTATACTAGATTTAGATTAAACTAACAAATCAATTTAGCATGCATTCTAAACAATCTATCAATCAATCATGAATGTCATTAAGATCATTCCTATTAGTAAAAACAAACGATAATCATGTGAAAAACTTCAAGATAGAATTAAAAACAAAAACTCAAATCATATTAAGAACTAGGAATTCATCCTCAATCAATAAAATTAGCTACTCATGTTAAAGAGTTCACACAAAGAATAAGAAAAGAAAAGAATTGTTGTGTGTGTAGAGAGGTGTGGAAAACTTCTCTATTTATAGGCTTCAATATTCTCCAAATCTTCCAAGGATTAGAATCCTTTTCCTTTAGCAATTCAATTTCCAAATTCAAGTCTTTCTCAACTCTTCATCTTCTCTTTCCAAATTTGAGTCCAATTCTCCATCCAATTCCAAGCCCAAGTCTTCACACCCATGAGAGAAGTCCATAGAAAATTCTGGAATTTTGGTCACGGAAAATGGTATTGTGGCGGAATCCAAGTAGGAAAAAGTCGCCTGGCCACCCGAAAATTCACCTCCGCTCGATGGAATATTCCGTCAAGATTCCGTTACGGTTAATCGTTGACTAACGGTCATTGACGATTGACCAGGATCAAAGTCACGAGTCATGAGTTAGCCATCTAACTCAACCGAGTCGGGTGATTGATTGGGTCACTAGGCCAAAGTTGCACAAGCCATCTTGGCTGTGCATTTTGCAGCTGTGTAATGCTATCGATCACGGCCAAAATGGCCCTACTTTCTTCACGTTTTCGGCTTCTCTTCTCTTCATCCAGATGCAGCCTCAATACCCTAAGCATTCATCTAAAATCCCAAACAACCAATCCATCGCAATCAATAGTTCCATTACTCCTTCCCCGTATCTCCATCTCTTGCCATTTCCTCAAGCCATTCAAAGGATGACATCAACTATGGCTCAAACCATCAATGTCCGAGTTGCACTCCCACCGCCACAAGCCATATTCTACAGAAGCACCACAACTCGCCTTCGATTCATTGCCTCGCCATCTCCGTGCACCTGCACCGGTTCCAACTCCACATACATATGCAATTTATCCCATTGCAACTCAACCCCAAAAGCTCATTTGCTCCCGTAACTGTAGTTGAACCCTAGGCATTCTTGAATCACCACCAAGATCAAACCTCGTAAATCATCATCACCGCAATCTCCCCTCGTGCTTGCCCCCGAACCACCAATAATTGCTCCAACAGAGCCGTCGCCACACAGTTCCCGCAATGCTATCTCGTGGCTTTATGTCCATAAGTCTTGAACCACCAATAACCCCGCCATGCTATTATTACTCATAAGTTACATCCTCTTCATGAGCACCTTCCACACACTCATTTCCCCGCAACATGAATTTGAGACCAACCCAATTTCAACACAATAAACCCATACATTCAAATCATCTCGAACTCAATCACCACTCAGTTTAGTCCCCTGCTTCATCCAATTGCTCATAATTCAACCCTGTAACAACAGCTACACAATGACCACCAACATTTCAATACCCATTTTGCTCAGAACCCATTTGTTCTCTCGATTTCAAATTCATTGCCCTATTGCCTCAACTCCATCAGCAGCACAGCATAATCAACTTCACTTCTATCAATTAGCCACAAACCCATTGTTCCCTAAGTCTTCAAAGTAACAGCATCTTCGTCATCCCCTGTGTACTCTCCCAGGTAGCAGTTTCTTCAACATTCTATCAGAGACCTCTACAGCGAATTCCTTCATCTCTGAGCTTTAATTCTTCTCGTCGCTCATCGATTCTGCTCTCTCAAACCCAATTGCAACGAGAACCCATCTTTTCCTCCTTCTCTGAGATTCACATAAACCGCAAACCCTAATTGCTTCTCGATCCGATCGATTTCATAGCAGTGGCTACTCGTTCTCGATTCAAGCATCTCCCCCGAGCTCACAACAGCCGGCAAGTTCTTCCATCGCTTGAGACCCATTTCATCTTCTCTCGATTCTCGGTTTGTTCTCCCTTCAATCGAACCACGGCCCGGCAGCCATGATCGTTTCTACCGTTGTTTCTCTCAATTTCAGATGCAGGTGAAAAAATGATTGAGAAAGAAACAATCTTCTCAATTTTAGGGTTGTAATGAAAGCTGGGGCGGATTTGGTTTCGGGTTTGGATCCGGGTACGGTTAGGGTATGGATAGATGGGCTTAGGTTAGGGTATGGGTGGATTCAGACATGTGGGCTTGGGTATGGGTCAGAGTTTAGGGTGTGGGTGGATTCAAACACCCACCATAAGTACATCCCAATTGTGCTATTCTCACTCCCTTCTTTTGGATAAGGGACACCTCTTTGACCTCCCCTTAACTATTATTGTCCTTCCTTCAGTAATTTGAGTCACCCCTTAACCTTGGCTGGCTCCATATAGTATTCCCTCCTTGGTGAAATGACAATTTTACCCTTTTGCTAAAATATGGTGATTTCTTCTTCTTTTCCTCCGTGTGACTCCAAAGTAGCTACAAAACTCAAAACAAGCGTAAAATACATAATTTACAAGAAAAATAGCAAAGAAAGCATAAACTCTTAGATAGTAAATTAGGTGTATTCTACACCTATCAAATTCCCCCACACTTAGACTTTGCTAGTCCTCGAGCAAATCAAACTAAAAACTCACAACTTCAAAGCGTTCAAGCGTCACAAGCATCCAAAGAGCTATGAGGACATAGAGTTTCTGCATGCGAGTAATAAGAAGTTTGAAATACTAAAGAACATATTCTCATTCTTAAATGTTGAGTGAGAAATAACCACACCATAATGAGAGAACGCGTGTTTGAGAAACGATCAATAAGCATTTCGCCTCGACTTCACGCCTCACCAAAAAGGATTTTATGATAATTGCACTCAAAAAGACGGCTTTTTATGGTTCTCACATGTGTGCAGGTAGGAATGAAAAGAGAATTCCGCAACACGTTGAATGGTGGGAAGGACAACTTCCGAAATATTTTTAAAAACCCACATCTTTTAATATTTTTGAAAAACCATTTTTCTGACGATCTCTACGAAAGGAAATCAACCATTATTATCGAGGATGAGATTACTTACTCACTTTCACATCCGATCGCCAATTATGATAACACCACTCTCACGGCATCCAATAGAAACGTCTTCCGCTCCTCGTCTTGATCTTCATGGTCTTCGTCTTCGGTTTCAACTATTGATGATAAACCCTCGAATTTCATAAATCCTTGACAATTTGTAACTCTTTTACCTTAAAACCTTGTCGCTTGAAACTTCCTTATAGATTTTCCTTCCCCCGGCTCATTAAATAAAAATAACAACAAATATTTCTCTTGTTTTTCTCTTTTTTTTTTTCTTTTCTTTTTTCATTTTTTTTTTTTTTTTTTTTTTTTTTGGTAAAACAAGAGAAATAAAATACAAAAATAAACCATGGCCGTGGGAGAAGTATTTTACCGCTTGATTCTTCACAACTTGTATCGTCTTGAAATCATAAACTTCAAAAATTCTCACCTTTTAATTTTCTTCGCTTTCATGAATAAGTCTTCATACTTGGATAAAATTACCTTATTGTATTGTAAGTCCTCAACATATATGTGAATTCCGCTCTTTGTATGTTGCTTTACTTGAATATAAAATTTGCTCTTTTTCCCGTTCCGTTGCTTATAAACCTTAAACTTTTTCCAACTTTCCTTGTAGATTTTGATGTCGCTCCTTGTTGATGATGAATGTGTTTCTATGGATCCGTTGTTGTCGAGAGAGAATGGTGCTAACTGCAAATCGAACTACAAGAAGGTGGCTTTCATCTATAGACGTCACCCTTATGATTGACAAAATTAGCACTCAAGAGATCAAAGAGTAGTGCTTCTATTGGTGGGAGGTTGGGTAGCTCACCATTCTACCCGGAATTAACGTATGGTGACACACACTCAAAAGAAGCTCTTTAGTAGATGGAAGAATTTACGGTCGGTGCCTCACATGATATGAATACGGGTAGTCTCCACTAATGATTGATCAAGCAACTCTAATAATGCACTTCTCCCGCACCAAATTCGCATCACCGGCATGATTAAATCCATTATTTAACACTCTAACAAACAAGAAATCAATGTAATTCTCTAACATTTCCAAGTTCAATTATGTCGGTCAAAATCTCTATGTAAACATACCTAGAAGTATGCTAGTGACTCTAAAATCTTTAAAAGTTGGAGTTTTAAGTAAAACTTTTTTTTTTTTTTTTCAAATTTTTTTAATTTTTTTTTTGTAATTTTTTTTTTAAAAAATACATGCTTAACCACTCCCCCACACTTAAACCTTACATTGTCCTCAATGTAATTGAATCTTCCTAGTAAAGTCAAGGTGGGAAATTTTAACATGATAAGAAACAAGAAAAAGAAATAACAAAAAGCAAAAAGATAAGAAATACAAAACCTATGGGTTGCCTCCCATTAAGCGCTTGTTTTAAAGTCGACGGCCCGACTTGGCTCTTGCAAGATTCATTCTCCATATACTAACAATCGGAAAATTTGAGGATCCACCCATAATAATTTTTTTGAAAACAATAACTCCATACAAATATTAGCACAAGAAAACAATAATGAAATTATCGCTCGATAGAAATTTTCCCCACACTTATTCTCGTCCACACTCGGAAGTGTATAAAGAACATAGAATTTTGGAACTTCCATGTATTCCTCTTGGCAAATCTGCATAGTGTTAGAATCAAGTGTTTCCAATGGTGGATATTTAGAAACAAAATCATCCAAAAATACTTTCGAAGCACATACATTCAAACCAATAAGAGGTAAAGGAGAAGAATCAATATGCAAAGGGTTAGACAAACCTTGCACAATCTCTTGTCTTATAGAATCCTCTTCATCCTTAAAAAATTCGAGTGAATTACTTACCTCTTGTATATATCGTGGTCCTCTATTAAACCTTGCAACCATTCTTCATTGTTTTCTACCTTAACCAAAGTCTTGGCATCATTAAAATCATTCGCAAGTTCAATTGGGTCTTCCACAAAATCAATGAATGTGGTTTCATCCTCTAGCATCATCTCTTCAACATTCTCATCATCGGAATCGGGCCATTCTTCCCTCATATAATCTTCCTCGGTATAAATTGTAAGATCTTCTTGTGAGGGTGTTACTTCATTTACAACAATAGGTAAGTGATATCCAAACTCCTCCTTTTGAATAGGTGAAGGATCTTTATTATGATCCGGAGTTGGAATAACTTCCTCATTGTTGCAACGTTCATACACTTCCACTGACTCCCATCTTTCCCTAAGAAATTTTTTCCAAGCAATAAATGCATCTTCCTCAAGCTCTACCTTTTGAATAGGTGTTTGATCATTATTAAGATCAAGGCTCGAGTAAGCTACACTAGCGTCATCAAAAATCTCCAAAGGTTGGTTAATTTGTTCGTATAATTTCTCCGAATTCCTTTTAATTTCTCGATGTGATTCTTGCAACTGTTGTTGAAGATCCCCAATCATGGCAGACATCTTATCTGCAAAACTAGAGAATTTCTGATCATAAACAAAACTATCCTCCCATCCTTGTGATTGTCCACTTACATAACAAATCATAAGGTTGTTGATATGTATGAGAATATCCATAATGTTCCGTAGGAATTTGATCATAGACAAAAGATTGGTTTTGATTGTATCCTAAGGATGGTTGGAAGTTGTCATAATGTTGAGGTTGAAAACCGTATTGATTGTTGTAATATGCTTGCTCTTGTCCACCATACATGGAAAACCGATACCTGAAATAAGATTATCGTAAACCAAGTTAGATACGGTATAGAATCTAACAAAGCAAGAATAAAGCAAAAAAGAAAAATAAAAACAACTAAAATCATCCATTTGCTCCCCGGCAGCGGCGCTAAAATTTGATGCGTGTCGTAGGTGCAATCAAATTGATTAATACTTTACTACCTAATTAACAAGTAATATAGGGTAGTCAAGGTCGATCCCACGAGGAGCACGAGATTCTAGTTGTAAAAATTGTCACGAAAGGGGGGTGTAAAAAAAGCAAAAGAAAATAAACAAAGCAATTAAAAGATAAAGTTGAAAGCAATAAGAGAGACAATATCAAGGAATCCTTCTTCGTTTGCAAAACAATGATTAAAGTTATGTTCTCTTCTACTTGTTATTAGTCACGGGATTATCACCAACCGTAGGATAGCAGTCCGCTTAGCTAGCCCCAAAATCCCTAATTTCACCGAGTAACAAGTCCGCTTAGTTATCGATTCTATTCAAAAGAACCACCACGAGGTTCGCTTACAAGATGTAATTCCACTGAATGCATTAAGATTTATGAATTTAGGTTTAGTACTAGTAGTTAAACTCGGTTCGCTTGGTTCACTTTCTAGGGTTGTTTTCTACACACAATTGCTCCACGGAATCCCTCGCAAGGTCTTGTGTTTTCTACTTGTGTAAAGTGTCGAGAACGATTACTTATTCCCTAACTTATACTAGATTTAGATTAAACTAACAAATCAATTTAGCATGCATTCTAAACAATCTATCAATCAATCATGAATGTCATTAAGATCATTCCTATTAGTAAAAACAAACGATAATCATGTGAAAAACTTCAAGATAGAATTAAAAACAAAAACTCAAATCATATTAAGAACTAGGAATTCATCCTCAATCAATAAAATTAGCTACTCATGTTAAAGAGTTCACACAAAGAATAAGAAAAGAAAAGAATTGTTGTGTGTGTAGAGATGTGTGTAGAGAGGTGTGGAAAACTTCTCTATTTATAGGCTTCAATATTCTCCAAATCTTCCAAGGATTAGAATCCTTTTCCTTTAGCAATTCAATTTCCAAATTCAAGTCTTTCTCAACTCTTCATCTTCTCTTTCCAAATTTGAGTCCAATTCTCCATCCAATTCCAAGCCCAAGTCTTCACACCCATGAGAGAAGTCCATAGAAAATTTCGGGAATTTTGGTCGCTAGGAAAACTCGGTATTGTGGGTTTAATCCGGCGGAAAAGTCGCCGCCGGCCACCTGAAAATTCACCTCCGTTGATGGAATATTCCGTCAAGATTCCGTTACAGTTAACTGTTGACTAACGGTCATTGATGAGTCAATTGACGGAAGGATCAAAGTCTGAGTCACCGAGTTAGCCATCTAACTCAATCGAGTCGAAGTGATGGGTCACTAGGCCAAAGTTGCACAAGCCATCTTGGTGTGCATTTTGCACTGTAATGCTATCGATCCACGGCCAAAATGGCCCTACTTTCTTCTGATTCCCGCCTTCTCTTCTCTTCATCCGGATATGACCTCAATACCCTAAGCATTCATCTAAAATCCCAAACAACCAATCCACCTGCAATCAATAGTTCCATTACTCCTTCCCTGTATCTCCATCTCATTTGCCATTTCCTCAAGCCATTCAAGGATAACATCAACTATGGCTCAAACCATCAATGTTTGAGTTGCACTCCACTTGCCACAAGCCATATTCTACAGCAAGACCACAACTCGGCCTTCAGTTCATTGCCCTGCCATCCATCTGTGCTGCACAGGTTCAACTCCACATACATATGCAATTTATCCCATTGCAACTCAACCCCAAAAGCTCGGCTGCTCCCGCAATCTGTAGTTGAACCCTAGGCATTCTTGAATCACCACCGGATCAAACACCGTAAATCATCATCACTGCAATCTCCCTCGTGCTTGCTTCCCGAACCACCAATAATTGCTCCAACAGAGCTGCTCGCCACACAGTTCCGTAATGCTATCTCGTGGCTTTATGTCCATAAGTCTTGAACCACCAATAACCCCGCCATGCCATTATTCATGACTCATAAGTTACATCCTCTTTAGTGGAGCACCTTCCACACACTCATTTCCCCGCAACATGAATTTGAGACCAACCCAATTTCAACACAATAAACCCATACATTCAAATCATCTCGAGAACTCAATCACCACTCGGTTTAGTCCCCCGCTTCATCCAATTGCTCATAATTCAACCCCAGTAATAACAAACTACACAATGACCACCAACATTTCAATACCCATTTTGCTCAACCCATTTGTTCTCTCGATTTCAGATTCATTGCCCTATTGCCTCAACTCCATCAGCAGCACAGCATAATCAACTTCACTTCTATCAATTAGCCACAAACCCATTGTTCCCTAAGTCTTCAAAGTAACAGCATCTTCGTCATCCCCTGTGTACTCTCCCGGGTAGCGATTTCTTCAACATTCTATCGAGACCTCTACAAGCGAATTCCTTCATCTCGAGCTTTAATTCTTCTCGCCGCTCATCGATTCTCGCTCTCTCAAACCCAATTGCAACGAGAACCCATCTTTTCCTCCTTCTCTCGAGATTCACATAAACCGCAAACCCTAATTGCTTCACGATCTCGATTGATTTCATAGCAAGCGGATACTCGTTCTCGATTCAAGATCTCCCGAGCTCACAATAGCGGCAAGTTCTTCCATCGACCCATTTCATCTTCTCTCGATTCTCGGTTTGTTCTCCCTTCAATCGAACCCACGGCGACCATGACGCTCTACCGTTGTTTCTCTCAATTTCAGATGCAGGTGAAAAAATGATTGAGAAAGAAACAATCTTCTCAATTTTAGGGTTGTAATGAAAGCTGGGGCGGATTTGGTTTCGGGTTTGGATCCGGGTACGGTTAGGGTATGGATAGATGGGCTTAGGTTAGGGTATGGGTGGATTCAGACATGTGGGCTTGGGTATGGGTCGTAGTTTAGGGTGTGGGTGGATTCAAACACCCACCATAAGTACATCCCAATTGTGCTATTCTCACTCCCTTCTTTTGGATAAGGGACACCTCTTTGACCTCCCCTTAACTATTATTGTCCTTCCTTCAGTAATTTGAGTCACCCCTTAACCTTGGCTGGCTCCATATAGTATTCCCTCCTTGGTGAAATGATAATTTTACCCTTTTGCTAAAATATGGTGATTTCTTCTTCTTTTCCTCCGTGTGACTCCAAAGTAGCTACAAAACTCAAAACAAGCGTAAAATACATAATTTACAAGAAAAATAGCAAAGAAAGCATAAACTCTTAGATAGTAAATTAGGTGTATTCTACACCTATCAGTGTCTACCGAGTAGATTAGCCTCGACCGCTCGGTTAAAACAATACCGAATGTTCAACGGTCGCCCACCAGCGGTGTAGACTCGACCGCTCAATGTATCCTATCCAGTGGTCCTCAATTCATCAGCCTATAAATACCAAATTCCAATTTCATTTCAACTCACGCCATTTCTTTAATCTTCATTCTTTCACTCCAAAAGTTCAGTATGGCAGTCCGCGGTCGCAAATTTCGCTTAGCTGAAGATGAATGCATTTGCAGGAATTATGTTCTTGTTACACATATGAGATCAATGGTGCACAACAACAACTTATTGTATGGAAAAATATATTTCAGAGATTTCAAGAAGACACATTGAACCTCGGTTATCGAGATGCAAATTATTTGTGCTATCGCTTCCAAGTAATCAACAAGGATTTGAACTTGTTTATAGCTGCGCTTATTCAGGGAAATCAAAACCGAGTAAATAGTCAAAAAGAATTTGATGTGGAGCAAATGTGTCGGGTTGAATGACGCAACATAGTGGGAAAAAGATTTTCAATTCGATAATTGTTATCAAATCTTGAGAGTGTTGCCCAAATATGATGCATTCAAATTAACAGTTGTATGATGCATTTAAGTTAAGTTTAATTTTAAGATATTATTAAGATATATATTAGTGCATCTTTCATTAAGTTTCATAATCTAATTTTTGAACTAATTTACATTAGTGCCTCTTTCATAAATCTAGATTATTTTTTAGCTAAGTCATAATATTAAAGCCAAAAACAGTAATTACCCATGGGACCCGAAAATCCCGAACCCTTTAGAGAGCTAAAGGGCAGATAAAACCTCTAAACGTCTAAAAAATAATATAAATAGGCAAAAAAAGTCCTTACAAAAAACCGTAAAAACCTATAACACCACTCTAGCAACATAACTTCATTTAAAATTGCGTTTATGTGATTGTAAAGGACCACGAACTTTACTACTCCTCGATGTATTACTATAACCTGATGCTATAGCCAACTTCATATTTACGAAATTCAAGACCCTCTGAGCTTCTTCCTCCGCAATAGGGTCAAAGCCTTTATCTTTGTTGGAAGAGTTTATTGTAGATACCCCTGGAATATAATTTACAATCGCTAATCGATTAGTATTATCCTCCATCCCCTCATTATAATCTTTTCCAACTTGCTCGTCATCCTCAGCTTCCGGTGGAGACTCGTTGGCCACCTTCTCCGCTAATTCATCGATAAGATTATTTGTTGTAGTATCTATAATTTCTTGAGCGAAATTTGTCATCACGAGACCCTCTTCCTCCAATCTCTTCTTATTCATACATATTTCCTCTTCAGAGAGATTGTCTTTATATTTATTTGTGAATTTACATCTTTTGTTGTTACCAGCAACTTCCCCCTGCATAATTTCAGTAATAGTGGGATCATCAACTACTGATTTTATAATCTTTCCTGCATTTGTTGTTTCATCATAAACATCCTCACAATCTTTTTCCTTTTCGTAATTGTCATCCTTCATGTCCTCATTAGTCCCATCGGTTTCCATCTCTTTGTTATTTTTTAAGGCATCAAACATACCGGTATTCACCTGAGTTGAACTTTCAGTATCATCATCACCCCATCGGATATGTTTATTTTTTCCATTGTTAAGTTCAGTTTGTGTACGACCCTGCAATAGATTCTTGTTGTTATGAACAACACCTTCAGTAGGAGCTGCGTACACCCTGTTTGTATTACCATTCTTACGACCTCTTGTAGCATTATTAGTGACATCTCTTTTTTCCACTACAGTATGTGATTTAACATTGCATTGATTAATATTATGGCCTAAAACCTTACAATGATCACAATACTCGGGTGATTTAGGAATTAATACCACTTGTTCATAACCCTCGGGATCCCAACTTGATTGAACATAAACAGTTTTATCCACAGGTTTTGAAAAATCAATCTCGACCAAAACTGAAGCATAATAATCAAAAGTCTTTTTCAACGTTGGTTCATCAACTTTAACAGGTTTTCCTAGGGTTGCGGACATACCTAATAGAATTTTTTCCGTCCAATATTCTTGCCTTAAACCCGGATATTGAACCCAAACAAGAGTCGACGAAACTTTTTGTTTATTCAGATCAAAACCAGCCGTCCATTCTTGAACACGGACTGCATGAATAAGTTTAATCCCCTTTACAGTAGTTTCAATGATGTATGGACCATCTTCTAAGACTTTTTTAGCATATTCAACGTTGGAAAACGTCATAGTAAAGAAACCCTTAGGTAAGGGGATGAATCTACATCTACCATTAATCTTCCACTGTGATAATAAATTTTGGGTTGCAGTTTCGAACTTCATATCATTTTTTTTGGTATCCATACGACCAATCAAATTGAACTTCATGTCTTCCATGGCTTCATATTCTAATTCAGGCGTTAAAATAACTCCTTTGCCTTTCCCGGCGATATGAATAGGTTTAGGTAAGGTATTAAAATCAATGTGGATGGCTATCTACTACGAATACGTTTTCCCGTGATGACTTCACGATAACTAGTAATCCTAGGAGGATCGAGGAGTGATCTCCCATTGCAAAGCAAATCGTTTGATGATCCAAAACAGCGAGTAGGAGGCAAAAACTGACGAACCCTAACTTTCACATCCGTTCATAAATCTAGATAATAAGATATAATCTAGACACTCATAACTTACAATAAAGACTTTAAAAATAAAAATCAGGGACAATGTTCTTCATCTTGTTTATCTTCTTCATCATTTCACCTAACTTCCTATCAATGCGCTTATGAACGGAGTTTCCTTTGTTTATCTTCTTCTTTGCCTTCAAATTTTCCATGCCTTGAACTTTTCTTTGCCTTTTCTTAGTTGGAGGTTTGATTTGGTTAATATCCAGAACTTGTAAACTTCTTTGGTTTTTACTTATTTCTTTATAACTGTCGCATTTTCTACTAACAGCGGCTTCAAGCACCACTCCCAAAAAATCAAGTTGGGTAACCAAACAAGTTGGGCTTCAAATTTTGTCATTTGAATTATTTGGGAAGAAAAGAGAGAAAAATTTTGGGTAAAAATTTTGTGTTTGAAATTCACATTTTTATAGCAATAAAGAATGAACCGTTAGAAGATGAACACCCATCGAACGGCAGGGACTAGACTGCTAGCCCGCTAGCGGGTTTAATCTCTACCGTTCAATAGAGACTCGATCGCTTAACTATGTTCCCATAATTGCGCGGCCAATTTGCCAGGCCAGCTGGCATGGCATATGAGTGGTTTGGCCACCCCCTACCTTTTGTAAGCCGGGTTTTTACTGGCTGACTTAAAAAACCCGCTCAAAGAAGGCCTGTCCCTTTTAGGAATGAAAAAGGTATCCTAATTACACGCCGAAGTCCAGAAATCTCGATTATCAGTAAGATCCATTTGTTCCATCACCATCAACTTCTCTTCTGGCTTCTCAATTTCGTACGAAGCGCTTAAATTCAAGACATTGTCTAGTCAATGAAAATCAGTATTATACATTGAAAATTTTCTTCATAAAGTAGCTAATGAGCTATCTCCTAGTATTGATTTCGCCTGTAGAATGTAGATGTTCTTCCTTCTATCTGAAGAAGATTGACCAACATATTGGACTTGGGCCTAGTAAAACTAAAATGCTTATCATTTTAACAATTTATCAAAAGAAGAAAAAAGAAAAGAAAAAGAGGAGTTTTTGTTTTAAGCTGCAAGCTTAACAGATTATACATGTTAAGATCTCATCATGATTGATTTAAACTCATAAAAATACTTTAAGAAAATGCAAAGAACCAAAAACAGCAATACACTAGTGATACTAGAAATCAATGTCTGTTCTTTTATTTTCTTTAATCACTGATATAACTTCTTGAGATCATCTTTAAACTTAGATTTTATCTGTTCCCTTTTCAACTTGAGGGCAGCTGTCACTAATCCAGACTCTGGTGTCCATGGATCCGGTAACAACTTAATCTTCGCAGGAGATTCAAATTTGTCAAGTTTTGCAGCCTTTGCAGCCTGCATAACAGATAACAATCCAATAAATTCAACCAAAAATCTAAAAGAGCTTACGCATGAGAGTGATTCTTCATAAGCTAGTGAAACAAGATGAAAAATGTTTCAAGTTTCTGAAAAGTTTCGACAAGAGACTGCAGTAACCTTAACTCTTCTGAGTTGGTGAAACTGGTGATTCTGGTTACTCCTAGGAAGCTTTGCAGCACTAAGTTGTCTTTACTTTCTCTTACATTTAATGTGGGTGGTGATTGATGTCAGAACAGGAAAATGATTGTGCTTAATGCATTCAAGAGTATGATTCATTAAGAGCATCGATGGCAATGCATGAAAGTATTATCTAGCACCCGAATATATGGAAGAAGAAAATGAAGGATTTTTCACTGGAGAAAATATGAAATAGAAAGACACAATGGACTAACCTTGAGAATAGATTGTTGGACTTCTCGGACTGCTTCCTCTTTCTTGCACAGATCTGAAAAATCATGGTACTTAATTCCAGCTCCATGTGCCCAACTCTCAAGTGCATGCTGCGAGGGAACTACCAAAGCTACACAGAAGCTGTGGAAAGGGTCTGCATGGACCATGATATTATCCACATAATTGCACGACGTGATGGCTGCTTCAACCTGTAAACAAAAAAGATTATAGAAATCAAGGTCCATAAGAATTATAGTAACCAATCTCTTTTAATTCAACGCCAAACATTCTTTTGCTTTTCCTGCACTAATGTGAACTACACATCAAATGCTTATAACCAAGAAATGTATTGATATAAATCTTAATTGAACTTCTGGTTTGGTGGCCAGAAGAGGCTACACGTCTGTAATATGTGTAATACAGTCGTATATTGAAATAAACAAATATCTCGCTTTTGAACTTTCTTTACTGCAAGAGCATCTCTGATTTCGTAATTACACACCTTTCCAAGAGAAATGTACTCCCCATGTTGAAGTTTAACTATATCTTTTTTTCTGTCAATAATTTCCAGGCATCCGTCGGGGTGAAATTGTCCTATATCACCAGTATAGAACCATCGCATTCCCTTTTCATCAACCTGTTGTACATACAGGATCATGAAGGACGATAACATGGTGTGAACTAGCTAATAATATTTCTAGAATGAGGGATATCTTACCTTGTACACCTCATTAGTTTTTTCTTCATTTTTAAAATAACCCAATGTTATGCTGTGTCCTCCTACTACAACTTCACCTCTGGGCATTGGTTTATCAGTAATCAGGTATCCACCTTCTTCCCAAGAAACAAGCTGTCAATCAAATAAAACAAATGAGAAGCTGCAAGGTGCAATTTTTTTTAGGAAACATGTTTGTAAGTTTAATTAGCAATATCATGTTGACGTAAAAATAATTAAATTGTAGGTATCCTAGAATAAATATCAAATGATAACAATGTTATTAGTCTATCACCATTAAAAGCAAGTAGAGAGTAGTGATCATAGATGGATTACGTCAAGCTCAGTAGAAATTCAGGACACTATAACTATTTCCTCTAAAGAATCCAGGTTATATTTCCAAAAAGATTAAATGCTACATACCTTAATGTAGCCACACGGAAGAGGTGGACCAGTACGACCCACAGTGGTGTCGTCTGCCTCAGAAAAAGCTGCTCCAGCGCATGTTTCAGTCAATCCATATCCTTGACCTATAGGAATCCTGCAGAAAATGTTAACAAACTTAGAATATCAGGTAAGCTTAAGGAGGAAGTTAAGGAAGAAGAAAGAAAATCCACGGGAGTTGTATTCAAGCAAAATCACTTTATTTTGAAACCTAACTTACAACAAAATATTCAGACGTTTTGGTCATTTACCAATCACATTTTGCTAATCAGAACTATTTCTTTAATGTGATCTCATGTATGAGTTAACTTCTCCATACCTGTTTCTAACCAAAACATCAGGCTGGAAGAATACCTATTGACACCTATGATTTAATACTTCTGCAAGTTTGCAGTTCCCTCTTTGGTTTCTATTTAACGAAGGATGTATGCCATCCTCGTCTCATCAGACCACCCTTAACTCATCTTTTCATTTTAGGGGTTTCAGCCCATTTATCTATAAAGAAGACTTCATATTCAATTATGCTATAAGAGACTAAATTATGGCGAGAAGAAAACTGAGGGACCTTGTCAGGGAAAATGCTTCTCAATATTTTTAAGCAGCCAGGCATTGAGGCTCTTGAAATAACTAAGCCAATTCATTTCTCTCCCTTTTAAATTCTACTCAACAACATTTTGCAAGTAACTATGACTGGGTAATCTGTCTACTTATGCACCTATGTCCATCCATAGATTCCAAATGGTTCATTCCAACATTAGTTTAAGTTCTGCTAACCCAGTTTTAAGTGTACATTACCTATCATTACCCTTATCGATCAAAAAAAAATTACCTATCATTACCCTTTCAGGAATTCCCAGATGGAGTTGAATAGTAAGAAGAGACCTTCTAAGTTACAAGAGGGAGATAACCATTTCATTACATGTGTTCACTGTCTACTATTATATCTTGATATAAGCGAGGCTCTAAAGAAAATCAATTTAGGACTTCCACATAAAAATAAAAAAAATTAACATATTATGCTGTTTGTGCTAATCTCTAGTAGACAGTCTTTTTAGTTTACGCCCCTACATCACCAGTCAAGGAATCAACCATAACTGCTTATTCAAGGACTTAAAATGCTACTCATGAAGTGATTCAGGAACTCAGTTAATCCAATTGACACTAGATGACTTTCTAAGTGCTGGGATTCATGGACCTTAGCGCCATAAAGGATAAATGTGATTCTCTTATATGATTATATATTTATATGCCACGCTAACATGTTAAGTACCATGTTGACTTTTATAATAGAGATTAGCAGCGCATGACTTTACAAGTCAGATGAAAACAATGGAATTGAACAATTACAGATAATAAACACATGAGAAGAGAATACAATACCCTAGGCAGACATTCATGAACCGTTGTGTGTCTCTAGACAAAGGAGCTCCACCACAAAGCATAAATCTCATACGGCCTCCAAGAATAGATCTTATCTTTTTGAAGACAATGACATCCAGAAAAGTCTTTTCCAGTCCCCAAGCCCCAAACAAGCTTCCTTCTATAGCAGACAATCGACGTTTGTATCCAAGGTTGAAAAGTTTTTTGGCTAATCCACCCTTCTCATTGACCTATATAAAAAGAAATGGTTCAAACAAAAGACACTTAACATAAACCGCAACCACACAGTCACCAAAATAAGAAGGCGATAAACCAACTGTAAGCCCCACTAAATTGTAGTCAACTCAAACCTTTTTCAACACTCCGTCTCGAACACGATCTAAAATAGCTGGAACTGCTGCCATAAGGGTGGGCTTCAATGCAGAGGCATCTCCCAGGGTTCCTTTCTTGATTTTATTTGAGGTGTCGGTTAGGGTCAGAGCTGAACCATAACCAATGGCGGCACCTGCTGTCAACATCACAGTCTAGACAACCAGAAAACACAAAAAATTAAAATAGAACCATTTGGTGCTAATTCAGAAATAAAAGAAATGTTAACATGTAAGGACCTCGGCTTCCAGCTCAAAAACATGAGCCAAGGGTAAATACGCCAAGTAAACATCTTTGCGGCCTATTTCTGGTATAACTGTCATGACTGCTGCTGCTGTTGATACAATGTTGCCATGAGTCATCATGACTCCCTGCATTATCAAATGTTACACTCTGTGAGGGATGGAAGTACAAGGACGAAATAATTTGAAAACTTGGCGTCCATAGAACTCTTGTTATCTTTCAGTTTGTTGTCATCAAGAAGTATCTCTTTGTTAGGCAGGTGTAGTTCTAGCAGACAAAACCAGCTAGCAAGTTCAAGGGACAACATGCGGGACAGAAATGGAAATCGACCTAACGTAAAGCACGGGGAGAACAGTTCGGATGTACCAAATCTACAGTTCATTTGTGAGCAGCAGATACTACTAAAGCTTATAAAATTACTCCTTTCTGGGGTTAGTGTATCTAACCAAAAACAACTTTACTTGTATGAGAAGGAAAAGCAATAACCAACCTTCGGTAACCCTGTACTACCACTTGTATACATGATGACAGCAGTATCAGTTTTTGAAGGTAGTCTGGGATGAGCAGGATTTTCTTTTCCTAGCTTCTCAACTTCAGAAAAAGATGTAAGTGTAAAGTTGTCGAAAGATGAATCAACTGTGGTGTCATCATCTTCAAAATAAATGATGTGCTTAATAGATTCCAGGCTAGAGCTAATTGCAGCCAATTTCTTCAATTGCTTTGGATCACAGATCAAGGTTGTTACTTGTGTCTGCCAAACAAGAATTTTTTTTTTTCTCCAAGTTAGAACATCAATAAAAAACATAAGTTGGAATCTGGTGAAAGGCCTGATTCACTGGCAGGACCAAACATTCAATCAAAAAAGGATGGAGATTTTCTCACCTCATTAAGGGAATGAACGAGAGCCTCCTCACCTAGCGAAGCATAGATAGTCACAATCGTAATATTCTGCCTGAAGCATCCCTGGTATGCAAAAGAGTATGTATTATATACATTAGAAGCAAAACCTACAAACAGTATCTAGGCAAAGCACAAAAGTCAATATTACCTGAAAGGCAAGTAACCACTCCGCCCTAGAATCAGCAAAAATGGCAGCACGACTGTCTGCACTATGACCCAATTTTACCAAACCAGATGCAAAGTTGCTAGCTCTCTTAAAAGCTCCTTCATATGTTTCCCATACATATTCTCCCAGGTGTAACTTCTCAAATTTCCTTCCATCACCACCTGTAACTACTTCCCTACTAATCACCTCTCTTGTACCAAGACACCGTTCTGGTGCATTCTTCTTACAAGATTGCTCAAAAAGAGCTGCCATAGTAGTAGCTCCTTCCCAAGGAACTTCAATCAATGTCTTAGATCTATGGTTACGAATCGTGGAAAACCCGTCTCGCCACCAACTTGTACCGGCACTCCCCTTTGTTTAGTTCTTTTCATCCCAATGAGTAACAAAGGTATGATAAGACCAATTGTAAACGCAACTGCAATACCAATCGACTCATTGCCGTTGAATATCGACATGTAATTCTGAACCAAGTTTTTCAGCGTAGGAGAATCCAAAACACCTCCATTAGAATCTCCCATTGTGTATAGTTATTGAAAAATACTGCTAAATTTGTACCATAAATTTACCTGAAGTAAATAATCACAACACGAGTAGAAAAATAAGTACCAAACAAAAATTCATGATTCATAATTCAAGAGTTCAAAATATATAGTAATCATATTTAGGCACAGAATTCAATTCGGAGACAGCATCAGCAAAAAGAGTCAGTATTGTCGTCAAAAGTGTTGAGTCTATGAACAAAATATTCTTGCGGTACCATGAAAGTAGGTAGAAAGTGAAAAGGTAGAAATTAGATAGAACCACTAATCTAATGAAGGAGTATAAATCTACTGAAATTTAATTCGATTCCAAGCTGCTTACATAATTGAAAACAAACACTAACAGTTATAACTCTGAATTAATCAAAAGACGATCCCGAAACAACCGAAATTAGAGAAAAAAAAATTGAAAAAAAATAAATATGTAAATCCAAGAATAAGGAAGATGATGAGACGAGAATCAAAACCAGGATTTGTAGGTTTTACCTTGTGAAGGAGAAGGAGAACTTGGAATTGTTTGGTTTATGGTTCGTTTCTTCTTCTTCTCTGGTCTAACTAAGAAGAAGTATAAGCAAAGTGGACCTCCTATAATATTAGAATAATAGTAGGTATGATTCGTATCGTATGAACATGGATCCAGTTGAAACAACCCCAAGACTTATGCAATTAATACTGTAATACCACTGGATTTACAGTGAAACAGACCATTTAAATTTTGTCACCGATGACGATGCTGCGAAACTTCAAACTTCTTTTTTCTTTTTGTCGCTTTTAATAAAAATTTCATCAAAATTTCTGACTTTATCTTTTGGTGTTCGTCTCCCAATTATTTGGTCGACAGAAAAGTTGGGCCGCGTGTCACAGTTACAGTGGCACCACATTGCTAACCCACTCTGGTTAAACAGGTGGTTCCATTTCCAGATGAGCTGAGTTGAGCATCACGGCATCACATAGGCTTATAAGAGTATAATATTCATATTATTCAGTGTGATGGATGGACAGGCGCATTAATAGTATTGGTTGGGAAATGATTATCATTTTTTTGAAAACATACAAATTTACCGATAACAACTCTAGATTCAATTCAAGAGAGATGGGTAGCCATCATTATTGTTTTTTCTTAAACAACTCGGATACCGTATGTGACTGTTGTGCGCGCCCATGGTTGCACGTTTCCAATGACTGTTAAACAGAAGAACAAGATAAACTGCACGCAATTTTAAAAAAGACCAATTTCAACTACTCGTTACTGGTCGACAATAAGTGTTTTCGGAAGTTGATCCTCGGCTTCTGGATCCGTCAACCAGTTGTTTTTGTTGCTCAGTCAAATCAGCACAAGGCTGGACGTGTAGGTCTTGCCCGGTGACAAACAAACAAACAAGAATTTGAAAGGCTCACGTTGGATGGGACTTTAAGGCCACAATTCCCAGTATTCTTTAGTTGGATGACATATACGGCCTTCAATACATTTCCGACTCTAGCTGCTAAGTGATATGAACCACCCACACTATCTGTAACTAGATAATATGGACCACCTTGAATACGTAACATTGGTCGATTCTGGCACGAGAAACAGATGATACGGACCTTCTAGAATAGCCATAGGTGACAATCATCTCTAGTATGATATCATGTACTCCGTTTCCAGAAAAGAGTTGCTATAAACGGAGTATTGTGGAGTCAAAATCTTCTTGGTTTCACCCTTACAACCCAGTGCAGCACATTCAATTGCTAGAACCTGGTATGAACAAGACAATCCACACTTCATCCCTGATACATCATTTACCAATCTGTGAGAAACATTTAGGAATCACTAACAAAAACCCCTTATACGGGAGGTGTAATACCTCCTCCCCTTCCAGGACCTGTTATAGAGTCTGGAGCAGCAGAAACTGTGCTATTAGTACGAGGTACACCATTACACCTGTTCCATTACTTAACGAAAATTAAGAGAGTAATATTCATTCTAAATAACAAATACATTCACAAGGTTTATGCCATTTAACTGATAGATTTTACCTCATCTACCCAATGACATGATGACTGCCTAGTCTTTTTATTTATTTATTAAGGATCTGGACCCTTCCATGAGGGATATAAGAAATGATAGACAACTAGCAGCTTCCATAACGATTTATTAGCCCGATTAAAAGGACACGGAAAAGATTTAAGAAACTTAAAGAATGGGAAAACATACATGAACTTGTATGACTACTTGATTTGAACATTGTGTATTTAGCATCCTGAATCAATTACTTGTTTATAAACTATAACAGCACATACATGTCTGAGAATACATACATACCATTCAATAGTAATATGTTGTAGAAATCTATCCTCAAATCCATGACAAAGCTACGACAGTATTACCCTTGTACCAGCACTTTGGACTAGTTGTTCTCAGAGCCTCACTTGATCATCAGTGTACAACTACGTGGACCTTACTCAAGACACTGTCGAGTAGTAGACACCGTCGAATTCTAATATAACAGCAGTAATAGGATTATCATAATTGCAAATATACTAAGAAACATCACAGCCAAGGCATTAGTATACATTCACTCCTGGTAAGTTTTTGAACAATCACTGCAGAAACAGAAGTAAGTACAAGGTGGAAACCATAACTAGGCGAAAAGGAGAAACTTATAGCAAAACAACACTTCCCAACTTACCACCCCATTTTCATATTCAGCTGGAAGGATAAATCACCGACATCCTACAAGCAGCAGAGCCACATGGTTGTCTCCCTTTTAGACCACTCTGCCATTTGAATCTTCAAACTACTACCGCCTCCTCCAACTATAACAGAAAATATCCCATACTGTATAAGTAACCTATCCAATAAATACATTACAAGTTATCTCAGACAAAATTGTACGAGATGGATTCTCTGCAACGAAGACTAATGTCTATGCTTGATTGCAAAAAATTGTTTCTTACGAAACGGTGCATTCTGCTCGTACTAGTAAAGACTCTCTGGTACGACAAAACTAATAATAACAGGTAAATAGAGAAAGAAATAGAAAAACTGCGCACCTGGTAGTAGTAATTGAGTCAGATGTTGGAGGAAGGGATGAATTGTAGCAAGCTCCATCAAAATAATATGGCCAACAACAGATGAATTGCTAGTTCCTCGTCTCTTTGAATAAAATCAACTTCGAGTTCTTCAAGAAACTGTGAGTGACTTCTTAAGATTATAGGGTATAAACTCCTTATTCAGTTAATCGCATCTCTAATTTTCGGAGAGAAGTGCATAATCGTAAATCCGGTAGAGACGTTAAGACAGGGCAATTTACTAACCACAGCAACAATGATTACTTCAGATACTTTTAATCTTACTGGCTCCAATCTCAAGAAATGAGCCTATTTAAGCCTGAGGTAACCAAACCTGGTTGCAGTTAGGGATGGAAGAACACATGTTGGCTAGCTATTTGAAACCTTGTTGATCTATAATATTTTTGTTCCACTATCAATTGCAAAAGTGTATGATGGCAAACTCCATCATATCAGTTTTCATATAAAAAACATAATAACATTCACAAAATTTCTTCAACTATCTGTTTACATATTTGAGAAAGTTAAAGACGTAACCAGAACCCAGTTCTGGTATCCCCAACCCTTTGGGGATTTTGCAACGTAACATGGTTTCCTGAAGTCAATGTCTGATTATCCTCACCCATTAGGTGATCCGAACTTCCGATACCATTAACAGCATCAATGGGAAAATGCAAATTACTAACGTGATCTATGTTAGGTTGAGTAATACTCACCTCTTCCTTGGCTTCTTTGTCCAGCTCTCCAATTATCATCTCCATAGTAGATTTCGCAGTTCGGTAAGCATCTATTGATATTGCAGATTTAGCACAAAGATTAAAACTGAGTTGGCAAAGATCATTAAAACGCAAGGCTTGAGATTTCTGACAGTCTTCTTGCGCTTTCCTACATCCTTCGCCCAAGAAAACCCCAACTTTTGCCCTTTTTGTCCACCTTTTTCTAATGTAGACATCTGGAACCAACATAATATTCCGCACAGTGAAGACTTTAAAAATATGCTTACAAAGAATGCCCGTGAACTCAAAATTCTGACAATCACAATTCACTCGGATGTCATTATTACAAGAGCTGAAACTAACAAGGCAACTCCTGTTTTGACCCCACCTTGACACTGCATATGTCCAATTTGTTCCTACCCTTGCTGTTTCTTCAGCAATATAGCTAAAACTCTCACAAAACTCCTTATGGAACACTTTAAAGACTGATCTTGTGTACATATCAGCAGCTTGTTGTTCCATTGGAACATCTAACTTCAAAACAGGCCGTGTTTCAAGAGACTGAAAGTCTTCCGATATTTCCTCATTCCGTCTATGATCAAGCGCCTTCTCGTACTGCTTGAGAAACTCATAAAGAGGAAGTGGCTCATTCACGAATCCATCGAAGTAAGAGTTTATACTCTCGATGCATTGAATCTTCATCATATCTGCGTGGAAAACATGCTTTGAGTACACTGGAGCCCACATATGCCGTTTCTTGTACAAATTATCCAGCCACTCATTTTCATGAAGCTTGTACTTATCTTGTAACAATGCCCAACTTGACTCAAATTCATCACACCATTGTGGATCATAGATACATTTCTTCAAATCTGTGATAAATGCATCCCTCATATTTTCCAAATGACTAAAATGATTGGAAGCATCCACGAGAATCTCCCCTAAACATAAACTCTGACGGGTACCTGGTAAAACTTGCTCAATTGCTTTCATCGTTGCTGCATCTCCATCAGTAACTATTGCAACTGGACGACGTCCAGACATGGCTTTCAAAAATGTCTCGAACAGCCATGTCAAGGACTCCTCATTCTCGTTCAATAGTATTGCACAACCAAATAAAACTGTCTGAAGGTGATGATTTGTACCTAGAATTGGTGAAAATGCTCGTCCGTACTTGTTAATCCCATAGTTACTCCTGAAATAAACCACATCACCGAAGTACCCATAATCCATCCTTGATCTCGTATCAGCCCAAAAGAAGTTTAACATTCGATCCTCCTTACCACCTTGTATGGCGTAAAAGAAGGATGGACTCTCGGTTTGCATTTCCCTAAAGTAATTTAGAAGAGCCCTTACGTCTCCTTTTTCTGGTTTCTTTATCTTACCATCACTCATGCTCATGTCGACTTGAATAGATTGAATGCGTCTTTGAGACCGCAGCATATGCTTTTCCCCTGAATTAGCACATTCATGATTGTGTTCTTCGTCAAATTTACGCACAACCCATTTACCATCAGTAACCCTTTTGACATCTAACTTGGCACTGCAACCCACTCTTATAGACCTTACATTTCGTCTTCTCACCTTTACTAAGACACCATCTTTCATTTTCTTCGGTTCCTCGTCATCATTATCACGCCTCTTTCGACGATGACCTTCCTTAGAACAACAAAATCGTTGAAAAATAAGAGCTCCGTCTATATTTGATCTACGGTTTTTGGCTCTTCGAATGCTGAAACCAACAGCCCTAGCATATTCATTGTAGTAAAAATATGACTCATCAAGAGAGTCAAATTCCATTCCGACAAATGGTTTATAGAATGTCCCATCATTGGGTGCATCCATTTCAGCTTCCTTAAGTCTCTGCTTAATCCACTGCTTATAGCCAGAGGAAAAGATCAGCTCTTGCTGATTCACTTGTGAAGGTGGTGTCTCTTGTGACGCCAGGTAGATCTTCTCGTCTTCTTCAGTAGCCTACAAGAACATCAGATATCATAACTTATGAGCACATAGATTTTAGTATGAAAAGCCTCGTAATAAAAGACGGTTCTTTGGAGAAAAAGGTTGCTAAACCTAGTTGGCTTATATATATCGATTACGTGCTTAAGATTTTCTAAATGAAGGTAATAACCAAGAAAAACATGTGAGCATTAAAGCACAAGCACAGTAAAGCACCTCCTTTTGTTATTTTAGACGTTTCCATCAGAAGTATGAACCAAATAATCCTAACCTTTGAAGAAGAGACCTTATCGTCCTTCACTTCTGGACCATCTGGCTTACTTAGATCAGATTCTCCAACTGACAAGCTTGGGATCACAAACCCGTCAGTATCTGTACAAGATCAATTCAAGTCAAGAATTTCATCAATGGGTGTGTGAAATAGAAAAACTTGACATGCAACTGACAAGTACTGGATTATGATTAGAACACCTTGCTTCCAGATTCACAAATATTATAAGCACCTGAACAAACAAGATATTACCATGTGTTGCCTGCTGTAAATTTCCATGTAATAATCTTAGGAATTACTTATAAGCTTAACATCATACCATACCGGCATACCCACAGTTTCAATCAAGTTTTCAAGAATCAATATTGAAAAGTTTAACTTGGCCAGACAGTTTTATTCCGAAAAAGCATAAAGATAACATAAAGGGTAATCACAAACCAGTGCTTGTGAAGTAACTCGTAAGTTCAAGTCTTAAAGATGATACGGATTTACAAGACCACAACATAACGGAACAAGCAATTAAGTCCACAAAAATTCCACTATGAAATGAACCATTTTCCCCACAAAAAATCCACTATTAATGAACCCTTTTCCCCACAAGCAATGTGGACAGCAGAGAAGTTGTTTCGTCTGTTGTTACTGTCATTGTTCTTTAATATATCCAGTATCTCCTACTTTACTAATAAACACATATTCAACAATCCTTACCTTGTTTACTGAGCAAAGTTAATAACAGATGTTTTTCTTAGAAGGTTAGCCTAATATATAAGAAGGGGGTGGGGTGGGGGTGTCTTTGAAGCACAAACGAACTCGAAGTCACACTGAAATAATGGTATTACCAAGGATAGTAGATGCTCATGGATAGCAATTCCTGGACAAGCCTCCTTAAAAGTAACATACAACTAGTAGGTCTTCAGAACCTGAGATTAGGTTTCTCAGAGCCTTCCAGAAAAGGTTGAATAGGGGAAGATAATGGCACTTTTATAATCATCCAGTCTGTTTCTAATTCAATGAATCACACAGCTTCGATGATACAGAAACACATCAGCAGTCTCCAAAACCCCAATAAGAAAAGAACATTTTATTTCTTATAAAAAAAATTAAGAAATGCCCAAAGAACAATTAATCAGGAATTGCCCTAGTTGTATGATAAACACAGAAAATGAAGAATCAAGTAAATTCAAAATATTTCAATCAGGTTATAATAAAATATGACAAAAACAAAAATGATTAGGGACTTACCCCACTCATCTTCTTCGATTTGTTGAACAGTATTCTGCTCCATTGAACAGAAACGATCATGGATTTCGATGGCTTCAGGGGGTATGGTGCCCCGAGTTCTCAACAGAACTCTCAAGTATTTAAGTTAAGAATACAGATTTCTCTAAAATTCAGTTAGGATGGTGGCAGCTGAAAAAGAAAGAGAAACCCTAATAAATGCTCAAAATACCATCTCGATTGCTTTTAGTCTGAGATTAGTTGTTACAGTCTTACATACAGGAGATCTCCGGTTGGGTTCTGATAATGGAGGGCAAAATAGAATTGAGTGTTGTTGTCTGATAGACCAAAAACAACCAGTTCTGCTTTTCTTTTTGTAGCATAAAAATTTATTTCCACCCTACTTTGACCTGTAAACTGACATCAGCTAAGCTTGTGATTTTGGCACTAACTTTTGACCTGAATTTAAGTTTCGCACAATTTTTTTTAGATGTGCAGCCATAAACAATGACTGCATTTTGTGATATGCAAAATTTATATTCTACTGATTTGAATTTCAACATATTATGTAGTTTTGTATATATGGCAAAATGTCAAATTTCCACTGTCGATGAAAATAAAGTATACAACCCATTGTGTTGCATGGGGTTACAGCATTACTGAACATTCTGCTCCTGATCAGGGTCTGGGACCATTTAAACCCGGAACTGCACTTGATGAATGAATTAACATAGCAAAAGGTCATTCTAACATGAACTCCTTCCGCAATGCGTGAAACTTAGATGCTTTTAAATGATCTCCATCAACTGTATCGGGTCACAAATTCACGTTAATCCAAAATTCTAGCTAACAAGCAAACTTCATCTGAGTTTGGAGAGAGCAGCTGCGATGCTTGCGCCAACAAGTGCGTTGTTCTTCACAAGTGCAATATCTGAAGCTTAGTTAAGGAGAAATTAGCAACAAAATAAACTGAATGATAGCTTCAATATTGTAGTTTCATCAGGCATTTGTAATTCAACAAGGAATGATTATACTAAAAAAGCGCACCCATCAACGCCTAACATAGATCAGAACCCAAAACCAAGAAAACACCCGCCATGACACCAACTCCACAACCCACCCCCACCCCAGTAACACTCACACCCTTAACTCATCATCTATTCTTACAGTTCATCTAATGTCAGATAAATACTTCGTTAGAGAAGACCTTGTGATTTAAATTATTAGCTGTAGCCATAGGAAAACTCGTGACAAATGCAACTATGGAATAAAGTTTTGCTATAGATGATCCTGTGATAACTTCAAACGTATGATACAACAAACAATACAGATTTATAGCATATAATACATATTCTTTCTCCTGCAATGACTATAAATCCTTAACTGATACTGGTATAACTCTAAACTCTGAAGAAATTCTACCATAAAGGCTCGGACAATTATAGCACAGTATAGCCAAACATATGACACCAGGAAAAGGATACTTGATGCCAGAGAGGCACCTTTAGTTAGTTCGTTCACTTTTGCGAGCAAAAAGGGTGTTTCAGCATTTCCAGACACATTTTTGTCCCTGAAATTTAAACCAGGTCGAGAGAAAGAAAAAAAAAAACATATGTCCATAGTCAAATTAATGTGAACAAAGAATAGAGATTAAAGTTTTGGATTAAAGTTTAATGAGGCTCGACTAATGTATACCTTGCTTCTTTTAGGGCAGTTTGTATTGCAGATTCTATCATTCTTCCTGAAGCAGCATGTTCTTTCGGTATTGGAACACCAATTAGGATGCCAGATCCAAGTCCGAGTTTCAGGTTGGCATCTAAAAGACAAAATCAACTTAAACATATTACCAGAAGTACAAAGAGATACATATTTAGAAAGAAAAGGAACGGGTCATACCTATAAGCCGAGCGCAGTCTTCGGGAGAATCTACACGACACGGCACCTATAGTTTGCATGGCAAGCAAAATAAAATCAATACAACTCGAGAGTCCAAAATTAACAGAAGAAAAATAGAGCTCCACAAAAAGTTAGTGATATTGAAAACACGGAAACAAATATAAAGTTCTGATAGTAGCACCTGGCAGCCACTTGTTTCTGTAAAAAATGCTGGGAACTCATGGGTCTTATAAGACGCAACTGTAACACCTTGTGTTTCCTGTATGGAGATTTCACTTAAGATGCATTAGTATCTTAATATATAAATTTATGCGACAGCAGTGACATTAAAAGATAAGTTGGGCGTTATGTACCAAATATTCTAAAGTTCTTGGAATATCTAATATTGATTTGATACCGGCAGATATTACTGCAACCGGAGACCTTCCAAGCTCAGTCAAATCAGAAGATATATCCATAGCTGCAAACACAATAAGAGCATTTAACTTTTACAGAATGAAACATTGTGATGATACTTCGATGTTCAGAAACCCATTAGTAACTGCAAGAAGGTTAATCTATTCATATATATATATAGCATAAGATATGACAAAAGGCCACAGTTCCAACTAACTGCAAGCCAACAATAATCCTTGACTCCTAGTTAAAAGAATCAAGATGATAGGTCTTACTCTGTTCACCATGTCTGTGCACTCCTCCATTCCTCCGGTAACAAAAACAGGGATCCCAACCTGCACAAAATTGGGTTGAGTTTGAATATTTAGTTTCTTTTTTGGTAGGTAAAGAGATACTTCAGTTATCGAAAGGAAAGGTTTATGAGATATGAACATAGAAGGAGAAAGATGAAAAAAGAGGAGTGCTGTGGAGGGAGGGGTGGAGGCTGAAAATCTTCTCTGAGGTAACAAATAGATATATGTATAATTTTCTATGGACGACAAGGAATCCAAGAAAACGAAAAATAGAGAAAAGCTGGGAAGTTAGTTACCTTAGACGCAAAGAAGATAGTTGCTGAAACAGTTGTTGCGCCATTTCCTCCACTTGCCACCTGGGTAGGCATAAATGAGAATCTTTCTTATCGTTGCTTAAACATATAACAAATTGAAATACTTCAACAGCCTGGTGACTCTGATTAACTGGTTAGCGCTGTGCCAGCAAGGAATTTGAGGACAGGTCAGGTCTTGCAAGGATAGACATGGTATCAGAAGGATGTTATACAGAACAAAACAAAATTTAACTAAATCTTTTGCAAGTCTTCTCAACAGTTTGATTATAGATACCCTGAAATTTGAACAAACCAAGGACTGATCAATCAACATATCCCAGATTATGACTCACGATATGTGCAATGTCCCTACGAGCTGTCTTTTGAGCTTTAGTGCCAAGACTTGCAAGCCTCTCTAGTTGTTCATTGCTAAGACCTGAACCAGCAAAGAAGAAAAACTAAGCATTAAGATATCGATAAATGAACAAGGAAGGGGTTTCCAATAATATTTCGCAGTCCTAAGCAAAATCCTCAAGAATGTCATTGGATGCTACTGTACATATTGAAATTGAAATGATCAAAAATCAACGGTTTTATATCTCTATTAACATCACGAAATGTAAATATATCAATCATCAGAGCACCATCACAATCAACATATAGTTAAACAATACTGTGTGAGTTCATTATTGAAGACAGTTCTAAATCATAAATGAGAACCTATGCATGGTCTGCCGTCTAAAATAGCAATTGTGGCTGGAACTGCTCCATTCTCCCTTACAATTGCCTCCACCTCCTTTGCAGTTTGTAAGTTTTGCGGATAAGGCATTCCTGAACTTCAAAGAGAAAACAGATAATCACACACCGACCTAAACAAAGAAGCAGACAGCTCAAAACAGAAAGATAAATGACAAAAATCAATTAGCATACCATGTGAAATTATAGTGGATTCGAGAGCTACAACAGCACGGCCATTTGACAAAGCATCAAACACTTCTGATGATATCTTGACATCCCCTTTATTAGAACCATTCTCACTCTATACCCCCATTTCACAAATTCACGACCAAACACAGTAATTCAGTAAGAAAGAAATTGAAGTCTTTCAAAAATCGAATCCCTAATGGTAAGTTACAATTCAACATTGATTTGAAGGATATTACCTGTTTTGTTTGTTCAAATTGCCTTTGGAGATTAACCAATCTTGAGAGGGCTGAAGATGATGACATTGCCAAGTGAGTGATGATTAGGGTTTCAGTGAGAGACTGTGTGTAGCTGTGAAGATCCCACAGTAGACCCAAAGTAGGTTTTTATGAGAAACTAGGTATCACCGGGCCCCGGCTCAACCTCTCATTTTATCATTTTAGTGTACGAAATTTAGGCCTACACAGCAACCCAGTCCGCAGAACAAAGCGTAAACCCGTCATTTATACCTGGTCCGATAGTTCCCTTTGCATTTGGGATTAAATTTATACTACATACCTTTGTCCTTACATGTTCACAGAAAAAATGAATTATAAAAACGAAAAACTCTAATCGAATTAAATAGCTTTTGTATTGTTATTATCACTCGAAAAATGAGAATTGCAGCATGTCAACGGCATAATGATTTCTCAGAGGAATTATTATTAGGAAACACTAATTCCAGTACATCAACTGACCAACCCGAAATAAGTATTCCTTTGCATAATGTTAAACTAGGGTATAACCCGTGCCGTAACGGCACGGGCGTTGGGTTAATCTGACCTTATTGTTTAATGGTATCTCACTGATTACTCGATGTTTTTCCTATAAATATTATATTTCTTATACGATGCATTTTTATTTTTATTTCAAATAGTGGTTTTATAAATTTCAGTCCATATAATACATTTTTGGATTATGTCATAGAAATTAAAAAAAAATATTTGATAAAAGAGAATTTTTTTTTTTTAGCTTGTTGTTGCATTGTGGTTATTTGCCAAAAGATTACAAATATCGGCACTAAAGCTATCATAAAGTTCAATTCCTAACAAAAATAATCTAATAATATTGATTTTTTCATGTGAAGTAACATGGAAAAAATGGTACTTTCGTGAAGCCTTAAATTGTTGTCCGTACAAATTATAAATGAAACAAGAGAAAACAAAATCGAAAAGGGTGAAGTTCAACACTTAAATTCCGTGAAGCCTCAAATTCCTATACATGTTCAATAGTTTTCACCAAAGTTTTTATTAATTCCATTGGAAACAACGGTCACTTGTTCAATAAATTTCTCAATCAAGTAGCACATCCCGAAAGAGTCCAATACACATATAAAATGCAAGGAGACATAGCCACTGGGATTTACTCGTTGCTAGCTTCAGATAACCGTATTGGTGTAATGTATGGTGTAATGCAATAACGTAAGTTGGGGTTAGTATCCATATTTTTAGTCACAGATGCCTCTAAGAACATATCAAATTGGAAGTACAAACACCAACACATTTCAAGTTAATAGTGGTCATTTCACACTTTCAAAGATGGAGGCCGTTAGGCCTCAAGGCTCTCGATCATTTTCCATCTTCGTAACACACTATACTCTATGTAATAGCAGCTTGTATTTAACACAATGGCCATTTGTGTCTTTATCGCCATTGCAATAAATCTAATCAATAAAAATGTTTCAATTTCTAGGGAAGTGAAAAGATTTTAAAAAGTACCATAAAAGAATAGTATATATGATGAAAATCCTTGCCTGTCATCGCCAAAATTGGTACTAAAAGAAGAACCAAAATGATTTGTGTCGGGTAACAAAACATTCAACAATGCTTTCGCAAAAGAATTCTAAATCCTTTTGGTTTAGTCCATTGGTTAGAAGATGAATCACCAATGTATTTTTCCACGCATCATATGAGGGATTATTGTATTTCAGCAAGAGATTGTCCAATAGAAAAATGGATTAATGAATCCAAAATAATTTAAAAGAATCATATATGTTAAACAAATAAAACAGATTTGTAACTAATTCATTAGAGGAAACAATCCAACAAATTAACAAAGAACAAATTCCAGAAGTTTACCTATGTATGGTTTGGATTAAGCGAGCAAAAATACGGATTCATAAAAGTGTTGCCATTGTCTTTCTTGACTATCAGACAATTGTAATCTTGTCAAACCAAACCTCTGGTAAGGCGCAAATACAACACTTGGTACCGAATCCATAACTGATGCTTCGCCAATAAAAAATTAAGCTGCGACTGATAAATCAACTAATCAGACCTTATATTCCTCCCAGGTCAGGACATACTCATTTTCCTTCTATTTTTCTTCCACTGATAAATCAATAAAGATAAACTCCACTTGAACATGCATAATCCCATTTTTTCCCTATCGCTTTAAGATACACCCACTGTAAAGACACCATAAAGATGCAACAATCACTTAACCCTCTATGAGTAACAAAATAAAAGAAATATATGCTCTAACAATAGCAAAGTTATAAACCAAATAACATGTTCCCAAATACACTAAATTCTTATACAAACAGATTTGAATCCTTGTAACTCAACCATGAAAGTCATTGTCCTAATTGAAACTAAAGTGGTTACTATCTTAACATCCATAAGCATAGCATCTAGAGAATCAAGTCACCGCCATCATAGTAAAACCTATTTTTGATTACATTATTGTAGGATTGCATCCTGTTTTACGTAAGTTCCATGATATGAAGGTACAACATAAGCATACTTAAGATGTACAAAGATTGTCTGGAATGGATAGAGTTTATATAAGGTAAATAGTAATCCTAAGCAATGGTAGAAATGAAAGTAAAAAAATTGATATTAAATTTGGTGGAATACTATTTCTCAATTTTCTTATACCGTAATACTGGACGTCGTGGCTAGAATTTCTGCAATAAAATGGTAGAATTTCCTTATGCTCATCAAAAGGAGAATCAAAAAGTTCAACTAAACAATAACGAAATGAGAAAAATTAAAATTATCGAAAGAAATAAGAAACCTAATCTGAGATAACCCAAGTGAGAGAGAAAGTCATACATGAAGTTGATGAATTCTTTCATTTTTGTGTATCCTTTATAAATCGAGATTCAATTCTATTGATTGTTAAGAAGAAAAAGGGTCTCATGAGGTGGTCAATTCCATTGAAATGCGAAGAATAAAAACGGCCGTGACATTGTTTTGGTTCGTTTCTTTTGCATGTGCGAATAAGACAATACCCTCGATCACGACCGTCCTTTATATCCCCAAATCGTAGATCTCCATCGAACGTAAAATCGAAGAAGAGAGAATATAAACCCATATTTGCAAATCTTGGGAATTTTGTAATGGGTATGAATGATTGTTGCTACCAAATTTAGTGAGTTCGTAACCGTTCTTATAATCTATGGGAATATGTAACGTTTGTAGCATTGATTAATTTTTTTTTAAGGATTTTGAGGAGCAAATCTTGGGAATTTGTAATTGGTGCGACTGACTTTGACACCTAATATATAGTGAGTTTGTAAGCCATGGGTATCAGAACAGGTTGGTATCATTAATAGGAAGAACGCATTTTTTTTTTTGAATAAAACACGTCTTTAATCGTGTCGATCTTGACGTTCTTTATACCCCTAAACTTGTATAGCGAGATCGTGACCATCCTTTATGTGACCAAATGTATATATCAAAATACATATTAGCTGATCCATCTAGATCGTACTTTATATGCCCGAACTACAGATGACCGTCGATATAGGAAACTGATCCATCTAGAATGTCCTTTATATGTCTCGAACTACGATGACCGTCGATGTAGGAAAACACCATTGATTAATTTTTTTAGAAGGATTTTGAGGAGAAAATCTTGGGAATTTGTAATGGGTGCGAATGACTTTGACACCTAATATATAGTGAGTTTGTAATCCATGGGTATCTCAGAACGGGTTGGTATCATTAATAGGAGGAATGCATTTTTTTGAATAAAACACGTCTTTAATCAGTCGATCTCGGACGTTCTTTATACCCCTAAATGTATAGCGAGATCGTGACCATCCTTTATGTGACCAAATCAGTATATATCAAAATAATATTAATGATCCATCTAGACCTGTCCTTTATATGCCCGAACTACGGATGACCGTCGATGTAGGAAAAACCATTGTCCCTTATAAGCATTTTGAGGAGCAAATCTTGGGAATTTGTAATGGGTGCGACTGACTTTGACACCTAATATATAGTGAGTTTGTAAGCCATGGGTATTCAGAGTCAGTTGGTATCATTAATAGGAAGAATGCATTTTTTTTGAATAAAACACGTCTTTAATCGTGTCGATCTCGGACGTTCTTTATACCCCTAAATCAGATAGCGAGATCGTAACCATCCTTTATGTGACCAAACTGTATATATCAAAAATACATATTAGCTGATCCATCTTGACCGTCCTTTATATGTCCGAACTACAGATGACCGTCGATGTAGGAAAACACCATTGTCCCTTATAATATAGATTGGTGTAACAAAATAACTTATATGAAAAAAACTATGACATGCGCCTTAAAATTTCTTCACTGACAATATTACTTTTAAGTTCTAGTTCTTTTATTGCAAGTTAAAGTTGACATATGAATATGTTGTCAAAAATCATACTCCAATTTTCTTTTGGTTTCCGCATTGTTAAAAAATGCTCGAGGTTTTTTTAGGATAAGCGCATTGTTAAAGCTAAACTTTTCCCACAAAATTTTTGGTTCACTTGGGTTAGAATTTGTTAAAATGATTTTAAATAGATTTTTGAGTTGGTTACTTGTTTGGATATCTAAGGCTTCTTTAAGACAATCCATCGCTTCTCCATCGTTTTCTAGTAATCCAAGTTCGATGCATTTTTTTATTGTGCACAACGTTCAAATGAATCTACTGCAATAATAGTCTAACATTCTTAGGTAGTATAATTCTCCAGTGAGCATTAGAAGAGACAAAATACATTCTAGGGACTGCGTAACCTTGTTTGATGCGCCATTTTTTTGTGCTTTTATCCCAAACAAAGCGTTGTGGAACTTTTGGTATGTATATACATGTGTCGTAAGATTTTCAAGCATAATACACAAAATAATCCGTCAATGTCGTCTTATAGTTCTCGTTTTTTCTATAACCTCTTCTATTAACCCTATTGATTCATAAATAATTTTTTGGTTGCCTAGAAAATTTATTGTCGGTCTTAGGATGCTTGGTTCTTTTGATGCATTGAATAACCAAAGAACGCCAAGGTGTTCAAAGGTCCAATATACCTGCATTTATATATACATTTAAACTTCATATATTGATAAAAAAAGTGACTATTGTTTTATAGTATGCTTGTAAATGTATTGGTTTATGTATTTTACTTCTCTTACTCAAAGACATATCTCAACGTTTACATAGGAGTTAAACGTTCTCGATAAGTGTGGATTTCCGAGTACAACATCAGTATTATATGTTTTACATTTGTCGTGAATGACAACTTCTCTTCCATCATTACTCCATCTATATATCGGATACCCATCACCGTCTAAACTTGTTGCTTTGTTGTATTTTTTTTGGGTATGCTTTAGTACATTTTCCTTTTTACATACATGTGGATTCTAGACTCCTATCATCACATGGACCGTGCAACATACATTTTTGTACTGTATCAAAGAGGACTGGGTCTTTTTTCTCATCGGGAAATTCGGCCGAAATATTTTTATCTGCCTACTCAACTGTACATATATTTTTTTTGATTTCTCTAAGAATATTAGTAAATGCAATATTTGGTAATCCACATTTCTGAAATTCAATGGTCTGCACATGAACAAAGTTTTCTCCAAACACATTATTTTTAGTCATCTCATTTATGAGTGCTTTCCGAAAACTCGTACCGCTAAATCAGGACGATTATAAAAATATTGATGTTGTAGAAGCTTCTCTTAGATTTCTATCCAATTCAGATGGGCAATCATAGTGATAAAAATATATGAATGATGGTTAAAGCGTGTCATTTCCATTGAATCTTGGTATATTTTTTACTTGTGTGTTAGACTTCCAATATATGATGATGGTAAAATGCATGGTGTACCTCCTTCATCAGGTGTTAACCTAGCATCTTTAATTTTTATGGAAGCAGATTGATCTGCACGTAACTTTATCTGGTTAAATCTCATAAAATTTCAATGATTATGTTTAGTTGAATCCCACGTATCTACTAAGAATTCCTGGAATAGTTTTCCTCCTTTGAGAATTGTTGAATATTCCTAGTGGCGCTGAAAAAGATAGTAACCATAGAACTGCATCTGAGATATACTTTTTTTTGGTAAAATCTTTTCCATCCCATTGTCCAAGCTCGATGCTCCAACCTAACTCATTGTAAGAAAATAATAAAATATAATGCATATGCAATTATGCAGGATAATATTCATTAGTTCTTGTAAATCGTTTTCCTGCTTTTAGATGTAAAAGAATATCGCGAGGTGTTGTATATTGTTGGGCTTTTCAGGTACGTTGACGGATCCTTCTTCTACAGTTGGAAGATTATAACATCTCTGATCAAAGTCTTTATTAAAAAATAGGGAGACATGAACTGTTTTCTAAGATGACACCTTTTTACGATATCATGTGCCTAACAATATTTTGGAATAAAAATGTTTTGCTTCGATAATGTATCCTGAATCAGTTTTAGAACTTCTCTACTAAGATTTGGATTTATTTTTTCCCCGTATAGCCAATGCATGAGATGGACCATATATATATATATATATATAATTGCATGTAAATTGTATCTTATCCTTCTTTTGGAGTCAGAGATCCACTATTATATCGTAATTTACCTTGTATTGGAAACATGGAGGCCTCTTCACTTTGATGCCCTTGTATCGTATTTGCATCCAAGATATGTAAATGCATTCGCAGCATTGTAACTTTTGATATTTTCCCGATTTTTATTTTGAACCAACATCATAACCTTTAAATAATTCTCTTAATACATCAAGAGGTGTACTGAGTCTTTGTGATTAAATTTCCATTTGTGACAATATTCCAAATTCGGGTATCTTAAGTCTTAACCGATGAATCGAGATGATTTCTCATCAATCCAATGCAATGCACCACAAAGGAACAGAGAACATCGATCTTTTTAAGATAGTTTCTTCCGAACCCGTTGACATTAACAACAGGTATAAATCTAACAGTTATAGGTATATTTTTGTGTTCATTGTCAGCATCTTCATCCAAAGAATATTCATAATTAGTGTACTCATCAGAAGATATATTTGGAGCATGAATAAACTTGTTAAAAAACAATAAGAACACAAATCATTAAAAAAACACTCGAATAATATATATATACACAATTGTAGCTTAAATTTTAGTATATACATCTCATTTTCATCTGCAGCAGATAGTTCTTGGGTCGAACCTGTATACATGTTACTTACAACTCAGGGTGTATTTATCTGCAATAAGGGAAAAGGTAGATAAAATAATTTTCCAATAAAAAAATTAAGTAGATAATAATGGAATTAATGAGTTAAAAAGGTTCTCAGGGTCAAAATTACGGAGAAATTAATTGTTAGTTCTTGTCCTTGTTAAGATGTGCACAGTTATTGGAAATGGGATTTTAACTCCACACAGATCAAGTGGGAATCCGTCCTTTAGCATTAATATACATGTGTTTTTGGTTTCATGCCCAGTTATTTGACCCTCTAATATGGCCCTTTAATCTACAATAATTTTTATTCCCCTTGATCTATTGTCGCTTTCATTTTGAAGGATAGGTAATAGTTATGGTTTTGTAAACTGAATCATTTCGTTATTTTTCACCATTTTGGAATATTTATCTGTTTGCGTATTCCCACAATGTATTTCTTACAGATTCATTCCCTTATTCCTTCATGTTTGTAATTGTTTCATATAGTGTCTCAGCGATAAGTTTTGTACATGGCTTGTTCGTATAAATATTGGTGGAGGTCTTATAGTTTGTAGAACCCGATAATCTGTCAGGTGATATCCTTGTGGTTTGATTTTATGTTTGTAAACTATTCCAAACAACGTCCAAAGAATAAGTTTTGTACATGGATTAGTCATACATATTAGTTAAAGTCCTATGATGTGTAGTTTCCATATGGTCTCGTCGGGTATTCCATGTGGTCTGCTACAGAAAAACATGTGTAAAAATTTGGGGTCGATAGGAAAAAATTTGGCAGAAGGAGAAATATGTATTGTGCCACTCGGAGTATTTAAAGTTCTACAGGTTGAATACATCATGGTTTCAATATATATTGTGGTAGAGGGAGATACGTGATATTCATACACAATATCAATATCTTGATTGGTTAACTCTTTGTATGTTACAGGGTAAGTGAACAATTTTTTTTATTTTTTTTTGTTTGTGCGGAGAGTATCCTACAATTAACTTTCATAAGTAAATAAATGATACTATTGGAATTATTGAACTCTATTTTTTTCCTTGAGTATGGTGCCGCAACACGGATAACAATGCGCCTGTATATGGACAGTTGATCTGGTAAGATCGCATCATCTAGAATATAAAATTTTATGTATTTCCCTTCCTCTAAATGTATTTTCGCATTCGATTTTATTTTTTGTGATTGTTCCTGAATTTGAATGGCCTTTTGTTGTTATAGTATCTTTCTATGTGCTTGTTCATATTTTGTTTGAACTCCGTCCTTAATGAGAGTATCATTATACTCTTGTATTTGTTGAACTTGTCAACTGTTTAGTTCTTATTTACCTCTTTCGATACATTTTTTTTCTTTCCAAGGATCGTGCCTATTAATTTTTTTCTAAAAGATTATATATTAATTTTTTATTTATATAATTCTTTACCAAAAACATTATGCTTGTCTGATTGATATATTGTTACTATGTTGCACTAAATATCGTTGATACATTATTTTTGCTAAAAGAAACATCCTTTAATGGGGTAGGATCCAATGACATGGTTAAATTGACATAATAATGACATGGTTTGCCATTTTTTCTACAAAGTCCAAGTGACAATATATTTGAATCTAATTTTTCGATGACATGTTCCTCTTATATAGCTCTACAATCCTACCAAAAATGAGAGCATTCCGAGACGTATAAGATTATCATCTACCATTTTGAATATCAACCGTTGAAGATTAACAGTTGAAATTAAAATCTGTGGATGGTGAAGTTTCGTGTATTGGAGTACTCTCAATTTTGGCAAGAATATAGAGCTATATAAGTGGAACATGCCACCAAAAAATTAGCTTCAAAGTCATTGTCGTTTAGGTTTTGTAAAAAAAAATGGCCAAACCATGTCATGATTATGTCAATATAACCATGTCATTGGATCCTGCCCATTGTTTTATTTCCAAGATGAGCAAATAATTTTAAAGAGTGTGATGAATCAAAAGCTCGAGAAGCATCTCGGCTTAAGCGGTGTCAGGGACAACATTTGTTTTTCTTATTTTTTGATGATCATGTACCCTAATTACTACTTATCCTCCAATAAATATATTTTAATTCTTAAAGATATATAGACTGATAAATAAAATCTTATTATTGATGGTTCCCTTTTTGGTTCATGTTTTTTTCTTTATTGTTTCTCTCTTTGACGACATGTTTTTGGTGCCAAAATTCTGCCTGCAGTAGATTTAAAATAGAAAGTTAGTTAATATTTTAAGTGAATGCCATTTATTTTACATAATATTAGATATTAGAATTCTACTTTTGATGGCTCCTGTTTTGGTTCTTGTTCCAATTCTATTTTACGACATTGTAATTGGGAGAATCACTTGATTCCTATCAATTTAAGAAACTCGTATTATTAAACTTTTAAAGGTAATCACCTTATTATCCCCAATTGATTTGTATAGTTCGAACATAAAATACACTTAATAAGATATTACCTTATTAGAATTGTAAGTATTTAGTTACTTGTTCCTCATTAGTGCATGATTGTTCATGTTGAAGGAGAGTGGTAGTGAGTGAGAATATCATTAGCCTTCTGTATTGGTTTCATTTGTCTATCTTTTAGACTCTATTTTTGCCAAGGATCGTGCATGTTAAGTATTTTAAACAGAGAGTTACGTGAAAGTGTAAGTGAATGCCATGTTGTAGTTAATTCATTAAAAATAGAATTTGGCTTTGAATTGTACTCGTGATGGCTCTTTTCTTGGTATATGTTGTTTTCTTGTTTCTGGTTTTAGCAACGTGCTCTTTGTTCCAAGTATGCTGCCTGTTGTAAATTTTCAACACAAAATTTAATTGATTCAGTTGTTATTTTCCATATATTAGTATCGGAGTATTTAAATCAACTATTAGAATCTTACACTTAATGATGGTTGTTATGTGCATAACTCTTCACTTCGAAGAGAGTTGGTATATTTGACAGAGGCCTGAAACGAATGATATATAAGATTAAGTTATTGAAAAATTACACTTACATACTATATTTAATAGAATAATTGGAATAACATAATTAAATGCTTGTCTCATGATGGTGAAATTGTCAGAAGAAATTTACTTAAGAGTAATCTAATGCTAATTGACATATGTATTAGCAGAGTTCGGTTTTGGGAGACTTGTGAACGGATGAAAATACTTGATAGCTAGATTATAGGTAGGTATATATATAAGGATGGTTGCGAGAACTTAATTAGGATTTATAGGATATGACTAAATAATAAGGGATAAGTAGATTTGGAAATCGGCATAGGTCAGAAAAACGATCTTGGTTTTGAAGGAAAAAATAGTTAACTCGGAAAATAATAATCAAGGAAAGTCGGTTAAATAAGAAAACTAAAACTATTTGCAGAATAAATCGGGTTAGAGTAAATGTAAGGTTTGATATTGGCCTTCCTTCTTACATAGATAATTCGGTGAATCTCGACCATTCTTTTCCCTGCATAGACAAAAAGTCAAACGCTACTTTTGTTTATCTTATGATTGATGAAGCAGTTCAGTTTTCCATTTTAAAGGTTAGGAAATTACACATTTTTCAAGAATTGGCAGAATACATTTGTTATATTCAGATAGTCAGGGTTAGACGTGCCTACAACCCCAAAAGATTAGGAATGGATTTTACGTGTTAGAGAAAATAAGTTAGGAATTAGTGAGACTTATAATTAAGAATACACGGTTAGCCAAGATTTGCTTAAAAAAACTATAAAAATAAATAAATAAGAGTTTGGGCCGATCAATGGGCTGAGCCAGGGTTAGATAGTATCTCAGCCGTTCTTTGCCCAAGCTAATTAAACATCATCACTCCTACGTAGGGGTGAACATGGGCCGGTATGGACCGGTTTTCACCCCATCTGCATCCAATCCAATACATTACGGATTTCAAATGTGGCATCCGCATCCATTGGATACACAGATGGACGGATTGGATACGGATAATCCAATGGATTTGTTTTAGTTAAAATTTATAATAAAGAAAATAAAGCCAACACGAATGACTCATCGTAGAACCTACATATCATATATATGTATAGGAAGATAAAAATTCCATGTATAATAAAGAAAATAAAGCCAACACAAATGACTCCTCGTAGAACCTACATATCATATATATATGCATAGGAAGATAAAAATTCCATGTACAACACCCCAAGCAAACACCTTAAGAATTCCTAAATGATCCATAGTATTTTTTAGAACTATATAAATGCACTTAATTTAATGTATATGAATGTCCAACGGATTTTCAAATTTACATCCGGGCCCGATCCGTAATCCGTTGGATTCCAAAATTTTCATATGCATCCAACTCATTAACAAACGGTACGGTCATCCATCCGCAAATGAACGGTTGGTCCCGGTTAAATCCGCGGATTACGGGCCAAATGCTTACCCCTACTCCTAGGAACGTTGAGGAGAAAGTTCAATGCTACCAAATAGAACAATAGCGAAGAACTACTCGTATATTTCGGTTGTTGATGCCCATGTAAGAAAATTTACCTTTGTGGGCTCAATTTGGTACTCACTATTCAGAGCCCTTCGAGATCTTTATTTTTTTGCTTTTTTCACATTTCTGGTGGGTTGGTTTGCAGAATTCACCATTTCCAAGAATTTATAATCTCATGGGATTACAAATTCTATGATTCGTATAAATCCCTCGTGTGTTTGGTAATTCAATTAAAATTCATAGGATTTATAGATGTCTTTGTACCGTTTGGCATTACCCTCAAATAATTGCATATATAGAGTTAAAAAAAAAATGGGTCCATAAATCCCTTGATAAGTTTCCCAGAAAATCTTAGGGGTTGTGTCAGACTCCATATGGAGGATTTGCTGGAAAACTGATTCCCGTAGGAAACGTGATTCCAAGGTTCGGGAAACCAACGTACCGAGTGAAAGGTAATTATACCAAATCCCCTAGACCCATAAATTCCACATTTAAAATTCTACATCCAAACCCATTTTGCTCAGGTAGTAAGTGAGATTACACCTGTAAAGATACCCACATAGCTTAAATTGTAAAGCACATAATATTAAACATTTTTCATTGTGAAACATAAGCCATTAACACCAATCAAAGCGATAAAAACTTCGTAACTACTCAAAAGAAGAAAATGTGTATTCTTGCAAAGCAACCAAGCCCAAGGTATAGTTGTCATTCGAATTTTTTTTTCACTTCTCTCTCTAGGCTAGCGAGCGTTGATTAAAGAGGCTTTTTCACATTAATTTTTCGTCTTGTTTCTCTATGAGAGTCTTGAGTTACAGTATCTATTCATTTTCAATTAACGTTTAAGGTATACTTTGAAGCACCGTTTGGATTCCATTTAGCACTATAGGTAAGAGGGGGATCTTATTATAAGCATCTTATATCTAAGGCTATGGGCATCTAAAAATCGATTTTAATTAAGACTATTCCGACTGAATAGAGAATTTTTTTACTGTGGACTAATCATTTGACCCTAAATCTAGAGCAAGAGAGGTGGAGACAAAAGAGATAAATCCGTAATTCCCAATCATAAATAGACATAGTTCGTATCAGACACAACACGCATCAAATAAGTAGCCAGTGAAGGTGATCCTAAACTCAAACTCACACAAATGCACGGATATCCTATCCTCAGGTTCCCACTCCTTAAATTAAGTTCCGTTAAATGTGAACGTGATCGATACACCCATGCATACATACACATAGTAGTATTTAACAAAGACATTGAGAATAATATGGATAATATTTTTGCATATGTTCATTCCTTCATTACAAACATATTACATGGATAGATAGGGACAAAAAATACATAAGTATTATTTCCTTCATATGCCACTGATGAGGAGAGAGAGAAGAAATGAGTCTCCGTTGTTTAGGCAAGTACCATAAGGTTACGGGTTTTTAATTTCTATCTCCATCAACATGCACAAATAAATATCAATATGGTAGCAGCCTGATCTTTGACATCTGATTTGCATCAAATGGTAATAAGAAGGAAGTTTTGAAATAAACAATTTGTGTAAATTACCTCAAGCTTACGTCTCCTCTGCATATATCTAAGAGGTATCTCCTAAGGGATTTCTTTTATGTATAAAGAAGGCAAAACTGCAGCATTTAACTGAAACAACCATGTAATATCATGATTTCACCGAAACTAACTATGCTCTTCAACCTAAATAAGCGAGAAGAAAAGAAGCGATGTCAATAACATAATCGTATAACATTGATGCAATAAAGCTTGCGAAGAGACGGCTAATGATTACTAACTGACAAAAATACTATACCTTCTAGTATCATTTATTTGTGGTATATAAGGTTTCTAGAGAAGGTTGGACATCCATCGAAGAAGGTGTAAGTAGTTAACATCCAAAAACAATTCAACAATAAAGTGAATTGAAATCAATGGACCTACCTTCAGACTAATCAAGAATGCACGATGAGATGGTGATGAAGTTTTATTCTCCATGACCCAGGTCATTGATCTAAGGCAAGGAAGAACAACTCAGTATCCCACCCAGTTGCACTTTTAAGTTGAGATAAACATGAAAATAACTCAAAGCAAAAAGGATTAGATAAACAACAATAATATGTAAATTTAAAATCCTCTACTAAAGGTTCACAATGTTGAATAATTAAAAGTTGAATTTCAGGATAATGCATATGGAAAGTTCTACGGCCAAGTACTATCTGATTAAAGAAGAGAGATATCCTGCTTGAGAAGAAAAATAATTGCGTAGTCAATCCCCTATATTTGAGATAACCTAAAGCTCAATACCATATATTATCCAAAGCATTTTAGCAAAATCATGTTTTGCTATCAATCAATAATGTATTTCCCCTAGAGGTTTTCTATGTATTGGATAATCTTACAATCGACTAAATTTGCGACCCTTTTCTATGTAATGATATTCTTACTAATTGATAGCAAAATAAATTTGCGAATTCTAAGAAAATATGTAGGTTCGAGAAATTTCAAACATCTAGAAGCAAGATTAAGATTTTTTATTTTTTTTTTCATCATGGAACAGCTCAACCTGCAAATTCAACAAAATAAGCCCATTTCATGGTTAGGAAAACCTGCAATGGGAAACAATCGCCCCCAATTAAGTTAGCCAGTGTATGTGATTCTAATGTTCGAAAAAGGTCTTTATACGTTTATCAAAATACAACCACCATAAACTCAAAAAATCAAATTAGCACCAAACTCAACAGCATATTGCTGATATGACATGAATATGTGAAAGCATTTAACTTACAAACCTATAAGTCGTCTAACTCTCCCCTCCTTGTATCAGTGTCTTTCATTGAACACTGGCTTGAGTAAATATTCTGGAAAAAAAATAAAAAATTGGTCAAAACACATACGGATTATCCCATAGAAACGACATGCCCAAATTATGCATCTCTTCCCAATAAATTACCAATCAGGTGATGTTATGAATTGGTACATTGCTAGGCATACATCTTATACTATGAAAAGTCATTAGGTATGCTTGTTGTCACATTTTGAAGATGATCGAGTTAAATACTTCACAATGGACCTGATTCAAGACATATAAACAAATACAGAATATCAGGAAACAAACACAGGTTTATCAAACTTCACCTAATTATAATTATAACTCGAGATAGCAACAAAAAATTTACATTGTCCTTTTCTTTGCAGTTTCACTTTTCCACAAATTTACATTTAATTTCCTTCTTCTTTTCAATAGATTTTACAATACAAACCCAAAAAGTCATATATAAATTAAAAAGTAATGTACAGTAGATATAGTCTATTGTGTTTTTCAGTCGATTTCCTCCGTTGCTTGTCTTGTAGTTTCCTCTTAGAGATGACAGATGATATTTCATATGATATGAGAAAATATATTATATTTATCCTACGGTTTGCGCCGAGTCACATAAGGATGAGATCCCGACCGACCTCAAAACTCAACCCCCTTGCTGATCTTGATTGTGTTGCAAAACTGATTACTATATTAAGTATACATTAGAAGCTATTCGTAAGAATCAAATCTCCCTCCTAAACCTGCTCTTAAGTTCTCTAAAATGCACTGCAACATCAAATTTCACTCCCTCGATTCCATCTGAAGCTAAATACTGGTGTAATTCATTGTAAAATTTGTAAAACTAACGATAAACGAAGAACTAAAACCAAAAGATTTGTTCACAATATCGCCTAATATAAAAAAAGAAAAAACCCAATAAAATCCAGTATATTGTACATATGGAACGCCAATGGAACAACAAAAGAAAGAATCCAAAAAAAAAAAATGTGTATAAGGGAATATCCTTCATTGTCTATGTCCGGTATGCCTTGTTTTCTCTGCTCTTCGATCACACATGTAGTTCAACACTGTGCATCGAGGGCACATTATAATGACTTCGAGGCACACCTGTAGTTACATTGCAGGTTTGCATGACACGCTGTAAATCGAGTAAAATTGGATGTACCATTTACTAACTTTTGTCAGATATAGGTTTATCAAAAATTAGCCAAGTAGAAAAGCATAACCTGAGCTCTTATCGACTAAAATCTTAAATACCAAGTCTCCCATATTGCCAAATATCTAAGTAATAAATACGAAAACATCTAAACCAAAATTTTAACAAAAGTTAAGCACACTTACCCGTGGCCAGCTCTTGATCATCTCTGCTTGCTTCCATCATATCTATGTGCCTACAATAGCAAAAGAGACATTCACCCTTAAACTTGAATTCCTATAGTAGAAACTGGTCACTATGAAAACATTCGAGTACCTTTAGTAAAAAAAAAAAAAAAAGAAACTTAAATCTCTCTTTATGCAGTAGCTCGAAAATCTTGTCCACCCATCTGTGATAAATTTAAACTAACCTATTTTTCAAAATTGTGCAATTAACTAAACTAAGTTGATTTTTATTGAGAACAAAAATTAGGGTTTTAAAAGGGATAATGAGATACATCTAAATCTTGAGGCACTTTGCTGTTGATTAGTTCTTTAGTGGATGAAATTGCTTCGTGGAACAGAGGGCGGGGGTGTTAGGGCCGAAAAAGATTCACGATGGAAAGGTATATAAAGTGGCAAGAGTCCCTTTTATGGTAAACATCGCAGTGATTTCCGTATATATCACAAATTGGTATTAACTTTGAATACCGTGAGTCTTTCGTAGCCATCCATGTAAAAACCCAATCTGGAGCTTCCCAACCTTCGGATCAGGGTCCCCATTAAACGTCGTCCGTATGATAGCCCTGGCTATCATGGACACAAACCTCATACCTTTTTATAACTATGATCGGAGGTTTTGATTGGAGTTGCAAGTATGAAAGTTAACTACTACAAACAGAAGCGATTTTTTTTTTTTTGATAAAACAGAAGCGATTTTTTAGTGTGGTTTTAGGGCTGCACAACGGGTAGTGTGGGTAGGATATGGCCCATTTCGCCACCCTACCCGCTAACTGGCGGGTAAGAAATTTTTTACCCATCACCCTACCCGTCATTCAACGGGTAATATCCTACCCGACTCATTAATTGGCGGGTCGGGTAGGATATGGTGGCGGGTATAACCATTTTTTTTACACTGCACATATAATGAAATTGCAAAAAACTACACTACAAATTCAACATTCAGTGCATCTACATTACACTACAAAAATCAAAAGAATAGAACTTAGCAGTCGGCACTAGTCTTCTTCAGCACTTGATCATATCAGTAAATCATGCATTATAATAATGCAATGGCTTGAAGTCGATCACGACAGGAAAAGGCGCTAACGCGATAGCATCATCGAGTAGTAGTAGTAGTTAGTGGAAGATTAAGCCACTCGTCTTGATCAAACTTGTCATAATTGAAAAAATCCACAGATGATAAAAGTGGAAGAGGAGGGAATTCATTCATCATAACCATATCGTCTTCATTACAACCCTTTGCGTGTTGAATCCCAGCCCAATTCCATGTTCTTCACGTGACCTTGTTCTTCATATAACAGTATCATCACCAAAAGCTCTTCATATTGACCTTCTTCTTCAATCATCACCTACGATGATGGAATAAGTACTAAGATCACCAAATAAATCTGCATACAAGTTATCTCTTGTTAGATTATCTTGCGATACAAGGGAGAGAGCAAGCATATAAGTAGTACTATTACAAAAGACCAGCCAATGAGAGATGCCTGGCCGCCACACCAATACGATGAAAAAGCAATTCACCATTACAAGAATACTCTTCCTTCTTGTTATTTCATTTCTCAACAAAAAAACTCCCAGTTGCATAACCAATATGGATATACACACTTTAGGTTGACAATAAGGTGTCAAATACGAAAGAAATAAACCTTTAATCTAGCATTTACTAATGGCTAATGCATTTCCCTGTTGCAAGAGCATTACACAACAAGATGTGCTTTTTATGGAATTTATTGCCTATTTTAGTACTATCCTAGAAGTCCAGGTGAGTTACTTATCGCCTAAAAGGAAGAGTATTCTTGTAAATCCTAGTTCCGTGTCATTTCTTGCGTCTTACAGAATCTCCCAAACAAGGCTAGCTATCTTATGAGTCTAGATCCTAAATCACTTTACAATTCATACTTCAATCCTAAGAACTTAAAGAGTCTCCCATACAGAATCAATCGATGAACTGTTGGATATCAACAATGCAGTATTACTTAAAAACACACTAGTTGGCAAATTACATAACATCAGAATAACAAAGAAGACTATTAACCAACCAAACTACTCCATCGACAAGTTAACTATCTCATATGCTTATCACGAAGTAAAGTAAGTTAGGTAAGAGAAGTATAGTGTATTTACATACAATTAATGAGCAGGGAAAGTTGTATACCTGACTCTAAGACGTCATCCTCATTCTCCTCAGCTCCAAGTGTAGAGGGATCCATGTCAATTGGTGTCCACAACCAGTTTTGCATTAAAATCAGTGCTTCCACAGTTCGGGGCCTTAAAGAACTTCGAGAGTGACCAAGAATTCGCTTTCCAGTACTGAAAGCGGATTCACTTGCAACTGACGAGACGGGAATCGCAAGTATGTCTCTTGCTATGAGTGACAGAATATCAAACCTTGCAGCATTGATTTTCCACCAAGTCAATATATCAAATTTTGAACCTTGTTTCTTGTCTTTTGTTGGTGAGTAAATCTGCTCAGATAAATATCTTTCCACCTCTGATTTGTCAAAATCCTCCATTATAGACAACTGGGTTTTACGTTCTTCTCTATGTGCCTTATATTTTTTCGTTCTATGTATCGTAGAACTAAAACTCTCTTGACTAGGACTACCACCAGTTTCACCTACAGATTCTGACGAGGCTAACACACTTCCAACACTTGTATATCATGTCTTATAAGCTGTATATAATTCATTGAAATCCTCTTTCACTTTATCTAAACATTGTTTTACCAATCTTTGTTTCATCCAAGGAATATCATGTATAATCAAGTCTTCTAATATTACTTGCAATCCACGTTATTTTTCTCTTGGATCAAGAAGCATAACAATAAACAATAAAGGATTCATGCTTTCATACTCGCCCCAATACTTGTTGTACTTTAGTAACATCTTCTCACCCATATGGCTTAAGTAAGGATCATGAGCTTTTTGCTAATCATTTAAATCTCCACGGACATCACTAATTTCCTCCAAAAATGTATTTGAAGTGACATAGGTAGAACCTGAGAACTCAATAGTGGCTTCATAAAACACCTGTAGAAACAGTACTAATTTTTAGCTAAGTAAGCATAAAAATTTACTGAATTCCATAACAAGTACCAAGATTACTGGTCTAAGAAGCTGGGTACCCAGTTTTGTGATATTCTTACTTAAGCCAGTGTACTGTGGAGCAACAAAGAAACACAACCAAATGATGGTGACACCATATACAATGCTACATGGACAAGAAACGCAAAATTACCATATGCAAGATTTACATGAAGGCCTTTTCATATTTTTCCGCTGCATCCAACATCAAATAAATGGAGTTCCATCTTGTCTTCACAACTAACATTAATCCCTTTTTATACTCAACTCTTTCGTTAAATACAGCTTCTAAGAACCTATTCATCCTAAAGAGAGAGGTGTGACGTATTTAACCACCGACACGATTCTCGGACACCGAAGTATTATACTTCTTCAACCCATCCTTAACAAATAAAGCTAATACGCAAGGCAGCACATCCGACATGCAAATGCTTACCTCCAACAATTGATGATCCCCAACTTACAACTCTCTCCTTGACATATTATATTGCTTTTTTATTTGCAGATGCATTATCTAGAGTGATGGTGAACACTCTCTCAAGCCCCCACTCGATCAAACAATTCTCCAATGTTCTTCAAATATGTTCACCTCCATGACTAGTGATTAAACAAAAATATATGATTCTCTTGTGTAGCTTCCAGTGGTCATCGATAAAGTGGGCAGTAACTACCATGTAGTTGTAGTTCTGAATGGACGTCCAAGTATCTGTTGTGAGACAAATTCTAACCTTATTCACCTTGAAATAGTTCACCAACTTGGCCTTTTCAGTCACAAACAGCCTACAGATATCACGATAGACGGTCATCCGAGATGGAAGTTTGAACCTCGGCTCAAGATACCTACAAAATGCTATGAACCCTTCACCTTCAACCATTCGGAAAGATTGTTCATCTGTGATAATGAAATTTATCAAGGCTCTCCTACATGCTTCTTGACAAAACGTAGCCCCATCCATACGTTGCTGATCTCCCAGAGTGCCAGGATGACCGAGAGAGTGTTGTCCCAACTACGCAGATTCTAGTGTATCCAAATACTTCTGACACTTAGTCAAATGCCAGTTCAAATTAGATGTTCCATACTCCTTACCACCAGCCTTATATTTACCAGCTTCACAATAGTTACACTTTCCCCATGTAATACCAGCTTCATCAACACTCCTTTCGAAATGATCCCATACCCAAGATGTTCTCTTCCACTTCATACTTTCTCTGACCTCAATTTGAGAAGATGGTGGAGGTGGAGGTGGCGGAGATGTAACAACACTGGCCCTTTGTTGCACAGATTGAGAGGGAATATGAGGTCTCGTTGACATCACTTCTGTAATCTCAACCATGTTTCCTCACACTAAGCCTGCACAAACTAAACCATGTTTAGTGACTTTTCCTGATGTGAAGAAATACGTTTATGACAAGATAACTAGACGAAACCATAACCAACAAGAATCACGGGATCATCCTCTGCAGCTTTATCCTAGTGAATATTTTCCAATTCTAACTATAACTTATCAAGAACAACCCAAACTTATGCTTACTCGTGACTGCTAACACATGGTATTTGTTGTGTCGGCTAATTTTACGGCATCTATATCTCACTCGTTACTCAACCGATTTGGACATACTTTATATGAGCATAAACAACACCCGGCATACTACAAATTACGTTTATAGAGTTAATTCTAATTAAGTCTCTAAGATACATAATTAAGTCCATACATATAGGCCAGTAAACGAAATACCATTACATGAAATCATATAATTCAAATAATAAGAACTTGATTGAACTCTAACTATTTTGCATATCTAAGAGCTACCCAAACATCAAAAATATATGACATATGTAGAACTGAAAAAACTTTTGAGTAATATCAAAGACCTCCGTTGCAAATATCAAAAGATAAAAACATCCCACAACCCCAGCAGACTCAAAACCCCTAAAATAATAAGCACATTAAAGAAGAACCAACACTAAGCTAAATAAAGTATCCAAAATGGTGGAGAAAGAAACACTAAACCATCTCCTCCTAAATAAAGTATCCAAAATGGTGGAGAAAGACATGACAACGACTGTAGTTACCTCATACATTGGAATCTCAAATTTCGACTTTGTGATTATTTCGTAAAGGAAAATATATATGCAGTTTGAAAACACAAGCGGACATAGTTAACAGGAGTGTCTAAATCTAAAATGCAGGAATAAGTACAAAAATAAATGATGTGTCTTTTCTTCAGAAATCAGAATGCGTGGACTTATCGAACGTTGACAAAAACATGATGTACTAAATGAATAGCACACCTCCAAGCAAGTTCGGATACAAGTTCTTTAGGAGCATCAGGGAGGACCTACATAGTTTATCTTAACAATTTGCACAAAATTCTAGTACTTCACATGATCATTACCAATATCAGTAAGCAATTAGGAACTTCCAAGTGCCATTAACTGTCAAGCTAAGTGCCAATCAAGAAAGTCCCAACTTTACTATATGTTGATTGTAATGCATTTTAGTAAAGCCATTGCTAAAAAAGATTTCGAAAGTCAGATATAAAGGAAGGTATAATACCGCTAAAGGTTTAGCTCGTGAGGTTAATTGTGAAAGCCCAGGAATTAATGTCTTGTCATCAATTTCAATCCCTAATAAATCTAAATCCAGACACTGCTCCAAACTTTGTCTCTAATGACGAAGCCTCCTCTGCACAAACTGAAATTTGCAAACCCACATTTACTCTCTTACTTGTATAAAAGCAGCTATTATAAACGAAAACTACTACGAGAGAGGGTCAAGAAAGAAAAATTAGATTCTCATCCACATAAAAATCAGGGGTGTGTGCAAAGTATTTGGTAACAAAATGAGCAACCCCACATAAAAATTACTTCAACTACACAAAACCCTCCTAGTATTTCGGTAAAAAAATGGAAAAGAAAATTGGTTTAGTGAATTTTCACCGAAAATTAGTTTGGATTTCAAATCGGGAATTAATTGATTGGAACTATGTCTAATCAATCATATATTGAACTGTCCTAATCAATTAAGATTACCTAATATCGTATCCGCAACATGCATGAAATCGTAAAACCCTATGATTTTTTCAATCAATTTAAAAAAAAAAAATGAAACAAAATCAACTTTGAAGTTACATCTTACCTTGAATCAACCAATTAAATGGTTCTAAACGAGATCGGTAATGACTTTGAATTTGATATGTAACTTGAGAGGTGTGAGAGGTCTTGGTAAATCAAATAAAGAAGGGTTTTTATGCCACACAAGTTATGGCTTCACAAGAATCATCCTAAAACCCTAGCTATTAATCTCAAACAAGTCAGAAATATTGAACACATACATATATCAGAGATCAATGGATAATTTTTATATATTTATTTAGTTTTTGAAAAATCGCCGATTAACATGAAAAAGAACTCAATATTATTCATAAAAAAAGTCTGTAAGAATCTCTAGATGGATATGGAGAAAATCGGAGGCTTATCATGATTTTTTCTTAGTTTTATTTTAGATCTAAAAAGAAATCGAACCTATTTGAGAAAACGGTGGGGTGTTCTTTCTCAGAGCTCTCCTTTGGAAAGGAATAGAAACCAAAAGGTTTAGAAAGAAGAGAACCGAGTCGAGACAAAAGAAAGGACATGGATTATTTGGTCTTTTACATATATGAGGCGGGTAAGCGGGTAGGGTAGGATAATTTCGGGTTTTATCCGTCACCCTACCCATTTGACGGCAGATAAAATAATGTTTACCCGTCAATGGCGGGTAGGATAGGATGCGGGTAAAAATTCTGGCGGGTAGGATAGGGTGGCGGGTAAGGGTAGGATATGTGCACCCCTAGGTTTGGTGTTAAAACCTCCATCCACGAGGATGGTCACAAGCCTTTTCTTTTCTCTCTCAAAGCTTACTCGGCCGATGACTTGTTTTCGTTCGGTGCGAAGCATAGATATGTCGCCCTTGGAATCGTAGATTACAAATTATTTCAGAAAATCTGGGACGATATATTCTCAAACGTTGGCTTGTAATACTCCATGTTGGCTCTTATCTGCCGCATAGTTTGCAAGAGCATCTGCAGCCTGGTTGGCTTCCATGTAGTTGTGTTGGATTTTGCATTGGGGGATATCGCTTAGTCTTCTTGTAATTTCAGCAAGCATTCCTTTGAGGTACCATGGAGGATCTGATTGGTCGTTAATAAATTGGACTAGCGTCTGTGAGTCTGATTCGATGTAGATTTTAGTCCATTGGTGGATATTTACCGTTCTTAGAGCCATGAGGAGTGCCCATGTCTCTGCTATCGGTGCAATGGTGATTCCCAAAGGTTGAGCCATTGCGACAATGACTGTTGTTGTTGAGTCCCTGCAAATCCGTCAGTGTTGATTTTGATCCAGTGTGGTCCCAGAGGGCTCCACAATGTGAGGTACTGTTTGTCGTAGGATTCATGCCGGGTAGGGGTGGAGGAAGCATTGTATTCTCCTATGTATATTCATGATGCATATGCTTTTCTATATTGACGGTATCGGTAGGAGTTAGGCGTTTCCTTCCATATATGAGATCATTGCGGGAAAGCCAGAGTGCCCAAAACAGAAAGCAAAATGAAGTTTGCAAAAGTGGTTTGGTTGATCTGTGAGAATTGGTGATGGTGGATGATTGTGTAATCGGTTGTGGTCGACGGTGTTGGAAGAAAGGAAACGCCACATGGTGATTGAATAGAGAATCTCAAGACTCTCTAGCATACCGACATGTAAGGAGTATATGTTCATCTGTTTCTGGGTAAATATTACATCTAGGACATAGGTTTGAGGGGGTGAGGTGTATTTTATGTAATAATGTGAAGGTAGGTAAGCCTTCATTTATAGCTTTCCACAAAAAAGTTGTATTTTTTGGGGCAGGTTAATGTCCAGATGCATTTTGTTGGTTGAAGCTGACGGGTAGTTGTGGTATGATTTTGAAGTTGGGTTAATAGATGGTATCCCGAACTTACTGTATAATGTCTAGATTTCGTGAACGACCAAAAAATTTTGTCTAGTGGACCATCTTGCGGTAGGTGGATATTAGTAATTATGTCCCTAGCCGATTGTGGAAGTTGTGCCAGAAGATCATGGTTCCAAGAATGTGAATTTGGGTCAACTAGATCGGAAACCAAAGGAAAGTCTTGGCATTGGTTCTGGTGTAGTGGAAGGTGATTCGGGATCCATGAGGTTGAAAGTGGTGGGGGATTGGGGTATTGTGTTCCCATTCCCAATTTGGTGAAAAAGGTGGTTTAGGTTTGATAGATGACATAAGAGAAAAAAAATTGTTTCCAAAGGGGGCTAATGAGTAATTGAGGGTTGGTTGGGGGATTGGAAAAAGTTGTATTGTTGAAATAGAATTTTCTAGATCGGAAACCAAAGGAAACATTGGTTGTAGGTGATTCAAAATAAATTTGTAAAAGAATTAAAGTTTCATAAACTAGACTTTGATCCAGGCTACATTGATTTCTTAAAAAGTGGTCGGGGTAGTGTTCCCATTCCCGATTTGGTGAAAAAGGTGGGGTGTTGATCTTGAAAAAAATTGTTTCCAAGGGGCTAGACGAGGTCTTTTGGAAAAAAAGTTAGTAGTTGCTTTGTTGTGTATTCAAACTTGAAGTTTCAGAGACTCTTTTAAGATTTAGTAGGCCTCAAACTACGGTTTACTGGTTTATTTCCTTTGAACTTGTTTAGATAATTTATCCCAACCCATAGGATGAAGTTTCCTAGTCGAGCTTCTTTCCTTGTACAATTAAGTCATGGCCCCAAATAAGAGAAAAAGATTTGCAAGTAACCAACAAAAAAAATTCCTAGTTATCTGGTCTATTTTTTATGCACATGTGCAGGTTAAAGGTTTGTTTGCATTTGTTTTGGGGTAAAAACTGATTCTGCTGTAAATGGTAAATTTGGGTGTGCCGCCGAGAAACGAATCTAAACCCTAAACAAATGCACTGCACGGGAGTACTTTAAATTCGAGAGATCAATCTGTACAATCCTGGCCTAAACCAAGAAATGGCCGTTCCAGTCTTGTTTCGGTCACAAAGTGAAGGAGAAGGGTTGATTTTAGGGAGGGAAGCTAAGAAGGTGTTGAGATCAAAATATTGAATTTTGAGGGTGTGGTTGTTTTATGACTTGTATCAGAATTTGGAACTGGCTTGTGGAATGTAAGCTATCAGTTCTTTTTGTGTTTTTCTGAATACTTGTGTTGTTGTTAACCAAAACTCTGTTGTTGGTCAAAATAGGTTGAAAACCTATTTATACAAGTCATTGAGCCCCCTTGATCTCGTAGGAAGTGGAGACATTCAAATAGTGGAGAAGTGGGGTTGTGTATAAGCGGTTTACCATCGCGTTCCCATTGTGAGGGGAAGGCGGGTCGATCTTACATTCACTATTCTCTTGCTATCTAACCGTCCGATCTTTCCGACACTTTTCGTAATGGGCGCATTGCACGCCGCACGCTGTAAACCGCCAGATCAATACCGATGAGTATCCCCCAGTTTGTGACATGTTTGATGTCTCGAGTGTTTCGTGGAAAAATGTGAAACAAGTTGTTGAGTGGGTCTAATGTGAAAGACCTAGCTATTCTGACCAATCTCACGCAAGCTGGGCAGCATAATGGCATAGTGTTGCCTGCATAGTGGCACAATGGCAATGTGGCACCTTCTAGTGGCACAATGGCTATGTGGCGCCTGTTAGTGGCACAATGGCAATGTGGCGCCTGTGAATGGCGTAGTAGCAAGGTGGTGCTTGCCAATGACGTAGCGACAAGGTGTCGCCTGCCACATCTTGGCATGTTGGTGTTGGACCCTAATATGGCTTAATGATATTAGCTCTAGTTTCCACATCAAACTTAATGCCTAGGTGATGATATCTGGCATGGGGAGGCGTAATGGCCCTGGCCAAATTAGGGTTTGGCATATCAAAACCCTAAGTGGCACACGCGGCTAGGTGGTGCGGCACGGCGGCATCTTGGCAAACACTGCCTTGGCCGTTTTGATCAAAGGAATCATGGTAAGGCCATAACGTGGGCATGTCCATGGACGATCGTGGGTAATCATAATATGGCGCGGGCGTCATTCTTTAGGGTCTCCTGGGTCCCACATGGCTTGTGGCATGTTGTGGGCCCAAAGTGGCATAATTGGGCCATGACTAGAAAAAATAGGGTTTTCCTTTGGTTTGACCAAAGCCATCGGCATATTGCTGCTGCTGAATGGCATGGCCTGCCAATTGGCATACTGGCGCGATTTGGCAGGTTGGCTAGCCAATTGGCATGGCGCCTGTGATGATTACCAGGCGCGGCTTGGGATGGTTTGTAGGCAATCCCGACGCTTTGGCACGAATTGCAGCAGCGTTGTTGGCACGCTGCTTGTGGTGGCATGGTGATGCCCATTTGGGCGCGTTGGGGAGTGGCAAAATCATACGCCGTGATTGTTTTTTGGAGACTGGCTTGGTCCGTTTAGATTAGATTCCTAATGGAATTAGGCGCATCGACCCACCAACTTCCAATCTTTATTAAAAGTGTGTGTGGCGGGTTTTGAGCGGTCTTATTGGTTGATGGGAGAGGGGGCTGGAAAGAGAAAGATGGATCGTGGCCAATGGCCACAGGCGGCGCCCATTGGAGCGAATTGGCCAGCTATGTGGCGTGGCCGCGCCTCTTTCGTCATTTCTCTTATTTGCCACAATTCCTCTCATGTTTCTTGTTTTCTGACAGGTCTTTGTTCCTATTAGCTCCATGGCGGATCAGTTTCCTAGCTTACCTAGGTTTGGCCTCGACCAATAGGGTTGAGACATTTGCACAAGGTGCAAAAGACCCAATTTTTGCAAATTAATTAGGCTGAAAACTTGAATCTTGTGAGCTATCACAAAATTGAACAAATTGAACAAATTATGTGTGTTGATACAAAATTCTTTTATTCTCAGAGAGTAGTTAACGCGTCTTCTGATTGAGCATTTTCATGCAGACCTTAATTTTGATACTTCGGGAAATTCATGCTACTCAGCTGCGAGTGAACACTAATTGTCATGTCATACCAATACTAAGGGTTCAGCTGGGGAACATAGCATAGTAAAATACTCAATAAACCATACACTAATGAGTAATGCAGGCGAGAGCTTACAGAATGTTTGGTATTGTTGGTACATGAACCATACTGAATGAATATACTGAATTGCTCAATACATGTGTGAGTAGAGAGGCCCAGGCACTCATTACTTTTAAATGGCTCAGTCCTTTTGCAGACGGCGAATACAGGGTTTTATAATTTTATCCATGAACTAAAAACCACCATCAACATTAAGTCCCCTGCTTAGCACGTAACAGTGACATTGTTGCTGGGTAAGCACTAGATGGTGACAGACGAAGATAAAATCGAAAAGGCGATACATGTAGAGATTACCAGGAATAGTATGACCGATCTTTGGCAATAGGTACAGGCGGCTGGTGATCTTGGCATGCTGCTTGTTCGGCCTTGGTGCGGTGATCTTGGCGCGCTGCTTGTCCGGCCTTGGAGCGGTGGTCTTGGCGCGCTACTTGTTCGGCCTTGGAGCGGTGTTCTTGGAGCAGTGGTCTTGGCGCGCTACTTGTCCGGCCTTGGAGCGGTGGTCTTGGCGCGCTACTTGTTCGGCCTTGGAGCGATGGCGCCGCATGGCCAACTGCCTTTCTCCAGGCGTGGCACAAAAAGGAAATCCCGTTTCTATTCAAACTCCAAAAATTTTATGCGTATGAAAGGGGATCGTCCCTTTCCCTTTTCCTCATTTGCTCGCCCGTCTGTGCCTCCATTTTTTAATACGCAAAGTGCTTCACCGTGGTAGTTGGTCTTCCTTCGTCGATGCGATCAACGGCTCCATCGAGAAGGTTGTATCCGCCAGCAGCAAGGTAAGCACTTCGTTTCTCTTCTTTTTCCCTTTGCAAGTGTGAACTCTTGTATTGGCTGCTTTTATAACTTCTGAAACTCCGTTTGATCTCAAGTAGATCTTCTTTGTTGATAGTGTTGGAGTTGAACATCCGTAGCGAAGCGGTAGTAAGATCACAACAAGGCTAGCGGGAATTTGAGGTAAGCGTCGTTGTTGCTTCTTCCTCTTTTTCAGAAACCTAGTTTTAGGTTTTCGGTCGCAGGTATAATTCCCACATCCAAATTTTGTTCTTCTCAGTAGAAGGCGCGCGATCTCCATGTTGCCTCATGTAAACCCGGCCATTAATGACCGTATTAAGTTTCGAAAAAAATTTGCACATATGGTTTTGCCGATGTAGTGACCTTTCCTATCTTGTTCGTTGTAGTTATTCAAGATCGAACTTAAGAGATTCTTGTTAAGATGTCACCTGGAGATGCTTCTGTGGCCAAACTGGGAAGTATTAACGGCTCGAAAAATATGCCAAATGTGGATGATAAATTCTTCACAAAGTCTTTCATAGTTGCAAGAACACACCCCATCCATGTAATGACCCTCCTTACTGGTTCAGAAAATGAAGAGACTGCTCAGTCGATTTCTCCAGAGCGTGTGATAAGGTTTTGTCTTCAAAGAAACGAGTATCCGGACTCTCCCATTGATTTAAAAATTTGCCATAACCCATTGCCCGCTTATGATGGATGGATGAAATACATGATGAGTAATGATAGTGTTAGGGACAATTTGATTAAGGCGCAAATTGCGGATGCTGTCATGGCGTCTGCAACACTTTGCATTAGAAAGGATCTTTGCGGAGTTTGATTACTTTCATCTCTAGATGGAACATGTCCACCCATACGGCCATATGTAGATGGGTCGAGATGACTATCACTTTGGAGAGTGTAGCCGTTCTGTTGAATCTTCCGGTTGTAGGAAATCTTGACGTTAGCTTATCCGAGGAAGAAGAAACAATGCATGTCGCTCTAATCGAGAAGGATGAAGAATATAATCGGCAGGGGAATGATGAGAAATGCTTCTATACTTGGTGGGTGTCTGAATGGTTCCCCGCAAAACCGAAACCACAATAGATTTTGAATGATACGCTCAGTGTCGCTGCGTTTTTATCCTTGTGGATATCTAAGGATGTTTTGATGATGCCTCTGGCAAGAAGGAAATAAGACAGAAACTCGTCAAATTTGCTATTAGGCTGGCGCAAGGTATTTCTCTCCCCATAGGCAGCTTGTTCCTTGGTTCCTTATATACCCATCTAGATTGTCTAGCAGCGGATATGTACGCCTCCAACGGATGCATGAAGGTGGACTCATACGTTCACATTGCCTTTCTCCAAGCGTGGTTATGGGAGCATTTCATGGGTTATGCTCCTAATCATGTGACTTCACTTTCTAACATATTTGGAGGAGCTAGGATACTTCGTTGGTTGAAGAAACATGCAAGACCTGGCTTAAAGCTCGTCGATTTTCTTGACAATATGTATGCAATTGACTTTCGTCCCTAGGCAACAGTTCACGCATCTATAGTCCGGCCTGATACTTTTGCATCCGCTCCAGGCATAACGTTGCACTCTGACGGAAAGGACATGAGCATTGGGGAAATCGTGTTCATGCGAAGTTGCATTCCTGGATATGTCCCGTTTTTCTTCAGAGGATATTTTGAGGTGGTTCCTTATAATATTGACATAGCTGCTCGTCAGATGGGCTTCGACCAGGGAATCTCGTTCCATCGTCCGTTGACGCCTCCAAACGATCTTTTGCTGTCTGTTTTTGATAGTAGCGTTTTCGCAACAAAGAAGAGTCTCCCATTCTTGCCCCCAGAAAGAAAACCGATGATGACCTCCATGTATAAGGAATTTTGGCAAGAGAGGTTTCTCGCTCTTAATCAGTCCGTGCAGAACATCTTGAAGAGTCCTCGTGGAAAGCCCTCTCCTAAGACCTTAGAAAAACACAAGTTGTTGAAGCCGCTCCCTTCGCGTAAGCGAAAACCTTCCGACCAAGGTGAAGAAAGTCCCCAGATAAAGGAGAAGAGGTCGAAAAGTCGGGAAGATGGTATTCGATCAGGTTCAACAGCCTCAGTGGTCTTCAACTCTTCAAATATGCAGGTATGTACGCGTTTCTTTCTGACCAGCCGGATTTTTTTTGTTATTGCTAATTTCACCGAGTATCTTCTCTCTTTTTTTTTTGAAACCAGGGGGCGAGAGTATGAATGCCTTTTATATACTTGCCCATGGCCAAAGGGCGCTTCAAGAAGAAGAATCCGGCGATGTTGAGTCTTCTGAAGGCGAGGATGAAGGAGAAGAAAGTTCGGGATCCAGTGGTGATGATAAAAGCGCTTCTGAGTATAATAGCGAATCTAACTCCTCTAGTGGGCCAACGAATGAATCGGTAAGTCTCCCACACGCTTTTCTTCTTGGGTTATTTATTCTTTGACGTGAAATAAATATCCAATTGGTGGTATTACAGAAAGAAACTGCACATGGAGATAACCCCGAGATGGAGATTAATCATAATATGATTACACCTTCGACCATGGAAGCTATAGATAATCCCGAGATGGAGATCAATCATAATTAAGACGTGGTTGTGACCTCAATCATGAAAACCGCATTTGTGAATAACTCCGAGCTGTAGATTGATCATAATGAGGGTATTGTTGCGCCTTCAACAGTAGAACCCCAATCTGTGACTGCGGGCGCAATTATTTCCAGAGAACTTTCTAGAGTTGAAGGAGCTGCACTAATCAAACATCCGGCTGCATGTTCTATCTTCGACCCTCCATTTGTGGCTCCTTTTTTCGATCGTGTGTTGATTGGAGGATTCAGCGTACCAATTAAGTATGCGGAGTTGTACACTCAAATATGGGAAAAGTATGGACACATCGCCACGACCAGGAAGATTGATAGTCGTTTTTCATTGGTTAAACGCGTGGAGGAAACCTTATCTTCAATCCATGACATGTGCAGTGTGACTGGACACACCGTTTCTGGAGATGTAACCTCAAGTTGGGAGTTCCATCGGGACATTGCATGAATTTTGAGTTTAATGTCTCCTGGTTCTGTGAAGGGTTTTCCGAAATCAAAAGGCTGCAAACTAAAATGAGAAAGATCCCCTCCTTGGATTTCATTAATCAACGAGAAGCGGAGATCGAGAAGTTATCCCATGAATTGAAGTTGAAACAGGTTGCTCTCCAAGGCATGAAGGACGCTTTTTCTAAGAAGAATGAATTCCTGCTGAATGATTTCCCTTGAATGCTTTTGTTTTTTGAATTTTTTTCCTTTTAGAATTTTTTTTTTTGAAATGGCAAGAGACGCCTCTTTTGTGGTTGGATTTTCTGGTTTTGAACTAGTAGGTAATTGCTTTTGAAAATGTATGAATTGGTTTGTTTCTGAAATGATTTTGTGGGTAGTTTTCTGTATGATATTTAGATAACTAATAAGTTGGAATCGTGAATGAAAAATGCAACCACTTTTTGGGAGAAAATGTAAACATTACATGAAAAGGGAAATACTAAAATGATACGATGTTTTTTAAAATAATTAGGTTATTGGCTTCCATTATCAGAATAAGATGACGTCTGTGTCAACTCCCAAAGTAAATTTCAAAACAATTGGACGTGCAAACATTATTCGATGAAACTTACTCGTCTGTGAAGCTTCCCAGCAAAACTGAATCTTCCCAGATAATTGTTTCAAATTGAAATCCATTGCGTGACGGAGCCATAGAAATAAAAGTCCCCTGTCGCATTATTGTCCTTGCAGAGTCTGAAATCATATGAGGCGTCCATGTGATAACATCTTTATGTAGATTTGCAGTAAAGTGGAGGATCTTCAGTTCCCAGGCATAATTCTCCTGAATTGATTTTTTCTTGAACAATGCGCTTTAGGCCATTGCATTCACTGGTAGGATGATGGATGAACCTGTGATAGTGGCAATATCTTGAGTCTAACATCTCTTGATCAGTTGGCTGGTGCCATACGGGAGGCAACTGAACCACTCCATCTCGTACCCAAACTCCCAGTAACTCCAGAATTTTCCTTATAAGGAGAGGAAAACGCGGGTATCTCGAGTATGGATTTTCTTGTGTTAGAAACTGTTATCGTGGAAACTCTTGTATACTTTGACGGGAAGCTCGTTTCGAGGGTGGAGTCGAGACTGCGAAGGTTGACTCAGGCGCGGATCGTTTGGTTCGACAACTTTGTTGAAACGTAAGTCCTCTTGAGGGTTCTGCATCAGTGGCGGCAGCGTGAAGCGGTTGGACTGAATATTGTTCATAGGTGCAGTTTCTGTCTTCATGGATGTCTTGGTGAATTTCCCCTTCCTCTGCCACTTCTTTATTTAGTAAAGTCAGAGCGGTCGTGGATGCAGACTGTTGGACGACTCTCTGAACTTCCGCAAGAGTTTTGAGGTACAGGTTTTCCAATAAAGCCTTGTAAGCCGGCTCCATACCTTTACCTTGCAAACATTGTGATTCACCTGGTGGGTCTCTTCCTTTGGCATTGTCAAATTGCCTCAGTTCTTTGTCATTGGATGGGTTTAGTTGGTCATTTTTCTTTTGCTCCCGTCCGATGCGCCTACGTACTCTGTCTGCATTGTCGTTGGCGGAGGCACAAACCTCAGACAAGGACTCAACGCCTTTTGTGTCACTTCTAAAGATGGTGGCGTTCTCCGAGCAAACGTTCATTGATCTTTGCCACAATCGGTTTGCCATATTCTTTAGTACGCAAAGCGTCTCATTTTGCAACTTGACAATATTGGCTTGATTTGAGATAACGTCTTCTAGCATCTCCTCCATACCTTCCGTGGTGATCGGATCTCGAGCATTCGTGGTTTTGGAAGAGTTTGGCTGACCCGGGTATATAATAAGATGGAAAGTTGGAATTGGCGTTTAAAATGAGTTTTTGGTTAATGATTGGCTTAGGTCTAAAATCTACCCTTTCGAAATTGAGAAAACTGGAATGAAAATTGAGAAACTGATTTTTTAACCGAGAGATTAATCTCCCACTGTGGTCGCGAGTTGTTTTGGGGTAAAAACTGATTCTGCTTGAAATGGTAAATTTGGGTGTGCCACCGAGAAACGAATCTAAACCCTAAAAAAATGCACTGCACGGGAGTACTTTAGATTCGAGAGATCAATCTGTACAATCCTGGCCTAAACCAAGAAATGGTCGTTCCAATCTTGCTTCGGTCACAAAGTGAAGGAGAAGGGTTGATCTTAGGGAGGGAAGCGAAGAAGGTGTTAAGATCAAAATATTGAATTTTGAGGGTGTGGCTGTTTTATGACTTGTATCAGAATTTGGACTCGGCTTGTGGAATGTAAACTATCGGTTCTTTTTGTGTTTTTCGGATACTTGTGTTGTTTGTTAACCAAAACTCTGTTTTTGGTCGAAATAGGTTGAAAACCTATTTATACAAGTCATTGAGCCCCCTTGATCTCGTAGAAAGTAGAGATAGTAAAATAGTGGAGAAGTGAGGTTGTGTAGAAGCGGTTTACCATCGCGTTCCCATTGTAAGGGAAAACTGGTCAGTCTTACACCCACTATTCTCTTACTGCTATCTAACCGTCCGCTCTTTCCTGACACTTTCTCGGAATGGGCGCATTGCACGCCGCACGATGTAAACTTCCAGACCAATACCCTGATGAGTATCCCCCAGTTTGTGACATGTTTGATGTCTCGAGTGTTTTGTGGAAGAATGTGTAACAAGTTGTTGAGTGGGTCTAATGTGCAAGACCTAGCTATTCTGACCAATCGCACGCAAGCTAGGCAGCATAATGGCATAGTGTTGCCTGCATAGTGGCATAGTGGCAATGTGGCGCCTTCTAGTGGCACAATGGCAATATGGCGCCTGTTAGTGGCACAATGGCTACGTGGCGCCTGTTAGTGGCACAATAGCAATGTGGCGCCTGCCGATGGCGTAGTAACAAGGTGGCGCTTGCCAATGGCGTAGTGGCAAGGTGGTGCCTGCCAATGACGTAGCGGCAAGGTGGCGCCTACCAATGGCGTAGCGGCAAGGTGGCGCCTGCCACATCTTTGCATGTTGGTGTTGGACCCAAATATGGCTTAATGATATTAGCTCTAGTTGCCACATCAAACTTAATGCCTAGGTGATGATATTTGGCATGGGGTGGCGTAATGGCCCCGGCCAAATTAGGGTTTGGCATATCAAAACCCTAGGTGGCGCGCGCGCCAGGTGGCCAAGACACCTGGCGACATCTTGGCAAACACTGCCTTGGCCGTTTTGATCAAAGGAATCATAGTAAGGCCATAACGTGGGCATGTCCATGGACGATCGTGGGTAATCATAATATGGCGCGGGCGCCATTCTTTAGGGTCTCTTGGGTCCCACATGGCTTGTGGCATGTTGTGGGCCCAAAGTGGCATAATTGGGCCATGACTAGAAAAAATAGGGTTTTCCTTTGGTTTGACCAAAGCCATCGGCATATTGCTGCCGCGGAATGGCATGGCCTACCAATTGGCATACTGGCGTGATTTGGCAGGTTGGCTAGCCAATTGGCATGGCGCCTGTGATGATTACCAGGCGCGGCTTGGGATGGTTTGTAGGCAATTTCGGCGCTTTGGCACGAATTGCAGCAGCGGTGTTGGCGATGCTTGTGGTGGCATGGTGATGCCCATTTGGGCGCGTTGGGAGCGACCAAACTTAATAAATCAAGAGGTCAAATCGTACGTCCGTGATTGTTTTTTGGAGACCGGCTTGGGCCGTCTAGATTAGATTCCTAATGGAATTAGGCGCATCAACCCACCAACTTCCAATCTTTATTAAAAGTGTGTATGGCGGATTTTGAGCGGTCTGATTGGTTGATGGGAGAGGGGGCCGGCAAGAGAAAGATGGAGTGTGGCCAATGGCTACGGCGTGGCGCCATTGGAGTGAATTGGCGGCTTATGTGGCGTGCCGTGCTACTCAACTGCGAGTGAACATTAATTGTCATGTCATACCAATACTAAGGGTTCAAATTGGGGAACATAGCACAAGTAAAATACTCAATAAACCATACACTAATTAGTAATGCAGGCGAGAGATTACAGAATTTTTGGGACTGTTGACACATGTACCATTCTGAATAAATATATTGAATTGCTCAATACATGTGTGAGTAGAGAGGCTCGTGCACCCATTACTTTTAAATGGCTCATCCTTTTGCAGACAACGAATACAAGGTTTTACAATTTTAGCCTAGAACTAAAAACCACCACCAACAACATTATATGATTCGCAGGTAGGTAGGGAGAGAGGTTTTAATGAGTACTAACCTTCATAGGTAACACTGAACCCCATATCCATATTTGGGTTATTCAAACAAACAAAACAAAGTTTTTCAAGAACAACAATACAAACTCTATGCAATTACTCAAAGTAATTGTCTTTCTTACATGAACAAGAAAGAGAAAGGCAACTATAAGTACAAAGACACCAACACACACAAATGACCAATCAGGTCTAGATCTGAAAGCACCAATGAAAGAGTTACACGTCACAAGGAGTGACTTCTAGCAAATGACGAGGGGAATGACATGCTGTCACAGAACTAGAGAAATATAGAGGAGTTACTGAGAGTGTGGTTGAGTGTTGCTATTAGCCCCCCTCAAGTTGGAGTGTGCTGCTAAGACCACCTTTAACTTGTCCCTGAGATAGCCAAATCTTGGTGCAGAAAGCCCTTTACTAAAAATGTCTGCAAGATGTTCAAATGTGCGAGATATAAGAAACCTGTAAAGCCATAGCCGCACAAGTTCACGCACAAAATGAAAATCAACAGCCGTATGTTTCATACGACTATGTAAAACTGGATTGGCGAGAATAGAATGTGTAGTAAGTTCTTGCAAACTTGGAATCAATGTTGAGCCATAGATCACGAGAAGAATGGCACCAACCACATATGGAATCACCGCATCTGGAAATTGTCGATTGAATCCATAAAATCAATGTGTTGTCATCATCAATCCGACAGTGTAGTGTGGATTTTACATTTCTTTGTTTGAGATCATCCTGATTAAGATATTTGGGAGGACAGATGACGGAACCATCAATTAGACCAAGAACTTTGTATCTCTTCAGTAAAGGTAAAAGTAAATTCTTCCATGTGATGAAGTTATCATCTTTGAGTTTGAAGTGGATGATACTGGAAATTTGATTGAGAGGAATGTTGGAAATTCGTGATTCATAAGCATTCAACACCATTCATGAATCATAAAAAGAAATTTAAAAAAAGTAAAAAATAAAGAAACAATTAGGGAGATGAAGCGAAAGTGAGGATCTCTGGTCCTCTTGATGCATAGTTGAGTTATTCAAACAAACAAAACAAAGTTCTTCAAGAACAACATTACAGGCTGTCTGCAATTACTCAAAGTAATTGTCTTTCTTAGATGAACAAGAAAGAGAAAGACAACTATAAATACAAAGACACCAACACACACAGATGACCAATCAAGTCTATATCTGAAAGCACCAATGAAAGAGTTACACGTCACAAGGAGTGACAGCTAGCAGTGACAGGGAATGACAGGCTGTCACAGAACTAGATAAATATAGAGGAGTTGCTGAAAGTGTGGTTGAGTGTTGCTATTATCCCACCTCAAGTTGGAGTGTGCTGCTGAGACCACCTTCAACTTGTCCCTGAGATAGCCAAATCTTGGTGCAGAAAGACCTTTACTAAAAATGTCTGCAAGATGTTCAAATGTGCAGATATAAGAAACCTGTAAGGCCTTAGCCTGCACAAGTTCACGCACAAAATGAAAATCAACAGCCGTATGTTTCATACGACTATGTAAAACTGGATTGGCAGAATAGAATGTGTAGTATAAGTTCTTGCAAACTTGGAATCAATGTTGAGCCATAGATCACGAGAAGAATCGGCACCAACCACATATGGAATCACTGCATCTGAAATTGTTGATTGAATCCATAAAATCAATGTGTTGTCATCATCAATCCAGGCAATGTAGTGTGGATTTTACATTTCTTTGTTTGAGATCATCCTGATTAAGATATTTGGGAGGAGAGATAGACGGAACCATCAATTAGACCAAGAACTTTGTATCTCTTGATAAAGGTAAAAGTAAATTCTTCCATGTGATGAAGTTATCATCTTTGAGTTTGAAGTTGATGATCTTTGGAAATCGATTGAGAGGAATGTTGGAAATTCGTGATTCGTAAGCATTCAGCATCATTGATGAATCAGAAAAAGAAATTTAAAAACAAGATTTGGAAAAGTAAAAACTAAAGAAACGATCATAGATATGAAGCGGAAGTGAGGATCTCTGGTCCTCTTGATACATAGTTGAGTTATTCAAACAAACAAAACAAAGTTCTTCAAGAACAACATTACAGACTCTCTGCAATTACTAAAAGTAATTGTCTTTCTTAGATGAATAGGAAAGAGAAAGGCAACTATAAATACAAAGACACCAACACACACAGATGACCAATCAGGTCTAGATCTGAAAGCACCAATGAAAGAGTTACACGCGTCACAAAGAGTGACAAACTAGAAGTGACAGAGGAATGACAAGTCATCACGTAACTAGAGAAATATAGAGGAGTTACTGAGAGTGTGGTTGAGTGTTGCTATTAATCCAGAGCTTAGATGATTGAATAAAAAATAATGAACCATACCCAAAATTACAATTAACCACCTCTCCAAGAATCTTTCTTGCTCAAATAAAATCTCACGATGATGACTTTGTAACCATATGTCTACGCCTCCATCAGTTCATGGCCTATCCCATAAATCTTTCTTAAATGTAAATTGGATATTTTGGTTTAAAAATTGATGAATAAAAAGTTTTGAGTTTATTTGGAATGGCAGGCGCATCCCTCGTGCGTATTTTACTAGTTCATATAAACTGAAGTACTTAACTGATGGTCGATTTTTTTTTTTAGGTAATGCTTTGCCATGTGATTCATTTTTTTTTCTCTTTTGTGCAAGTCAGTTTCGCTTGTTGGTGTCTCTGTAGCCTATAATATTTATACTGTACGTTATGTCTTTTTTAAAAGAAATGAGAAAATAAACTTCAAAATCAGGAATTAATTTATGAACATAATAATACTAGTTTATTCTAATAATTGTTAGAATTTAGACTCTATCATTAACCATGGCTAGAGTTTAGGATAGAAAAATATAAATTCTCCTACTTTAAGATTTTTCTAAAATTAAAACAAAGAAAAAAAAATTTATAACGGTTGGCTTAAACCAGCAAATCAAAACGATTTGTTTTGTTCACACTCTTTAAAAAAATTATAACGGTGCACAAAACTGGACATGACACGTCATGACTTTACATAGGATTCTAGCTGCCCTATAAAAGGATCCAAATCCCACCAACATTTCATTCCATCATCTCTCCCAAAACCCTAATCATCCTAATCTCTCAGAAAACCAAAATATCTCACCTTCCCACAAAATCCCATCTCTCCTTTCTTCTGTGATGGCTACACAAGCTGTGATCGGATTCTTCAATGTTGTGGCTACCAAGTATCTGAACGTCACTCCGGAACAAGGGTTGGGTAATATGAAAGCCGGACAGCAACCTGAGGATTGTGTTAATGCAGATGGTCTTCACCTTCAGAGCAACATGAAATACTTCCTTCACTCTCTGTTTATCATATACTATCTATTGGATGGCTTTGGTGCTGGATACACTACCCCTTATATTTTCATCAACCCTCTGCATCTTGCTATCATACCGATCATCGCTGGAACTGTGGGTTTTGTTTGTGTGGTTTTGAGACTAGTATTTGGAAGGCTTAAAGCAAGAGGAGTTCCAGTCTCATGTTGGGGTCTTATCAAGAGAGTTGTTGTGAGGATGAGCATAGTCTATGGCCTCTTCCGTATTATTTCGACAGATCGGTCAAGAGCAAGCTTTGAGATTCCATCAACAGCAGCAACAACAATTGGAGCTACTACTGCGCCAAGTCCATTTCCTACTCACCTTCCTAGGTATTCCAACTACTCTTTGACTGTACTGATTTGGCTGGCTGGCATATATGGTGTGTTTATATGCGATATCGGTCTGGGGCTATATGGTAGTGGAGAAACAGGAATAACAGAAACATCGATGGTCTTGTTCGCCGGATTTCTGATGACCTTCTCGTATACATATAGTGGATTAAATGTGGTGGACGCTTTTGTTATGGTTTTGACAGTGGTGTTAGCTATCATGCTCTATTGCTCTCAAACTTTAGATGCCTCCCTGCTCCCAACAACAAATGGGTTGCACAGGAGGGTTGTTAGGTTAGAGAGGGTGCTCATCAGTCGTCAGTTGTATTTGCCAGTGGAGGATGAAGAGAACGTTTGATGATGTATGTCTGATCTAATGATGTGTGGGAATTTCCCAACATAGCACAGAGAGAAGTGAGAGAGAGATAGAACACATAGTGAAATAAAATCTACATTGATAATCTTTCTGCATATTTCATAATAGAAAACTAACCTTTATATATATAGGTTGTAACTCAAAACTCTAGAATACTCTCATTATCCCACTACTAACAAAATCCTAATTTGTAGGAATTAAGTCACACATTTAAATGTGTTTAGTGTTTTCCTAAAGACTAGGACACTTAACAAACAATTATTCAAATTTCAAAATATTCAAAGAACAAATAGAATTATTCTAAATCTAATATTTGAATTATAATTCCAACACCCTCCCGTAATTCAAATATTCTTCTTAAAATTTTATTATCTATCATCATTACCATGAATTAGAAAACATCAAGCATCACCATCATTATCGGTAACATCTTTGATCGTTTGTCATCTTCATTGGTATCATCATTGTTAGCAGATCAACCCCAAAGATCATTTCAACCAACCCAACACATTATGCAAATCAATAATCTTTGCATCTTCATCATCATCATAGTATAACAATTTTCTTCACCAAAATATTTTTTTTTTCTCTCAAAATCAATCTTTGCACTCACAATAAACAAAAATGAGAAACCTTTTTTCATAACAATTTTCCTTCTGAAAAACAGCTTTTTTTTTTCACTAGATAAATCAAATCATTGTGTGTTTGTTTTTTAAACAAATTTTCTTGTGACTCTCCCTCAACTCAATTCTCTTCCCCAGCTCTGATACCATGTGAAAATTTCCCAACATAGCACAGAGAGAAGTGAGAGAGAGATAGAACACATAGTGAAACAAAATCTACATTGATAATCTTCTCGCATATTTCATAATAGAAAACTAACCTTTATATAGGTTGTAACTCAAAACTCTAGAATACTCTCATTATCCCACTACTAACAAAACCCTAATTTGTAGGAATTAAGTCACACATTTAAATGTGTTAAGTATTTTCCTAAAGACTAGGACACTTAACAAACAATTATTCAAATTTCAAAATATTCAAAGATCAAATAGAATTATTCTAAATCTTATATTTGAATTATAATTCCAACATGATGTGTGTGTGTGTTTGGTGATGTTGGTGATGGTAAAGAGTAGCTATGTTTGTATTCGTCATGGAGTCTCTGTTGGTGATGTTTAGATAAATTAGGTTAGTTATTAGTAGTGTTTTAGTGTTTTTTACTGTTGTTAAGTTATTTAAGTTAAAAGTTAGCAGTTAAAAAAAAATCAGTGATGGATGGTTATGTTGTGGGAAAATGTTGTAATAATTGATCTATATAATTAATATATTTAAATCTATGTTTTTCTAGCTTTCTCAATAATGGTTTGCATGTATTCACGCCTTTCCATTGCAAAGAAACTGAAACTGAACTGAATCTAACCCTTTCAAAGTCAATACCTACCTTCAATTACATAACTCACAGAAGAATAATGATGACTATTAAGGCTTAGAAATTTAATAGCTTGGAAGATGAAGATCATATATTCTATTACTACTCTTATTCAAGAAAGGTATATGGTTATAATTCATCAAAGCATCCAAGATTTCATTGGTAATGAACAAAACATTGCTATAAAACTTCAATTCATGGAACCACAATTTTTAGAGAAAACAACATGAAAAATTAGAAAAATTTCCTTACTCACTAATATGGGTACTCTGGAAGGAACGTAACGCAATAATAAAGTATCGGAAGAAGGCACAAGTCATGATAAACATTATACTTATAGTCATCCGATGTAATTTTATGGCCGTTTAACATCACCAATTTCAGTTAATTCCTATTAGCAGTGACCTATAAAATTGGGAAGTTGTAGTTGCATAATTGATGTAAACAAGTGATGGTTTGTTCCTATTCTCTTATTTATGTGAATTTACCTTTTTGCAAAAAAAAAAAAAAATAAAAAAAAAAAATAATTAAGTTCAAACTAGCATTTTCTTTGAGATTTGAGTGTACAGGTTTATTTTATTCTTTTAGTTGATATCCCGTTTCTAGAGGACACGTGTCAGACTAAATGAATCATCCAAGGATGTTTATCATCTATCACCATATTCATACATTGTATACTGAAAAAGCTGACACAAATTCCATTGATTCAGGAAAATCTTTATGCCAAAAAGGAAAAAAAAAACTCTGCTCCGTCACCCTGATGTAAGCATTCAAATTTCTTCATGTTCTCTAAAACTACACCTATGAGAATCGATCCTACCAGCTTTCATCAATCAGTTCTTCTTCTTGTGATTATCTTTAGCAGTTACATCATCAACAAAACCTATTTACTACCCATTACTACATTCATCCGGCAATCTTTATCCATCAAGAATTATCCCAACAAGAAAATCCACAAGAAATATTTCAACAAGCTGAAAATTAAAAGCATACAGTTCATTGAACATTACTTAAAAAGGATCCAAACTAGCATTCATCATTACATCTCATATTTGCTTTATAGCTATTACATTTCCAGTTGTTCAAAACAATCTTTTGCTATTCCTACACAATACAATATGAGTAATCCTTCCCAAATCACTTACCATCTCAAACACCATATCCAACACCAAAATACCATTGCAAATTCAAACATTACTACTTCAAACAAGAAAAACTTTCTTAACATCACCACCTATTCACAACAACTAGACAATAAAAGATATTCAACAAAATCCAATCAAAAGAAGAGGAAGACAAGGAACCTGTTCACCAGCAGTAGCAGCAAAATTCAGAAGACCAGGAGTAAGCATCGAGAAAGCCATCTTACAAAAAACTTGTTGATCATCTTCAAACTTTTCTCAAAATTTGAAGACTTGGCCGCTTTCGACACCCCAAAAGAGAACTTTATAAGTCATCTTCATCTTAACTCCAGCCTTCATCCTCTTCATATTGTGGACTGTAACTGCTGCATGATGAAGCAGGAGAAGTGTCATCATCTCTTGAAGAGGTACTCTCATCACTATCTTCCTCATCATCATCTTCATCTCTGGCAGCATCAGGAAGCTTTTCACCATCATCACTGGATTCTTCTCCACGAGTGGCTCTGGGAAATATCCTTGAAGGGGCTCTCTCATCATCACTTGGTTCTCCTTCTCGCATTGTTCTGGTATAGATTTTTGGATTGGCATGCTCATAATCAAACCGCATGCGCAGTTTCCAATCAAAGTACCTCTACATCCTCTTCCTGTCCTCTGCAGTATCAGAATCCTCTTCACTGGTGTTCACTTCCTCCAATGGGTACTCAAATCCACCATTACTGCCTTCCTCTGAATCACTCCCGGTTGCACTGCCATACTTTGGACCTTTATGGTGCCTCAAAGACCTCTCCTCTTCTTTCCGATCAACTCGTGCAAAATGTTTCGGCACCCAAGAAGCAAATAGAGAATCAGTTTCTTCATCTTCTCTCATCTTCTTCTCTTCCTCTTCTCTCTGACGTTGAGCCGCTTCCCCTGCACGTCTATTATCTCTCCCTGAACCTCATCCCTCAACTTCATTAATTCATCCATTTTCAGCAAGAAAGCTTGATTTTTGGCTAGGTTGTACTTATCGGAATTGGCAGGAACTGCCGGATTGGGGTTACTGGAACTGGCCATCTCTTTCTCAAATATTCCTAAACTTTCCCTCTTCTGGTAAATTTGCTAATGGTTGTGTTAATCTCATCCAAAACACCGCTTTTAAAGATAAAAATTTGCCTATTAATTGACATTTATGGCTCTTAGTAAACATTCATGTCGCTTGGTTATTCACGTCCCTTCAAAGCCATGTGTATTCCTTTCAATTTCTACATCATAATTACCCTATAAAACCCTATTTTCAATACCTAACCGCTTCATTAGCCATAAGTGGAAATTTAATTATTGTCCCTCCTTCTGATGGGCCTTCACAAATATCCCTAACAGACTTTATAAATGTCCCTGATGGCATAATTGAAAATTTTTCTAAAAACCTAATTATTATAATTCCTTATTTAGCCTTTCCCATCTCTTCGTTCTTCTTCAGAGAACAAAATTTCGTTTTTGTTGGTAAGATTTCGCTTCAACCAAGTTCATCTTATATTCTTGACGAAAGTCAAAAGATGATCATGTGAAAAATCGCCGAGTAACATCTTACATGGTTTGTGTGATACAATCATTTGGCGTAGACTTGGAATGTTTCGTTATGATTATTTCAATAACTTGAAAATTGCTTTGACGCTAATAGTTTGTGAAAACGGCTATTGTCATCCTCTAAGAAAGTTTCAATGGTTTAAATAGAGTTTAGAACTATTGGATTATAAACATAGTGTGCATTCTTGCATGTATGTGATCCATGACCGGGACTATAGTATGCATACCCGTATGCGTACTTGTAGTTGTGAAATTCCGAGTACCAAGTACACATACCTGTACGCATACTTGTGTAAGGTATAGGTCCGGGAATTTCTGCTGGGTTTTAGAAGGGTACTAAGGTATGCGTACACGTTCGCATACTGGCGAACTCAAACTCAGACGGGCTACTTAGGTATGCGTACATGCATGCATACTTGAGTGGTTAAAGTTCTAAAATCGGTTGGCTCGGGAACTAATACATTTATATATTAAGGAATGCATTCTTTGCAAACCGTGGCTATAATGTTCATGAATTAATTCGAGTGCATCAAACCGATTTTGCTTCAATTGTGTTCTTGTATACTTCTATGAGAATATATCAATTGAACAAATCTTTAACTAGTTTCATTTGGGTAATTTGAACTAGTTATGGTTAAGATGAATAAGGTTGATATGAAAGTGTTCATATAGATAACCTCGGTTAACTACTGTTGAGCCAACATGGTGTACACGTTTAGGTACGGTTACTTAAACCTAAATGAGGGTACATTTCATTTGTGTATAACAAGCTAAGTTCGATCTAACGGTTGAAAGATATTAGATTGAATCTAATCAGGTTTTTATCTAACGGTGAATATTGAATGCTTTGTTACCAAGGTAACTTAGATTGTAAACCCTGATTTGAAAACTATATAAAGGAGAACTCTAGCAACTGGGAAACCTAATCCCCACACCTCATGTGTGATACTAGTTGTATAAGCTAGAGTCGATTCTCCTTTAATCTTACGTTTTTCATGAAACCCTATAGGTTAACGACTTAAAGACTTCATTGGTATCGTGAAGCCAGACCCAACTATTTTCTCTGTAGTTGTGTGTTCTGATCTTGCCCTGTTTCATCGTATTGAGTACTATCTTCTCTAAGATTTGCTCTAGATTGATCTACGATAGGCAAGATAAAAATTAGTCACAAACATCTTCGTCTCATCGTTTGCGATTCCACAATTTCTTGTTTCGCTACCGTACAGTTAAGATTATTGTGAGGTGATTGATAAAACTAGGTTGTTCATCGGGAATATAACTTCGGTTTATCAATTGGTTCATGTGCACCTTGATTTAGCAAAATACGGAACAAGACTCGTAGGTATTTCTGTGGGAGACAGATTTATCTATTCCAATAGACTTTTCTGTGTGAGACAGATTTGTTTATCAAGCCATCGACTTTGGGTCGTAGCAACTCTTGGTTATGGGTGAGATCAGTTAAGGGAATCAAGTGCGTAGAATCCTGCTGGGGTGAAGAGACGTAAGGAGCGCAACAGTACCTTGATCAGTGTGACATTGATTAGGCTCAACTACATTCCAGTCCGAAGTTAATTGGTAGTAGGCTAATGTTTGTAGCGGCTTAATACAGTGTGGTGTTCAAAGCTGGACTAGGTCCCGGGGTTTTTCTATATTTGCAGTTTTCCTCGTTAACAAAATTCCGGTGTTTGTGTTATTTTTTTTCCGCATTATATTTTGTTATATGATAGAAATATCACAGTTTGTGCATTGAATCGATCAATTGGTAAATCCAACCTTTGGTTGTTGATTGAAATTGATTGATCCTTGAACATTGGCTTTGGTACCGTTCAAGTTATTTCTCTTATATTCAATCGGGCTCGCAAATTCCTATTTGCTGATTGCAGATTGACTTGAGAGACAGAGATATAAAACTCTTTGATATACTTTTCTCTAGATTGAGTCTGACTGTCTAGTTGATTCTCTTGAAAGTATATTGGAGTTTGTCTATTCAGATTTCCGAATGAAATATTGGGTGTGGTTGTTAGACCCCCGCTTTTTCAATTGGTATCAGAGCAGGCAAACACGTTTAAGACCTTATACTGTGTTTGTAGCGATCTGAATATGGACAGAAGTGATATCTCTATAAACGTACCACCAGTCTTCAATGGCTCAAATTACTTATGGTAGAAAATTGCTATGCACGCCTTTATTAAAGTGCGTGATTTTCAATCATGGGTTTATGTTGTTAATGGCTATAATCCTTCGGCTGTTGCAGAAGGCGATGCAACTGTTCCTAAGGATATTGGTGCATATGAACCTGTCGAGATTCTTGCTGCAAAGAAAAATTCTGACGGGTTAAATGCTATCATCCATGCCATTACTCCAGATCTTCAACACCATGTGACTACATGCACTCGGTCGAAAGATGCTTGTGATATCTTAGAAACCGTATTTGAAGGAAATACCTGTGAAAAGGAAGCTAGGCTGTGAAACCTAAATTCTGATTGGGAAGACCTTCGTATGGCAGATGAAGATTCATTTGATGAGTTTAATCACAAAGTGTCTGAAATTGTTAATACATATTTTGCGTTGGGTAAGACAATTCTTGAAAAGGACATTGTGATGAAAATTCTCAGATCGCTGCCATCTAGATACGATTCTAAGAAGCATGCCATCGTTGAAGGTAATAACCTTGCAAATCTTTCCAGAAATACTCTTGTTGGGAAGTTAAAGATCTTTGATCATGAGCATACATCCAAATCCACAAAGGATGTTGCCTTCAAAGCACAAAAGAACACTAAATTACTTGACAAAAGTAAAAGTGTTTGCATCTCTGAAGATGATCTTACCGAGGCGGATTCATCAGATGAAGATCTTGACAAGTCAGTCTCCTTGATCACAAGGCAGTTTAGAGATCTTCTTTTGAAGAGAAGTAAACGGTTCTCCAAAGATAAACCTAGGTCATCAGTTAAACCTCATAATCGTGTTCCTCTTAAAAATAGGGATATTGATGAAACTAATGACGAGGATATGCCACCGTGCTTTAAGTGTAAAGTTTTTGGTCATTTTGCAAATGAGTGTCCAAATCGTAAAAAAATACACTGGGAACAAAGGTCTAGCTTCAACTCTTGATGAAATGTCTGACAACTATGATTCCAATGAAGACGAAAAGTCAAGTGTTGCACTTCTTTGTGAAAATATTGATTTTGATACTTGTAGCAATACATACATCAATCTTGATATTCTTTCAGAAGAAATCTCAACCGGTCTGGAAGAAAAAATGGATCTACCTATTTCTACTGGAAACTTTTTTTTTTCTGACTTTTCAGGTTCACTATGTGTCTAGCTGCTTACACATCTCGGGCATCTGAATCATCTTCCATGTTGACATGCTCTTATTGTTCTCTCAAAGGTCATGAACTTTCAAAGTGTTTCAAGTACAAACACAAAATGAGATATGCCAACAAACTTCAACGAAGAGCGAATCGATAAGCAAACAAGCTCAAACTTGTTCAAAAATCATTAGAGGTATGTAAACTAATCTCTTCTTCAAAGAAATTAGTTTCCAAAGAAAATACTAGATCATTAGTGAAAAATAATGGTTAAACACTCTGAGAACAGGCTCTATGAATTCCATTCGAAAAGGTTATGGTGGCCAGATTATTGTTCACCCTGAAGACAACTTAATTGTGTTGGTTAGTGCATCTTGTCTCATGTGCCTAATCCGAGACAAGATTATGCACACCTCAGGCTTTAGGAAAACAAAATTGTTTTAGATTGTTTTGATTTTCCTTTTTTCTTTTTCTTACTCTGCTGAGCTTTTCAAGTTTGGAATTCGTGCCTCTTTTCATATCTAATTGATATTGGAAGGGACTTCCCTGTTGTTTTGGGGTAAAAACTGTTTCTGTCGGTTTTGGTAAATTTGGGTGTGTTGATGAGAAACGAATTCAGACCTAAAAAAATGCACTGCACGGGAGTACTTTATATTCGAGAGATCAATATGTACAATCCTGGCCTAAACCAAGAAATGGCTGTTCCAGTCTTGCTTCGGTCACAAAGTGAAAGAGAAAGGTTGGTCTTAGGGAAGGAAGCGAAGAAGGTGTTGAGACCAGAATGGTTTATTCTGAAGGTGTGGTTGTTTTATGACTTGTATCAGAATGTGGAACTGGCATGCGGAATGTAAGCTATCAGTTCTTTGATGTTTTTCTGGATACTTGTGTTGTTGTTAACCAAAACTGTTGTTTGGTAGAAATAGGTAGGAACCTATTTATACAAGTCATAATTGAACGCACCCTGATCTCGTAGGAAGTGGGATTAGTTGAGTGATGGATAAGTGGGGTAATGTGTAAGTGCTAGAAACCACGTCCCCACTATGAAGGAAACGGGTTAGTTTACACCCACTACTTCTTGCCGCCACTAACTGCCCGCTTTCTTGACACTTTCTTATAATGGGCGTGTTTACGCCGCACGCCGTAAACCGCTGAGACCAATACCCTGATGAGCATCCCCCAGTTGGTGACATGTTTGATATCTCGAGTATTTTCGTGGAAAATGTGCAACATATTGCTGAGTGGGTCTTGTATGCAAGACCTTATTATTCTGATTAATTGTACGCCAGCTAGGCGGCGGATAACCATGTGGCAAGTCAAGTCAGAGACTTGACGCAGAGGAGAATAGCGTGTGATGCTATTAGGTTAGTCTCGTTGGTTACCTAAAACTTACCATAGGCCGGTCAATTCCGTGGCGAATTTGGACTACCGAGATTGTAAATCATGAGAGAAGGTGGCCGTTGATTATGGCATACTCCATTAGCACCTGGTGATGGCATAGTGGCGCCAGTGGCATGGTGGCACGATTGGCACATGCCAGTAGCGTAATGGCAAGAATGCTACATGCCAGTGCACTACACCAAATTCCCTAATCATAACAGCATTAATGGCGCTTATGGGCCGTTACAAATTTTCCGTTACAAATGGCCGTTACAAAAAAATTCGTAACAAGCCGGAGCCGTTACTAAGTTTTAAAAATTAAATAATGGAGCTCTGTCGTTACGAAACTTTTTTTTTAGGCGTGCGATCCACACGCTTTGTAACACTTGGGAGTGTAACACCTTGAGTATGTGCGTGTGTCATTCACATGCGTGCTATTTTGTTTCATCTACACCGTTTATGCCTAAACTAATATCTCTACCCTTCATTTTATTCTCGAGATGCGTCTTAATCATAAATTTTTTTATCAAACCCTAAGTCCTATCTTTCAAGGAATTTCATTTCTTTTTTCTTCGTCAAAAATCTCGAACCGGAGAGGAGAAAAACAACTCTTTCCCTTCCCGTTTCTTTCCTCGATCTCTCGATCAAACCTCCTCGCTTCTTCTCTTCTTTTTCTCATTTTATCTCTTCCTTTTATCTCTGCTTGTCTAATACAAAACGAGATAGAGAAGGTAGAAATTAGGTTTCAATCTCTATGTTATGAAAAAATCGATCGATGGCGATTGATGAATTTCGGAGAAATTAGGTTGATTTCTCGTGGAAAAGGATCATGGTTCCTCTTCACTTCAAGGTATTGATAAATCTAAATAGCTATTATTTTTCTTCTAAGGCTAGAAATTCGATCTATAGGGTTTTTTTACTTCCTGTTTTTGAATCTTAATCTTCGTTTTCTTCTTTATTTTCTGATGATTGGTGAAGCAGATGTAAGAGAGGGGTGTTGTGATGGATAAATTATGATGATGTGAAGAACATATGATTAGAAGTCTGATTTCTTCTACTGATTCATGGCAAGAAAGAAATGAAGAACTGAATATTAAATAGGGATTTTATTGGTGAATGAGTTAAAGAGATGGGTTCAATTGATTTTAGGGTTTCAATCGATTTGAATTGAGCAATTGATAATGATTTGGTTTGTAGAAGATGGATCCGAGTTGAAGAAGAAGTTTGTAACGGAGATGATGAGATCTTGGCTATTTTCTAAGGTGAAGAAGAAGAGAAAGCAGAAGCAAATTAAGGAGGACACAAAAAGGAATTATATTGTAAGTATGGATAGAACCCTAATTGCGATTTACGTAATTGAACCCTAATTTGTTAAATTGCTATTTACCTGATCGGAGTTGGGTTTTTTTGAATACCACCTTTCCACCACTGACTCCATTAACTCCGTCAAAACCAACTCTCATTGTCCCCAAATTACAATTACGTTATCGAGTTGATTTTGTTCGCATCGTTTTGAATTCTGATGAATTTAGTTACTGATTAACGAAGGATCGGCAAGAAAGAAATTTCTAAACAGGTATGTGGGAATTATGTTAGGGGTTTTTGAATGTGGACTCACATTTGTATATAGCTAATTTTGAAGAGACTTTTGAAGTATGGGTAATGTCGGATTACTTGGGTTCAGAAATCTTGGACTAAACTTTATACCATTAAATGCGAGAGCATAATATGTTGTCCTGGTACTAAACTTTATACCATTGGGTCCTTTAAGAATGACGAGATTCTGTTCAGGGAGACATGTGACTTAATTTCATATGACTCAAAGTATCAAACTGCTGCTAAAAGAACAGAAATTGTACATGACGTTGGAGCAGTGAAATACTTTTAAAGCTTAGTTTTGTTTTGTTATACATCCTTTTATGCTTTGAAAATTGATTAGGTATACAACATCCTACATACAATGAATTGAAAACTTAGCTTAAAAAGTTACTTATTAGGAATATTGATTTGAGCCCGAGCTCATGGGAAGTTTATACATACCGATTTCTCGCAAGTGTCATATAAAATGTTCAATTTTTTTCCATACTTCTTAGTGTTTGTTGAAATGCATAATAGAAAATAATATTAATTTCCTACTGCTTTTGCTTTGGTTCTTTTTCCACTTTTTAAAGTTTGGAACTATCAAGTATCAGCACTATTAGAAGTATCTAAATATCACAGCCAAAGTTAAATGAATATCACTACCAATTAGCGGTGTGGTCTCTAAATCCCACAATTTTTACTCCCCAATCACAAGCCACAATGGCCTTCCAAAGAGGTCCCAAGACCGAATACATCTGTATGAAAACATGCTTTTCTGTAATTTTCTTCATTTATATCTAAATTGCTTCTGTTAGTTACTGCATTTCTGTAGAAGAAGAAAAATGGGCTTGAACTGGTGTCTCAGCAAGCATATTTTCATAGTTAGACATCTACTTAAGGTCGGTCGACATTCTGGCACCATGAGCGCAACTAATTGTGGCAGCATACATCCCGAACTGAATTTGTCGGTGATGGGCTAAAAGCTAACTCTGAAAGGTCGTTGGCTTCTACTAGCAGACGAGTTAAAATTGATGTTCAGACACTACAAAAACTTGAACCACAGATGCTGATTTTATTTCCAATCTAGATAGTTACTGCTGGAGAATTGAATGGATTCAATTTGTTGTTTGTAATATTGAAACTTGAAAACCTCTTGGATATAAACATAATCTTACTTTTGTTTTCAGGTTTTGTTTGTATACCCTCCGGAAAAACAACTCCCGCTCAAGTATAAGGATCTTGTATCGTTTCTTCTTTCCAGGAGGGGTTTGGAGGTTGGTAGCCTCCGCATGATGAAACTTATGTACTCCAAGGTGAGGGTTTCTTGAGCTAAATTTTGCTTGCATAAATCTGAGTTTTAGATTGATATTTGTTGGAATGAATCATTTCACTCCAAGGTGAGGGTTTCTTGAGCTAAATTTTGCTTGCATAAATCTGAGTTTTAGACTGTTATTCTCATTGATCCCATTTTTATTTTGTTATATTTTTATTTTGTTATATTCTCATTGGTCAAGAATATGTGTCAGCTGCCTCCCACTAGAATTCCAATCGATCTTTAACACACAGTCTCTAACTCTTCATCTTCTTCTTCAGATTCTGAGTTGTGTTTTTTCCTGTAGTTCTGTCAAAAATGTGGAATGTAAATTCACAATTGCGATTATGTTCATCAATACTGAGACAAAGAATCAAACAACAACAGCAGGAATTCTTAATTGGTACATCGATTAGAAGATCTTTCACTACAACTGAAGGATCTAAACCTACTATCATTCATAAACGGAGTATTGATATCCTTCATGATCCTTGGTTTAATAAGGTAGGTTTTATCTAATCTTATTGCTCTTTACACTGTTTGTCAAATTGCTTGTAGAGAAATTGTTCTTGATGATTCTAGTTAATTTTGTGTGTAATTGGGTAATTTTGTGGTTTAGGGTCTTTGCTTTTCAATGACGGAGAGAGATCGGCTTGATCTTCGTGGGTCTTCTTCCTCCTAATGTTATGAGTTCTCAACAACAAATTGAGAGATTCAAGAAGTAATTTCATTGGTTTTTTTCTTCTATGTGTATGAATTGTAGTTTGTACATCTCATTAATGAAAGTGAGGTCTTGTTCTGCCACTCTTAAGTAGTTGTAGTGGTAGGAAAGTGCTGTTTCTACCCCGTCGTGATGAAACTTACAGAAGAACTTGGCAACATAAGGGATGATATTCTAAAATCCGGTGGGTTGCTTGGCAAGTGGGATCGGAAGTAAAATCTCCCTTGCCCCGTAATTTTGCGGTTTGATGTGCTGGTATAAACAGGGTCTGGCAGAATAGTGTACAAGGTAGTAGTAGTAGTTGTAGTGAGACCTTGTGTGTTGGTGTGTCTTGTGTATGTGTTCCCGATTTCATACTTAACAAAAATTCGATACTCGAAGAATTTAAGTTCTTTTTTGGTATTAAGCTATTTGAATGTGATAAGAATTTGATTGAATGTGAGATGAATTTGATTGAAGAAAATATTGTTGATTGCGGAGGATGAAATGAAAGGTGTATGCGGGGTTGTTTTTGGAATTCGCTTATTTTTAAGAAAATGAATCGCCGGTACGTCATCTTGACTGGTCAAAATTGGCAATATCGATCAATTTTGACCAGGTCAATGTTGACTGGTAAGAATTTTTTTTTTTACAAAAAAAGTTCGAACGACTTCGAGTCATTCAACATCCCCGTTGCAGTAAAAAAATTCATAACGGCTCGAGCCGTTACCACGTGGCAAATTAGACGCTCAAGGCACATTACAAGGGCCGTTACAAAAAAAAAATTTAACGGCCACAAAGCCGTTACAAAAAAAATGTAACACCCACTTTTGCAACAGGCGAGGGCCGTTACAACCCGTTTTTGTAACGGCCTGGTTCTGTTTCTAATCCCAGAATTTGGTGTAGTGGTGTCATAGTGACGCGAATAGCATCTGGTGTAGCCGCGATCGACATATTGGTGTTGGTTCCAAATATGGCTCGGCTTGGCTCCAGTTTCCGTATCAAACATAATGCCCTAAGTAGCATTATTTGGTATGGTTGGCGTAGCGGCCATACCTAATTCAAGGTTTGGCATGCCAAAACCCTAATTAGCACGTGTGTGGCATGTGGCCGCGGCACGGTGACATTCTTTGTGCAGATGGTGCCATGGACGCGTCAAAGGGATTATGGCGGGCCATAGTGTGGGAATGACCACATGCGCAAGGATAGCCATGGGTGACCATGGAATGGCGTCGTTTTTAGGTTTCCTGGGCCCCGCATGGCTCGTGGGATGTTGTGGGGCCAAAGTGGCGTAATTCTGGGCCACGACTAGAAATTAGGTTTCGACTAATGCCATTTGAAGCAAAAGTCGTGTTTTGATCATAAAACCCTAATTGGAGTTTGTTATGGCTTTGACCACGAACAAAAGGTGGGTTAGCATGTAGCCGCGCTTGTTGTGGCACGTTGGCATGCCAATTAGCACGTTGGCATGGCATGGCACGTTTGGCATGTCGATTAGGACGTTGGCGCGGCATGGCACGTTTGGCATGCCGATTAGCATGGTGGTGTGGCAGGGCGCGTTTGGCATGCCAATTAGCATGATGGCGTGGCATGGTGCGTTTGGACTACCAATTAGCATGGTGGCATGGCATGGTGCGTTTGGCCTTGAATGCATGTGGCCGGTTTAAAGCGACCTGATTGGTCAAGAAAAGGGGCCGGCCAAACATAGGGCGCGGCCACACCTCTAGTGCTAGTGGCGCATTTAAAGTGACCGTCGATGGGTAAGAAGAGGTCCGGCAAGCAGCATGGGGGCGTGGCCATCTGCAGGTGGCGCCGGCTGGCCTATGGCATGACCACACCTCCCCTTGTCTTGTGGCTCCTCTTTTTATTCCTCGTTTTTCGATTTTAGGTAGGACTTTGCACCTACTAATCCATGGCGGATCAATTGCCTAGTTTGCCTAGGTTTAGTTTCGATCAGCAGGGTCTGATATACTGCGTAGGGCGCAAAACCTAATTTTTGCAAATTAATTTGGTTTATATTCGAATGTTGTGAATTATTACAAAATTGATTAAATTTGGTGAGTTATGTGTGTTGACACGAGTTCTTTTATTTTCAGAGAGCAGTTAGCGGGTCTCTTGACTGAATACTTTATACAAACCTTAATTTTGACACTTCGGGAAATTCAGGCTACTTTGTTGTGAGTGAGCATTAATTGTCATGTCATATCAATATTAAGGGTTCAGCCGGGGAACATAGTAAAGAAAGTATCCAATGAGCCTTACATTAACGAATAATACAGGCGTGATGTTGAAATTTACAGAATATTTGGGATTGTTGCTACATGCACCATTCTGGATAAATTTCATGTAAACATATTGAATTGCTCAATAAACGCTTAATGAAAGGTTAGACATTCATCACTTTTACATGACCCCATTTCTTTGCAGAATGACAACATATTATACACATGGTTTTACAATTTTAGCCTTGAACTAAAAACCACCATCAACATTAATTCCCCCGTTTATCACGTAATAGTGACATTATTGCGGGTAAGCATTAGATGGTGATATTCATACGGTAAAATGGTCGATCCAGAGTAAGTAAACATTACCAGGGAAGTGGCCGCCTCATATCTTCGGGATGTGTTTATGCCAGGGCTTCAAGCTGGGGAAACGCATCCTTCCTTTGACTATCTGGTTGTTTTCTCCCGGTCTTCATTAAGGTTTCGATGAGAAACATTACTCGGTCGAGGTTGAATCCTTGAATATCGGATAGGTCCCGTTGTGGTTGTTGAGCATCCATTTCTTCTTAGGGTTTCCGCAATATATATGCAGGTGAAACTAGATTGTCCTTCTCAGTTCATAATAAAGACTCTTCTTGTTGAATTCATATCTCTTTATCATGTCGAACATAAGTGAGTCATCTTCGAGCCAGCCAGACTCTTCGACCAAGCGCAGGCGGCTTGTTTCAAGAGTATGACTCCAATTACCTCCTGATTTTGAAGTGATAATTCTTCTCTTCCTCACAACACTGCTGTTTTTTTTTTAGAGTGGGAAAATCCTGGGTTTTGTGACAACTCCCCCGTCCGGATCATCCGAGTCAAGAAGATCATACCGGTATGCTTTTTTCTGACGAATAGATATTTTACTTGCCACCATCAGTAGGTAACAAAGAGAGATTTTATTTTGTGTAGAGGTACCCAACTGGAACATGCGTGATCGTGGTTGATGACGACGATCTGGTCACACCTCTTCCTTCAAACTCGAATACGTCAACTGCTGCAGACCTGGAAAATGCTGATTTGGGTATTTCCTGCTACGAATACCCCAATGCAGGTTTTCCATTCGATATCCACATGAAGTGTTTATCTTCTAGCTACCGAAATGTAGGTAAATTCTAGTGCGGAAGAAGTTCGTAGCTTTGTACACGAAAATATGGAGAAGATACGACCACATTGCAACCAGGAACGTGGTGCGGCATTGATCGTCTGCTTTAGTCACCACAGTGAACTGCCTCATGCCCATGATTGTCGAAATGGAAGGCATATCCATTCGCGACGTCGTTGAATCAACAGTTGAAAAGTGGGAGAACATGGTATCTACCGCGAATCCCGGGAGTTTAACGTAAGGTGGCCGAGGCACCGTCTTGACATTGTCAAAGTTGATCGAGCCGCATCCTTGCTAACGTTGTTCTGCTACAAAGGCCATTTTGGAAGAGGAGAAGGCTCGACCTTTGAATCTCAAAAGGTGGAACATGCAATCCAGGATTTGAAGAGTAGGACTGAAAGGTACCAAGACAGGCTGAAGATGATGCTTTAAAGGAACTACAACTTATTGGATTGCCTTTTCTGAGTTATTATTTTGAACATGCAACCATGAGAACGTCTGATTTTTCTTTTGGGTTTTGATCATTTTTTTTTTGAATTGTACTGGTTTTTTGGAAAAGTCAAATGGAATTTTCATTAGTATGTCTTGACTAAATGAAATTTTGATAACTCAGAAGGGAAACGAGAAAAAATGCATGGCTGGCCGTGTTATGAAACAGCGAAAGATGGAGTAATGGTCAGGCATAGTATGCCTTGAGCCATTTCCCATTGATGACCGCTTCCAATTTGCCTCCATCTTCTTTGACAATCTTATAGTACCCACTGTTATATGCTTTGGTGACCACATAAGGTCCTTCCAATTTTGGTGCGGACATGTCTTGTTGAATGTGCTTAGCGGTCTTCAATACCAGATCTCCTATTTGAAAAATCCTAGGTTTTACGGCTTTATCATATGCTATAGAGACCCTATTTCTGTATGCCTGAGCATGTTCTTCCGCCTTAGTTCTCTTGGAGTCCAGAGTATCTAGCTCCGCTATACTGGCACTCGATGCTTCAGCCTTACTCCATTGGACTCCACTTGCTGCTGCAATCCTAGCCGACGGAATTTTAATCTCTGCTGAGAGAATTACGTCTGCGCCATAGACAAGTGAATAGGGGGAGACGCCAGTAGAGCTTCTAGGTGCCGCCCGATATGCCCATAGCACCATAGGCATTTCTCATGCCATGTTCGTGGATTATCATTTACCGTCTGATCGAGAATTCAAATTAAAGTCTTGTTGGTACTCTCGGCTTGCAGTTCGTTACCTTGGGGTAGTAAGGAGTAGAGAAGACTTGCTTGATCCCATATTCTTCGAGTAACTCTCTTACTTGCTTGTTGGCGAAGGGAGTGCTGTTATCAGTAATGATGTGCTTAGGCACGCCAAACCGACAAATGATGTACTCCTTAATGAATACTGCAATTGTTGCTCCAGTAGTCCCTCGCAGAGGAATGGCTTCAACCCATTTGGTAAAGTACTATGTTGCGGTTATGATGTACTCGTGCTGCTTTGACGATGGCGGATTGATATTTCCAATGATGTCAAGTCCCCAGCTGTAAAATGGCCACAGACTACTTACCGAGTGCAGGGGAGTACAAGGCACGTGAACGAGGTTCGAGTGAGTTTGACATTCGTGGCACCTCTGAACGAACGCCGCTGCATCATCCTTCATAGTTGGCCAGTAATATTTCTCGTGTATCTGTAGGAATAACTTCTTCTTCCCTTGGTGTTCACCATCGTGCGTCTTTTTCAACATAATTGGGATTTCAAACTTTGCTACAACGTAAAAATCACCTCTAAAGCTTTTGCTGATATGATCCCTTCGTGAAACACAAATCTTTTCAGCTCTCCTGCCCATCTTGGCTGCGTCCTTCTTGTTGGTAGGGAGCACACCGTCGCGAAGGTAACTGATATACGGCTCTCGCCAGTCCCCAGCATGGCCAATGTTAAAGACTTCCAATTTATGCGGTGGTGCTTGACAGTTGGAGCAAGACCCTTGGAGTGATCGAGATTAAATCTCCATGTCTGGCCAGTAATAGCCAAGGCGTTGAAGACGACGGTAAAGAGTCACCACTAATGTTTGTCCACAAATTTCTTCATGAACATGGTTAAGTTGTAGCTGTGCTTCCTCGTCTCTGAGGCATCTCGACAGGGATCCATTTGGGTTTCGATGGTATAGCATTCCATGAAGCATGAAGAAGTTTTGTAGGGTTTTGAGACTAACCTTTCCTTGGGAAAGCGAACTGTTGAGTTCTTGAATAATCGGGGTCCTCCTATCATTGACTTCAGTATCCTTGGATTGCGAAAGCCATGTTGATGCCACGTTCCGCCTCTTCACTATCAAAGTCTCTTCCAAACCCTCGGATTGCAGCTTCGAGGCTAATGTGGCCAGGCAATCGGTGTGTTTGTTGTTGTTGCGACCGACATGAGTTATGGTCGCATCAGCGAAATATTTCAACAACTTTTGCGCCTCGGATCTATACGGAGCCAGTGTTACCTCTTTTAATGAGTATACTCCATTCATTTGGTTAACCAGCAGTTTGGAGTCGCCCCTTACTTCCAGGTGCGTGGCTCCTGCTCGTTTGGCCAGCGACAACCCTATGAGAAAAGCTTCATATTCTGCTGAATTATTGGTGCACTGAAAGTCCAGCCTGAAGGTGCGAAAAGACTTCACCAGTTTGAGACACCAGAACTACACCCGCTCCTATAGTATTATTGCTAGGGGTGGCGGACCCATCGAAATATAGTAACCACGCTTCTTCTTTGACAAAAGAGATTTCTGGAAATTCCCCAAGAAGGTCTTCATTCAGTGCGGTGGTACCTTCTCCCGGGAAGGCTGCTAGCAAATCCGCTACTGCTTGTCCTTTAATAGCTCTTGGGGAAGCACACGTCATATCAAACTCTGATATTTGGAGGAGCCATTTGGCCGGCCTGCCTATCAAGGCCAGTTTTGAAAGCAAAAATTTGACAGGATCGGCTTTAGATATCAGCACTACTTTGTTTGACAGCAGATAATGCCTAAATTTCTGAATAGATTAGATTAGGACTAGGAATGCTTTTTCCGCCTTAGGATATCTGAGTTCAGCATCTCTCAAAGTTCGACTGAAATACTATATAGGATGTTCAATTCCTTCATCATCTTCTTGAGCGAGGAGAGCTCCAACGGCATCATCGCTGGAAGCAGTGTAGAGGCACAATGGTCTTCCTTGTATGGGAGATTTCATGATGGCTGGGGATGACAATATTTGTTGGATCTTCCGAAACGCCTCTTGTTGTAGCGCTTTCCAAACGAACCTTGCTCCCTTCTTCAGCAAGGGGTTGAACGAGGCAATAAGCTGGGCTAAACCAGGTATAAAACGCCAAATGTAGTTCACCTTGCCCATGAAGCTTTGGAGTTCTTTCATGGTTCGCGGAGGCGGCATCGTGAGGATGGCTTGGGTTTTGGCTGGGTCGACCTTAATTCCCTCAGCAGTCACCTGGAATCCCAGAAATTTGCCTGAAGAAGCGCCAAAAGCGCATTTCAAAGGATCCATTTTCAGTTTGTACTCACGACACCTTTCAAACACTTTCCGCAGAACCTCCGTGTGGGTTGCTCGAGTTTTTTTATTTGACTACTATGTCTTCTACGTAATCTTCAACTTGCTTGTGCATCATATCATGGAAAATTGCAGTCATGGCGCGTTGGTAGGTAGCGCCAGCATTTTTCAAACCGAAAGGTATCACGGTATAATAAAAGTTTCCGAGAGGAGTTCGAAAGGCTGTCTTACTCGCGTCATGCTCATACATCTTTATCCGATTGTAGCATTTGTACTCGTCCATGAAGGAGAATATGCCGTGTCCATTGGTGGCGTCCACCAGCATATCAATGTTGGGAAGAGGAAAATCGTCCTTGGGGAAGCATTTGTTCAGATCCCTAAAATCGACACAACATATAATTTTACCGTTTTCCTTCTTTACAGGAACCACATTGGCCAACCAGGTAGGATGGTGAATGGGTTTGATGAAATCGGCGGCTAACAACTTCTGAATCTCAGTCTTGATTTGTTCCTCCACATCGTGTCTGAACTTCCTTGGAGATTGCTTGACTGGTTTGGATCTAGATATTATATGTAGATGATGAGTGACCAATTTTTCATCCAAGCTGCATTTCCTCGTATGTCCACGCGAATACATCTTGATATTCTTTAAGAAGGTTCATAAGTTTTGCGCGTCCATCTGCACATAGAGCCGATCTAATGGAGACGGGCCGTGGAGATTCTTCGCTTCCGATGTTGAAAATTTCGAGTTCGTCTGTGGTGGAGTTGGTGCCATCTTGTAACTGCCGTGGAGCGTATGTTACTTCTTCTCGTGGCTTGTCGTTATGATTGCATTCTATTGGGCGGAGAGACTGGGTGGTAGTCTCCCGCATGCATTGCTAATGATGCGCCGATATATAATTTTCCCTTTTCATCACGACTTGTGACAAAAGCCCGCTCCCTCTTGGTATGATGATGATCTGAATTTCTGCTTAATGAGGGAAGACTGGCACGTCATGTCGGCGGGGGTGCATGGTGAGACCTGGCCTCTTTATTCAGTGATGTGAGTCTGTCTTCCTCCTCAATCGACGTCCATGTAGGGAGCGGAGTACAAAAAACCTTGCCTGATGAGTTTAGTGAATTTTCCCTTGGATCGAACAGCTCCACGCCACAAATTTGTGCATAAGGTGACAATGACGCAGGAATGCGAACGACTTCTTCATTCAAAGATAGTTTTCTGCATTGGTGATACGTTGAAGGGACAATCCTGTTATCATGAAGCCACGGTCTTCCCAGTATCATGTGGTAGTCTGGCTCCTTCTCTATTACTTCGAATTTCACTTTTGACTGGACTGGTCCCACCGACAGATTTAGACTGATGTATCCATATGTGCTGGTTTCGTTTCCTTCGAAATCTGTCATCATGGTAGGCTGCCGCACGATTTTACTTGGCCGCACCTTGGTTGTTCCGAGGGTTCCAAGAGTAATAACATTCGAGGATGCTCCTGTATCAATGAGAGCCCTTTTAAATTCTGAATCATTGATGCGCGCAGCGACATGTAGGGCTCTGTTATGACCCTCCTCTGCCATCATGTCGTCCTCCGTAAATGTAACATTGTTGACGGACATCTCTGACATCTTCGAAGCCTTTGAATGTGAAGGAGCCAAGCGCGTATCTAGGGCTATTTGATTGATCGCGGCAAATGTCTCCGCTCGCTGATCCTTTTAAAGGTGTAAAAGTTCGCATAAACTTTCTACCAAAGAAGCTACCTCCTGGTCCACTGGCCTCTGATTGGTAGTGAAACTGTTGATTTGAGGATGATCATCTGGGGCGCCAGTCCCCAACGTTGGAATTTCCGGGACAGGGGAGCTGCTCCAATCTGATGTCAATCTTACAAGGAAATTGAGTATGTTGTTTATCGTCTCCTTCATCAGGTCCATGTTCCTTGTGTGGATCTCCTGAATTCACGCCAACTCGATTAATCTTGGTATTTCTTCATTGGCTACGCCATTGGGTATGGTGTTGGGAGGAGAGATGCCGCCATTAGTGAGATTCTGACTGGAATTTGGATTTATCGAATCAGTTCTAAGACCGACCATCTTTTTGAGAATTGGGGTTGCAACCGAGAGATTAATCTCCCACTATGGTCGCCAGTTGTTTTGGGGTAAAAACTGTTTCTGCCGGTTTTGGTAAATTTGGGTGTGTTGCTGAGAAACGAATTTAGACCTAAGCAAATGCACTACATGGGAGTACTTTAGATTCGAGAGATCAATCTGTACAATCATGGCCTAAACCAAGAAATGGCCATTCTAGTCTTGCTTCAGTCACAAAGTGAATGAGAAAGGTTGATCTTATGGAGGGAAGCGAAGAAGGTGTTGAGACCGGAATGGTTTATTCTGAAGGTGTGGTTGTTTTATGACTTGTATTTCGAATGTGAACCGACATGCGGAATGTAAGCTATCAGTTCTTGGTGTTTTTCTCGGATACTTGTGTTGTTGTTAACCAAAATCGGTTGTTTGGTAGAAATAGGCAGGAACCTATTTATACAAGTCATAATTGAACGCACCCTGATCTCATAGGAAGTGGGAGTAGTTGAGTAATGGAGAAGTGGGGTAATGTGTAAGTGCTAGAAACCATGTCCCCACTATGAAGGAAACGGGTTAGTTTACACCCACTACTTCTTGCCGCCACTAACTGCCCGCTTTCCTGACACTTTCTTATAATGGGCGTGTTGCACGCCGCACACTGTAAACCGCCGCATCAATACCCCCGATGAGCACCCCCGATTTGTGACATGTTTGATGTCTCGAGTATTTTCGTGGAAAATGTGCGGCAGAGATTCTCGAGTGGGTCTTGTATGCAAGACCTTATTATTCTGATTAATTGTACGCCACCTAGGTGGCGGATAACCATGTGTGGCAAGTCAAGTCAGGAGACTTGCCGCAGAGAATAACGTGTGATGCTATTAGGTTAGTCTCGGTTGGTTACCTAAAACTAACCATAGGCCGGTCAAGTTGCGTGGCGAATTTGGACTACCGAGATTGTAATTCATGAGAGAAGGTGGTCGTTGATTATGGCCATACTCCATTGGCACTGGTGATGGCATCGTGGCCCAGGTGGCATGGTAGCACGATTGGCACATGCCGTAGCGTAATGACAAGAATGCTACATGCCAGTGGGATGGTGACGCGAATAGCGCCAGGTGTAGTGATAGACACATTTTTGTGTCTAATTTGTCTCGATTCTTTATATTGATAGTGCTCATTTTTGTACTTATTATGGTGTTTTATGTGTGTGTAGGTATTTTGGCCAATAAACATTTTTGGAAAAATCGGCTCGAAAAGTTGCGCCCGGAAGACACTTGTTATTCGGACTCTCACTATGGATAAGGGGTACCCCAAATTACTAAGGGGCACCCTCAGGACACCCCAAGGCAGCTGCTAAAGGCACCCCTACTCTGGATAGGGGGCACCCCATCTTCAACAATTCAAATATCAAAATTGGTGGAAAAATGGCAGCAATGGGCGAATTTGTGTTGGATTTCTCATGAAGTTTTGACGAGATTCAATGGCTTTTTTTGTTGGGCCGGGACTCGTTAGAGCAAAACAGGTTCGTATGGGTGTTTGGATCGATCAACTTGTTTGGAACTCGAGTTGGAGCAAAACAGGAGGGAAGTTTTCACGGGACTTTATTTGATTATATTTTAGCGATTCACTGGAGATTTGAGGCAAGATAATCTTCCCTGAGATTCATATCAATCTAATAAAGGGATTGGAGTGACTTGTACGGCTCAAAAACGCGTAGAGAAGAGTTTGGAAAGTGGAAAATTCCGAGACTTTCTGCCGAAGAAAAGAGGAGATTTAATCGAGTTTTAGGGTTGTTGTTGTGTATATATAGCTTGGGTCAAGTCACAAAAAAAGGCTACGTACACTTTGGGGAGGTTTAGAAGAGAACAGAAGTCGAAATCACTAGTTGAACATTTTTTCATCGCCGCAACAAGGAAGAACACGAAGAACAAAGGCCATTCAGACATCGTTTTGGGGTCTTAAAATCACGACAAAACAACATTGTTTTCACAGTTCCTGTAACAGTTCCATTGTAACAGCTTCTTCGTAACACATATACACTGTTGGGAATCGGCTGTTTTATCACTTTTCATCCTTTTAATCATCTTTTGAGCCATAAACACATATTTTGAGACCATGATTAATATGAGGAGCTAAACCCCATTGCTGAGGCGATAGAGGAAGCTATTTTTCCAACAAGAAGTGGTATATTTTTATTTATCTATTTATTGCAATTATTTTATGATTATTTGCCTTGATTGAAAATTGTTTGAATGATTTTTGTTAAGCAATTATGATTTCTTTTGATAGAGCATGCTTAGACCTAGGTTTTTAATGTTCTATGCTTCGGATTTACACTTGTTATTTTGAGAATCTACTTGTTGCAATAGTTAGAATCAAATTGAATGAGAAAATTGCATGAATATAAATATTGGGATTAAATCACTTTGAACTTGGAAAATAGTGGAATCTTAGCCTCAGTGTCTTTTAATATTGAGAACATCTTTGTCTGAGTTTGTATTAATTTTTAGTGAGTTTTCTAGTTTAGTTTTGAATTTAAGTCTAAAAAAATCCTTCACAAGTCTGAGAGGAACGACATCTTTCTTACCACTTTACAAACAACTTCAAAACAACATCAATTTTTGGCGCCGCCGACGCGGACTTGTTTTTAGGGTTTTAGATTTATTTATTTATTTATTTTTTTTTTTTTTTAGTTTTTTTTTTTTTTGTTCTTTTTTACGTTTTTGGGTATTTATCTTTTGTCTGCAGGTTCTGGATCATAAAGAAAATTGAGCCAAGGAGTTTGGTGATTTCGTATAGACTTGGAGCGAAAGATTAAAGCAAAAAGAACGAGAAAGAAGACGATTTTATTTTAGTAATTTTGTTTATAGGTTTGTTTATTTTATTTTTTTTTAAAAAAATTGTATTAGGGTTTATTATTTTTGTAATTTTTTCTTTTCTTTTTTTGGACTTTGGACTTTTGTACTTTGGACAATTATTTTTATTTTTACCCTACGGAAGGGTACTTTAAATATAAACTGTTTGCAGAGAAGGAGGACAATTACGATATTGTCTCTGCACCTTGGGTTCGTGACATCGACATAGGAGTCGGTGGTCCGAGTCGACTACAACCGATTCATCCCCCGTCCGGAATGGGAGGTAAGATTCAACACTCGCGAATCCCCCGTCGGGCCGAGTTTCGGACTCCTTCGTATGCTTATATGTTGATGATCGAATACGGACATTTATTTTTCTAGTAAAGGGCAAGGCCTGGCCATACAAGATAAGGGTTCGGATTTCATCACCGTTCTCTTCTTGCCCGCCTTAGGAACACGTAACCTACGCGAACCTAAGCCTTAAAATTTTGACTAGAACAAGACCGATAGGGTAACGAGCTTAATAGGAAAGTCATTCGAAAAATATTGGTTACTCTTTTAAGCACACTTCAAAGTTCATGAAGGTTTCTGTAAGTTGAATGCGTGACTGCGCCGCCTTGTAATTCCGGTGAGGTCTTGGGTATCAAAGCTCCACTGAGCTTCCCCGCCTCTATTCAACTTACTTTGACTCGGATTGATTCCAGAGGGGTTTGCTTAAATTGTAACGAATTCCCTTTCGAAGGATTAGAAGCTGGTCTAGAAACAATCTAAGTGGAGCCATCATGCTTTTTGTTTGCTAGAAATCAATAGGTTTGATTTGGTTGAGTCGGCCTTGATTTGTTATTGCATAGAATCCCCTTCCTAATTCTTTTGTATGCCTGAACGTAAAAGAGACTCCCTAGGTAGATTTGTTAAATAGAAACCTAGTAGTTCTAAGCGTCTCGATTACCTCAATTTAGAAAGTCCGATTTTTGAACGTCCGTTTGGGGAGACAATCCCTAATATTCCGATAGTGCCGTAAATGGCAACTTTGAAAGCCTTGTTGAACCTCGACTAGGGCTACTCGTCCTCGGTGTATCAAAGTTGTTTGAAACGGAAGCAACTTATGAACTTAAACTTGGAACCTTACAGCTGCTCCCAATTTTCTTAGGGAAAGAAAATTAAAACCCCTATTTTCATGTTAGGGACTTTGAGGAAATTTGTAGTACCCTAAAGATTAGAAACCTTGATGATGATGCTTTGAAACTCAGGTTATTCCCTTTTTCCTTGAAAGATAAAGCCAAATCGTGGCTATATAGTTTGGCTTCTGCCGGTTCAATAGAAACATATGAACAACTTACATCCGCTTTTTGAACAAGTTTTTCCCTAGGCACAAAACATCGTCTATTAGGACTCAAATCAAAGCACGTTTTCTCAACAGAGGGAGAATCTTTGTATAGGTATTTGGAAAGGTTCAATGATTTATTAGCCCAATTTCCTCATCATGGTCTAGAAAAGGTTAGGATAGTTCAGATCCTTTATGAGGGTTTAGATTATTCCACTACGACCACGTAGAATCTATGTGTACAGTGGGTTTGAAAACCAAACAGCTTGATGAGGCGATGACATATTTGCATGAAATCGCCGAAAAGACCCAACAATGGGAAAATAATAGGGAACCCCGTAAAACAATTCTTCTAGGTAGAGGAAACGTTAATAGGGTAGAAGGAGGCTATGAATCGATGCCAAAATTGTCTGCTTTATAGCGAAAAGGTTAGAAACTTTAGAAGTGGGTCACACTAGTGGTAGATTGGAGCCTTTGGGAAGGCGTAATAATGAAGAGCAAGCCAATGCTCTCTATAATAACACTAGATTTGATAACCGTCAAAAGTTTGACCCATATTCGAAACCTATAATCCCGGTTGGAGAAACCATCCGAACTTTTCATGGTCTAAGGGCCAAAGTCAAGGTCGCTTTAGTAATTCTAATGCTCCCCCAGGTTTTGGTTACACTAAGAATTCTTGTGCCCATAAAATAAAACGACTAGCTTAGAGGACTCTATTAAGATGTTAGCAAAAAACTCAGGATATGTTAGCACAAAACCAAATTAGTTTTCAACAGAAACCAAGCAGTAACTTTCAAACTAATGCTCGTAGTCTAGCTAAGTTAGAACTTCAAGTGGGCCAAATAGCTAAGACCTTAAGTGAAAGAGATAACGGAAGGTTCCCTAGTCGACTAATCCCAATCCTAGAGGAGTTCATGAAGTAGGTGCAAAAACATCGAATCGGTTGAATGCTATTAGAACCCTTAGGAGTGGTAGAGTAGTAGACAATCGTAACCATGCCCGATAGTGAACATACCGTAGTTCACCCTCAGATCTCACCCCTCAGAACACCACTAGTCAAGGACCGATAAAATTTCCGATGATTCCAATTCGGTTCTCGAGAGGTATGATTCTCGTGCCTAGAGCCCCGTTTCCCCAACTATTAGTACCAACAAAGAAGGAATCGAACTTTAATGACATATTGGAGGTTTTTAAGCAAGTTACCATAAACCTTCCTTTATTAGATGCAATTAGGCAAATTCCCGCTATGCCAAGTTCCTTAAGGATATGTGTACGCGAAAGTGAAAACTTAGCATCCATAAGAAAGCCTTTTTTTAGCTAGTCACGTAAGTTCAATCATTCAAAACACCACAACTCCAAAGTACAAAGACCTGTGTTCCCCTACCATTGCTTGTACAATAGGTAAACACCGGTAGAAAAATCTTTACTTGACTTAGGAGCCAAAGTGTGAACTTACCGCCGTACCATGTGTACTTACAACTATGACTTGGTGAAATGAAACCTACTCGGATGACATTGCAGTTAGATGATAGGTCCGTTAAAATTCTTGAGGAGTTATTGAGGATGTTCTTATTGAGGTCGACAAGTTTATTTATCCGGTGGATTTCGTGGTGCTAGATACCCAACCCGTCCCCGACCCGCAGAACCGATACCCGTGATTTTAGGTCGCCCATTTTTAGCTACGTCTAATGCGATCATTAAGCGTCGAAATGGTGTGATGAATTTATCTTTTGGTAATATGACTATGGAGATGAACATTTTAATGTCGAAGCTACCTTATGAGCTAGATGACACATGTGTGGAAGAGGTGAACATGATATAAGCCTTAGTTCAGAGTCGTTACCAAACATTTTGTCTCAAGACCCATTAGAAAGTTGTCTATCCCATTTTGGTTTAGATTTTGATGACGATAGCACTATTGCACAAGTGAATGCTCTATTAGATGCTACCCCTGTGTTAGACACTCGATAGATGGAAAGCTAGGTTCGAACCATTACCAGTTCGAGAATACCTTAATTCCTTATTTAGAAGAGCCTCTAAGTTGGACCTAAAACCACTACCCGACACTCTAAAGTATGTGTTTTTAGGCCCATCCGAGACTTTACCCGTGATTATAGCTTCCGATTTGGATAGTGATCAGAAAGTAGGCTAGTAAAATTACTTTTAAGATAATAAGGAAGCTTTAGGTGGACTATAGCAGACATTAAGGGTATAAGTCCTACCGTGTGTATGCATCGATTCATTTAGAAGAAGACTCCAAACCTTCTAGGGAGATGCAACGTCGAATGAACCCTAACATGAAAGAGGTAGTTCGAAAAGAGGTGCTTAAGTTGTTAGATGCGGGTATTATCTACCCAATTTCTTCATGACAGAAGTGGGTCAGCCCCGTTCTGGTTGTCCCTAAGAAATCGTGTATCATTGTAGTCCGTAATGATAATAATGAGTTAATCCCAACCCGAGTGACCACGGGATGGCGTGTCCAGTATCGACTATAGGAAATTGAACAAGGTCACAAGGAAGGATCACTTTCCCCTTCCTTTTATCGACCAAATGCTAGAGAGATTAGTTGGACATAGTCATTATTGCTTCTTAGATGGCTACTCCGGTTATAATCAGATCGTTATTGCCCCAGAAGACCAAGAGAAAACCACTTTTACCTGTCCCTTTGGTACCTTTGCGTATAGATGCATGCCTTTCGGCTATGTAATGCCCCCGCGACTTTTGGGCGTTGTATGATGAGCATATTTTCCGATATGGTAGAACGGTTTCTAGAGGTCTTTATGGATGACTTTTCAGTGTTTGGTTCATCTTTTGATGAGTGCTTGCATCATTTGACATTAGTGTTGACTAGGTGTAAGGAAAAGAATTTAGTTCTTAATTGGGAAAAATGTCATTTTATGGTTAAATCATGAATTGTGTTAGGGCACATTGTTTCTTCTAAGGGTATAAAGGTAGATAAAGCCAAAGTTGACCTTATTAAGACTTTACAGGTGTCCCAAAACCGTAAAATATATTAGGTCATTCCTAGGGCATGCAGGTTTTTACCGTCGATTCATTAAGGATTTTAGTTTGATTTCTAGACCTCTTTGCAATTTGCTTGCAAAAGATGTTAAGTTTGTCTTTGATGATGCTTGTTTAGAGGCTTTTGAGAAGCTTAAGAATTTACTCACTATCGCCCCCGATAGTTCGTGCACCTAACTGGAACCTACCCTTTGAAATTATGTGTGATGCTTCAGATTATGCTATAGGTGTTGTGCTAGGGCAACGAGAAAACAAATTACTTCATGTGATTTACTATGCTAGCAAAACTCTGAATAATGCCCAAATGAACTATACAACTACCGAGAAGGAACTGTTAGCCATCGTGTTTTCCTTGGATAAGTTTAGATCCTACCTATTAGGGTCTAAGATCGTAATCTATACCGATCATGCCGCTTTGAAATACCTTTTGTCTAAGAAGGATACCAAACCTAGATTGATTAGGTGGATCCTTTTGTTACAAGAATTTTGTCCAGACATTAGAGACAAAAAGGAAATAAAATGTAGTAAAAGGCATCACTTGTCTAGGATAGTTGTTAGTTCCCCTAATGATTCCCTTCCTATAAGGGATAGCTTTCCGATGAACAATTGTTCTATGTTTCCCAATCACCTTGGTATGCGAATATAGTGAATTATCTTGTTATCGGTCGAATGCCTCAACATTGAGGTAAGCAAGATCGTTCTAGGTTTTTAGTCGAGGTTAAGCATTTCTTTGGGACGATCCTTATCTCGCTTAAGTATTGTCCAGGACAGCATTATTAGGAGATGTATACCCGAGAGTGACCAGTCCAAGATATCTCCTTTTGTCATGAACATGCATGTGGGGGTCATTTTAGTGCTAAGAAGATCGCTGCTAAGATATTGCAAAGTGTGGTTTTTACCGGCCTTCGTTGTTTAAAGACTCCCATAATCATTGTGTTTCTTGTGAGCGTTGCCGAAGTTAGGAACTATTTCCCGTAGAAATATGATCCCTTTGAACCCTATTTTAGTGATTGAGGTCTTTGATGTCTGGGGCATTGATTTTATGGGTCCATTTCCTAATTCTTTTGGTTATCTTTACATACTTGTCGCCGTAGACTATGTGTCTAAGTAGGTTGAGGCAGTTCCGTGTAAAACAAATGACCACGGGGTCGTAGTCCAGTTTTTGAAAGAGAACATACTTACACGTTTTGGTACGTCGCGAGCTATAATTAGTGATGGAGGTTCACACTTTTGTAATAGACCGTTTGCACTTTTAATGAAACAATATGGTATGACCCACAAAGTAGTAACCCCGTATCACCCACAAACTAGTGGTCAGGTAGAGGTCTCCAATAGGGAAATTAAGCGTATTTTAGAGAAAACAGTTAATCCTAATAGGAAATACTGGTCGTCGAGGCTTACTGATGCCTTATGGGCTTACCGTGCTGCGTTTAAGACACCCATTGGAATGTCACCTTATCGTTTAGTGTTTGGCAAGGCATGTCACCTTCTGTCGAGTTAGAGCATAGAGCCTATTGGGCTATTAAGAACTTAAACTTTTCACTTGACAAGGCAGAGCTCACGTAAAGCTCCAGCTCAATGAGTTGGACGAGATTCGTAGAGATGCATACGATAGTGCTAAGGAGTATAAGAACAAAATGAAACTTGTGCATGATAAGAATATTTTACGAAAGTCAATTCTCCAGGTCAAAAAGTTCTTCCGTATGACACTCGTTTGCATCTATTACCCAGGAAGTTGCGCTCTCTAAAGGACCGGTCCTTTTGTGGTCCATCTTGTTTTTCCTCATGGCGCTATTGAGATTGAGACACCGGATGGTAGTAGTTCTTCAAAGGTTAACGGTCAGCGATTGAAGCCCTTTTTAGAGCCTTTTCCTACGGGTGATGTTGAGGAGGTCCCTCTCGGAGGACCCCGTCTACCTTGATTGACCATCGAGGCGGTTTGTATGTTGTATATTATTTTTGTAGGTTTTTGGTTATACTTCACCCAGGTACTATCTTTCCGACTTCTCTCTTTACTATTTCCTCATGTTACTTATATTTTTGGTACTTGTTCTTTAATTAGAAACATTGAGGACAATGTTAGATTTAAGTTTGGGGTGGGGTAGAAACTTTTGTTACCTTTTTGTTACAATAAATAAACTCAGCAGCCTAGAAATTTATGCTTATTAAGGATGGCACTAACCAATCTAAGTGGATGGAAGCATTTTGGTTGTAGGAGTTGAGGAACCAATCGATTAGGTGGAAACATCTAAAGAGTCTATTCATAAACGCACAGAGCTCGGTGTTAGAATTAAAGAAAAAACACAGTGGTTTCGCCATATCTCGTTGAACTTTTCACTTCTATTTTTATTTTGTTTTCTTTAAAAATATGTTTCTCTAAGTGATTAGGTGGGGGCTCACGATTCAAGTTGTTACCATCGCTAGGGTGAAATAGAGTGATTGAGATACAAAAAAAAAAAAAAAAAAAAAAAAAAAAAAAAAAAAAAAAAAGAGAGAGACCAGACCATCAGACCAACCAGAATAAATTCAATAAAGTCGACCATTAACGGTACCCTTGTATATGCCACCTTGAGTTGACCTAGAGTTAGGATTATCAACCACGGTTCCCTTGTATATGCCGGTTTGTTGATATTAGTCGACTAGTATCTCAGTCCATTAGGATAGGTTCGTTTTGGCAAAGTGGCCTTGACGAGATATGAGAAACACCGTTCACCTTAGTCAACATCAAAACCATCTACGTTTTTCTCTACATCCATTTTCTTATTTTATCCATGTGATTGGTTGACTCTAGGTTATGATGTTCAAACTATCCGAGTAGAGCTTGTGACTTATATATGAATTTTAGTATGCTTGAGTGCAAACTCGTGTACAACAATTGGAATTTCGCATCAGGGTACTTCCTCCTGTAATCAATAAGTATGCCAACCAAGGAGATTCTTTAGTGCCTTCCAAAGTTCTGCGTAGATAGTTAGGGTCTGGAGTAAAGGTTTTGTGGGTACACCTCCCGGTAAACCCTCCCGAGACTATAACTCGGCCACTAGGGCCACCTAGGGGTTTAAAGGCTTATTGCATACGCTAAATGCAATCGACGATGCCCGAGACAGGTGAGTTAGATTTTATTTTATTTTTGCTCGAGGACTAGCAAATAATAGGTTTGGGGGTATTTGATAGACACATTTTTGTGTCTAATTTGTCTCGATTCTTTATATTGATAGTGCTCATTTTTGTACTTATTATGGTGTTTTATGTGTGTGTAGGTATTTTTGGCCAATAAACATTTTTGGAAAAATCGGCTCGAAAAGTTGCGCCCGGAAGACACTTGCTATTCGGACTCTCACTATGGATAAGGGGTACCAAAATTACTAAGGGGCACCCTCAGGACACCCCAAGGCAGCTGCTAAAGTCACCCCTACTCTGGATAGGGGGCGCCTCATCTTCAACAATTCAAATATCAAAAATTGGCGGGAAAAATGGCAGCAGCGAAGCGGAATTTGTGTTGGATTTCTCGGCGAGTTTTGACGAGATTCAATGGTTTTTTTTTGTTGGGCTGGACCTGTTAGAGCAAAACAGGGTTCGTATGGGTGTTTGGATCGATCAACTTGGGCTGGAACTCGAGTTGGAGCAAAACATGGAGGTGAAGTTTTCACGGGACTTTAATTGATTATATTTGGCAGTTACAGGAGATTTGAGGCAAGATAATCTTCCCGGAGATTCATATCAATCTAATAAAGGGATTGGAGTGACTTGTACGGCTCAAAAACGCGTAGAGAAGAGTTTGGAAAGTGGAAAATTCCGAGACTTTCTGCCGAAGAAAAGAGGAGATTTAATCGAGTTTTAGGGTTGTTGTTGTGTATATATAGCTTGGGTCAAGTCACAAAAAAGACTACGTACACTTTGGGGAGGTTTTAAAGAGAACAGGAAGCTGAAATCACTAGTTGAACATTTTTTCTGCTGCTGCAACAAGGAAGAACACGAAGAACAAAGGCCATCCAGGACAGTCGTTTTTTGGGGTCTTAAAATCAGCGACATAACAACAGTGTTTTCAACACGTTCCAATCATTCCATTGTAAATGCCTTCTTCGTAACACATATACACCGTTGCGAATCGGTCATTTTTATCACTTTTCATCCTTTTAATCATCTTTTGAGCCATAAACACATATTTTGAGACCATGATTAATATGAGGAGCTAAACCCCATTGCTGAGGCGATAGAGGAAGCTATTTTTCCAACAAGAAGTGGTATATTTTTATTTATCTATTTATTGCAATTATTTTATGATAATTTGCCTTGATTGAAAATTGTTTGAATGATTTTTGTTAAGCAATTGTGATTTCTTTTGATAGAGCATGCTTAGACCTAGGTTTTTGATGTTCTATGCTTCGGATTTACACTTGTTATTTTGAGAATCTACTTGTTGCAATAGTTAGAATCAAATTGAATGAGAAAATTGCATGAATATAAATATTGGGATTAAATCACTTTGAACTTGGAAAATAGTGGAATCTTAGCCTCAGTGTCTTTTAATATTGAGAACATCTTTGTCTGAGTTTGTATTAATTTTTAGTGAGTTTTCTAGTTTAGTTTTGAATTGAAGTCTAAAAAAATCCTTCACAAGTCTGAGAGGAACGACATCTTTCTTACCACTTTACAAACGACTTCAAAACAACATCATGTAGCCGCAGTCGACATATTGGTGTTGGTTCCAAATATTGCTCGGCAATATTGGCTCCAGTTGTCGTATCAAACATAATGCCCTAAGTAGCATTATTTGGTATGATTTGCGTAGCGGCCATACCTAAATTAAGGTTTGGCATGCCAAAACCCTAATTAGCGCGTGTGTGGCATGTGGCCGCGGCAGGGTGACATTCTTTGTGCAGTTGGTGCCATGGCCGCATCAAAGGGATTATGGTGGGCCATAGTGTGGGAATGACCACAAGCGCAAGGATAGTCATGGGTGGCCATGGCATGGCGCCATTTTTAGGTTTCCTGGGCCCTGCATGGCTCGTGGCATGTTGTGGGACCAAAGTGGCGTAATTCTGGGCCACGACTAGAAATTAGGGTTTCGACTAATGTCACTGAAGCAAAATTCGTGTTTTGATCATAAAACCCTAATTGTAGTTTGTTATGGCTTTGGATACGAACAAAAGGTGGGTTAGCATGTAGTCGCGCTTGTTGTGGCACGTTGGTGTGGCATGGCACGTTTGGCATGTCGATTAGGACGTTGGCGCGACATGGAACGTTTGGCATTCCGATTAGCATGGTGGTGTGGCATGCCAATTAGCATGGTGGCGTGGTAGGGTGCGTTTGTCCCTCCAATTAGCATGGTGGCGTGGCAGGGTGCGTTTGGCCTTTAATGCATGTGGCGGGTTTAAAGCGACCTGATTGGTCAAGAAAAGGGGCCGGCCAAACATAGGGTGCGGCCACACCTCTAGTGTTAGTGGCGCATTTAAAGTGACCGTCGATGGGAAAAAGGAGGGCCGGCAAGCAGCATGGGGGCGTGGCCATCTGCAGGTGGCGCCGGCTGGCCTATGGAACGACCACACCTCCCCTTGTTGCAGCTCCTCTTTTATTCCTCGTTTTCTGATTTCGGGTAAGACTTTGCACCTGCTAATCCATGGCGGATCAATTGCTTAGTTTGCCTAGGTTTAGTTTCGACCAGCAGGGTCTGATATACTGCGCAGGGCGCAAAACCTAATTTTTGCAAATTAATTAGGTTTATATTCGAATGTTGTGAATTATCACAAAATTGATTAAATTTGGTGAGTTCTGTGTGTTGACACAAAGTTCTTTTATTTTCAGAGAGCAGTTAGCGCGTCTCTTGACTGAATACTTTATGTAGACCTTAATTTTGACACTTCGGGAAATTCAGGCTACTCTGCTGCGAGTGAGCATTAATTGTCATTTCATATCAATATTAAGGGTTCAGCCGGGGAACATAGCAAAGAAAGTATCCAATGAGCCTTACATTAACGAATAATACAGGCATGATGTTGAAATTTACATAATATTTGGGATTGTTGCTACATGCACCATTCTGGATAAATTTCATGTAAACATATTGAATTGCTCAATAAATGCGCAAGTGACAAGGTTAGACATTCATCACTTTTACATGGCTCTGTCTCTTTGCAGAATGACATCATATTATACACAGGGTTTTACAATTTTAGCCTTGAACTAAAAACCACCATCAACACCTGTTTAATCAATAAAAGAGGGTTATTCTCGATAATTCTACCCTCTTTAGGGTTGAGAGTTGTGCATGCGTGAAGTTGTGTGTTTAAAAGTTCCGTAACCCTACATTCCTTTTTCCTTCACTTGAAACTCTTTTTATCATAAGACTGTTTGTTGAGATTATCTTGTGATTTCTTCTCACAATTCCGCTCGTATGGATACTCCAAGCATTATGTCTTCTGATGGAAAAGATGTTAATATGATTGTTAAGCCATCAATCATGAAGGAAAAAGATAAATCTCCGTTACCTCCAACTCTGAAAAGAAAAAGAAGGAATGTGAGGAATCCAAGAGTTGTTCCTTCAAAATCTCAGAAGTTTTCTGGTGTTCTTGAAGAGTTGAAGGAAACAAGGAAGGAGATTCAGGAAATAAAGGCTATTGCTTTGAGAACTCTTGAAATTCAGAAGGCCCGGGTTCGGCATCAGTTTAAAAGGTTTGTTGGAATTGACTCATTTCTTCATGAACCTTATGTTCCCATGGCTATTGACAACAAGGAGTTCGAGGACGATAAAGAATTTTTCATAGGTCTCAATGTCTAGGAAACTTCTTATGAGAATTTATTCTTGTCTTTTTAAGAAGGATAACAAGGGTTTGGAATAGCCATTATTGTGAGTACACATAGCTATTGCCAACGTTTTCATCTTGCAATGCTTTTAGATTTATTTATTTAAATTCTAAAGTTGATTTGGAAGATGATTTTTGTAGTATTAATCTTCATGGTTTTATATATTGCAAATTGTTATGGGATATGTTGTTTACGTCCGTGAACCTTGATTGTCCCATCTTTGTTCAAAAGTTAACTCTATTATATGTCGGCATGAAAATATTGATAAAAGATTGAATGAACTTTTGACTACAAAAGTTAAGCCTATTATGTCATTATTTGATGGAAGATAGGATGGACTTTTGTTTACAAAGATTAAGTCTATTATATGTCATTGTGCAAATAGTGATGAAAAATATAATGAATCTTTGATTATTCCCAAGATTGTTCTTTCCCTAATCCACATCTTTGTGTATGTACTGTGTTGCTCCGTAAGTTCTCTTATGTTGAGCATGGCCAATTGAATTGATTATTTTCCTGTGGTTAATTTAATTGAGATTTTTGGATACAAATTCACGTTTCATGTAATGTCCAAAGAAATCCTTATTTTCTTGTAAAAGCAAGGTCGCTCTTGTTGTTCTTTCGGGAATGACATTTTATGGGGGAGAGTTCTTAATTGAACTTGTGCTTAATTGCCAAATCTTTTTGGGGAGTGCGGTTGTGGAATATTGTAGGAGTTATCTTGTATCTTCATAAACTCCTTGATGAATACACTAAGTTTCGACTATGTGAAATCATCGAAACAAGTTGGTATGTTGTTCTCTTTTGGTCATGAAGTATCTCTATAAAAATTTCATGAGGATCCCACTAGTTTTCGTACCTTTGCCAATTTATATTGACAAAAAGGGGGAGAATTATTGTGTAGTTCACACTACAAATACATATGGTTTACGGATCATTATGTGAGTGGTTTTCATTGTGAGATGAAGTATTGACTAAGGATGAGTGATACACATCATCGTAGTATTGTTGTCAAAGTTGTGATACAGTTGGACTTTGATGTTGTGTAATAATACTATGACACTGTATAACAATGATTGACAACAATTGTTTTCTCATTGTTATAGCTACGGATCTTCAACAACTATGATGCTGAGTCGAACACATTTGGAATCATTGGAGTACTTGGAAGTGACGAAGATTTCGAGTAATGTTGAAGAACCAAGGAGTTCAAGCATTTGGATGAGAAGCTATAAAGCATATTTATTTTGTAATCCATATATATTGATAGTTTTGTCACTAAAATTGATAAAGGGGGAGATTGTTAGAGCACTGCTCGGTCGAACTCGCAAGCTTTGATATCTCAAGTTTGTTTGTAAATGTTAGTGATCAAAACTATAAGTCTTGATTTCTAGTCTACTTATAGTAATGTCTCGGACTAGGATAGATTGTGTAGTTGAGCATTAGACTTCACGCGTTCATCAATTGAAGACGAAGAACTACTAAGGAGAGCTTGTGGAACTTCATCAACAAAAGGTATCTGGAGACTAAAACTCATCTATCACTTGGAAAGTCTATTTCTACTATATCTCCTATATTGAGACAAAATTCGTATTACTATATAGTTGTCGATTATGCACATTTGAGATTTCGAGCTGAGTTTAAGCTTTCGCTTCAACCAAGTTCATCATATATTCTTGACGAAAGTCAAAAGATGATCATGTGAAAATCGCCGAGTAACATTCTACATGGATTGTGTGATACAATTATTTGGTGTAGACTTGGAATGTTTCGTTATGATTATTTCAATAACTTGAAAATTGCTTTGATGCTAATAGTGTGTGAAAACGGCTATTGTCATCCTCTAAGAAAGTTTCAATGATTGAAATAGAGTTTATAACTATTGGATTATAAACGCATTCTTTCATGTATGTGATCCATGACCGGGACTATAGTATGCATACCCATATGCGTACTTGTAGTTGTGAAATTCCGTGTACCAAGTACACATACCTGTACGCATACTTGTGTAAGGTGTAGGTCCGGGAATTTCTGCTGGGTTTTTGAAGTGTACTAAGGTATGCGTACATGTTCGCATACTGGCGAACCCAAACTCAGACCGGCTACTTAGGTATGCGTACATGTATGCATACTTGAGTGGTTAAAGTTCTCGGTTGGCTCATGAACTAATACATTTATATATCAAGGAATGCATTTTTTGCAAACCGTGGCTATAATGTTCATGAATTAATTCGAGTGAATCAAACCGATTTTGCTTCAATTGTGTTTTTGTATACTTCTATGAGAATATAGCAATTGAAAAACTATTTAACTAGTTTCATTTGAGTCATTTGAACTAGTTATGGTTAGGATGAATAAGGTTGATATGAAAGTGTTCATATGGCTAACTTCGGTTAACTATTGTTGAGCCAACAAGGGTGTACACGTTTAGGTACGGTTACTCATATCTAAATGAAGTCACTTTTCATTTGTGTGTAACAAGCTAAGTTCGATCTAATGGTTGAAAGATATTAACTTGAGTCTAATCAAGATTTCATCTAACGGTGAATATTGAATGCTTTGTTACCAAGTTAGCATTGATTGCAAACCCAGATTTGAAGACTATTTAAAGGAGAACTCTAGCAACTGGGAAACCTAATCCCCACACCTCCTGTGTGATACTAGTTGTATAAGCTAGAGTCGATTCTCCTTTAACCTTAGGTTTTTAACGAAACCATGTAGGTTAATGACTTAAAGACTTCATTGGGATTGTGAAGTCATACCCAACTATTTTATATGTAGTTGTGTGTTCTGATCTTGCATTGTTCTATCATATTGAGTACTATCTTATCTAAGATTTGCTCAAGATTGATCTCCGATAGGCAAGATAAAAAGTAGTCACAAACATCTTCTTCTCATCGTTTGCGATTCCACAATATCTTGTTTCGCTACCATACAATTAAGATTATTGTGAGGTGATTGATAAAACTAGGTTGTTCATCGGGAATATAAGTCCGGTTTATCAATTGGTTCATGTGCACCTTGATTTATCAAAAGACGGAACAAGATTCTAGGTATTTCTGTGGGAGACAAATTTATCTATTCCAATAGACTTTTCTGTGTGAGACAGATTTGTTTATCAAGTTTTCGACTTTTGGTCGTAGCAACTCTTGGTTGTGGGTGAAATCAGCTAAGGGAATCAAGTGCGTAGAATCCTGCTGGGGTGCAGAGACGTAAGGAGCGCAATTGTACCTTGATCAGTGTGACATTGATTAGGGCTCAACTACATTCCAGTCCAAAGTTAATTGGTTGTAGGCTAGTGTCTGTAGCGGCTTAATACAATGTGGTGTTCAAAGCTGGACCAGGTCCCGGGGTTTTTCTGCATTTGCGGTTTTCCTCGTTAACAAAATTCTGGTGTCTGTGTTATTTCTTTTCCACATTATATTTTGTTATATAATATAAATATCACAGTTTGTGCGTTGAATCAATCAATTGGTAAATCCAAACTTTGGTTGTTGATTGAAATTGATTGATCCTTGAACATTGGTCTTTGGTACCGTTCTAGTTATTTCTCTTATATTCAATCGAGCTCGCAAATTCCCATTTGCTGATTGAAGATTGAAGATTGAATTGAGAGATAAAGATATAAAACTCTTTGATATACTTTTCTTTAGCAACAACATGAGTCATATATATCCGGACAGATGCATTCACTAATTCAGAAGCTTTGCATTGATCTCATTCGTTTGTGTTTCTTCAACGTAATTACTTGCAACTGTTTTTTTGCTTGAAAACTGAAGATGGTTTACGGCGAAAATAGACCATAACAAATGTCTTAGGAACCACAATTTCAAAACTGGTATCCATGCCAATGATCCCTTGAAAATGTTTATCCATTTTCACATCACTCCTAAGGAAAGTTCTCAAATTAGTAATTCGGTAGCTTCGGAGTACTAATCAAAGCTTCATCGACCGAAATCTTCGGCTAAGAGCTATTTGCCAATCCTTGTAATCATAACTTGTTTTGATTCAGTTGCTTTGTTCTTCAGATACTCTGGATTTGTTGATAATGCCTTGACAAGGGAATCATTGTCTTTGACCCATAAACAACAACAATCCAAAGTAGTGAAGAACCACTTGTGTGAGTTTAGACTGAACGAGTCTGCCTCCTCCACGCCATCAATGAGGAAATTCAAGCAAGGAATGTGCATACGAGGAAAGTTAACTACACATCCTAAAGAATAGGTTATTTATTTTATTTTATTTTGAAAGTTCTGATTGCTGAAATATGCAACGTAGACAAGTTTGTTTGACAATGACAATGAGTTGGGACTATTGTGGCAATGACCCTTGTTTGAGCATCCTCAAAGAGACAACTGTTTAGTGTGTGGCATTTGGCGGAGGGTTGAGTTTCAGATTTCTTTGCAATGGAAAGGTGTGAATACATGCAAACCATTAATAATCAGATGGAGGTTATTATGACATGTGATAAAGATAGAAGAGACCCAACGTTTTCTGCTAGAGAGTGGTGGTGTGACCGGATGGTTAAAGTTTAAAATTATAAAACAAACTATTACGGAATGATGGTCACGATCCCAATGTACTGAATTAAGGAATATTTTTTTAGTAGGTTGATTGGTTGTGTCTTGTGATGGGTCAATTTTTTTCCGTGTAATAGGTTGTTCTTATCTCTTATTTTGTTTCGTTTTATTTTTTTCCAAATGAAACAAAAAAGTAAAAAAATTGAAAAACTGAGTGGTGGTGGTGGTGTGGTGAGAAGATGCAACAACAAAGAAAAAACAACAGAACCTTTTAACCATCTCATAATATATATCTTGAGAAATCTAGAAAAACACAGATTTAAATGCTAATTAATATATTAATTATAGATCAACGATCTTACAACTTTTTTCCCACGGTACAACATAACCATCGTTGATTTTTTTTGAACTACTAATTTTTAACTTAACAACAGTAAAAAACACTAAAACTCTACTAATTAACTAACCTAATAATCTAAACATCACCAACACAGACTCCATGATCAATCCAAATACAACTACTCTTTACCATCACCAATACCCATCACCAAACACACATCATAAGACATACATCACCAAACACCCATCATCAGATCAGACAATCATCAGATATACATCATCAAACGTTCTCCCCAGCATTAACAACCTCCAATGGCAAATGTAACTGACGACTTATGAGATAACCTACATAGCTAGTCCTGACGAGTCATTTTACTATTCAACATAGCAATAGTAATTCGCCCAATAAAATCCTGGAAGCAAGTTATGCACTTTTCCAGTTTCTACCAAAAACGAGTTTGAATTTTGAAATACTAATACCAACAGAAAAAACAAAGCATAAGTGAAAGTTGAAGCCATTCATATACAAGTGGCAAGGACTCGATAGGGTGTAGAATACATCCTATTTACTATCTATTGTTTATGCTTTCTTCGCTATTTTTCTTGTAAATTATGTATTTTACGCTTGTTTTGAGTTTTGTAGCTACTTTGGAGTCGTACGGAGGAAAAGAAGAAGAAATCACCCAATTTGATCCAAAAGGGCAAAAAGGTCATTTTACAGGCAGTTGATATATGGAGCCCGATCAAGGTTAAGGGCCAACTTTTGGAGAAATACTAAGGGGCGACCACATGTGTTATAGGGCACTCAATTTGGGGTGTCCCCTAGCTTTTCGTGTAGTGGGGTGTGCCTATCCTTATCGGCCAACCCTAAATCAAGAGAGAAACTCGTCTCTCATATTCATTTCAACATATCCGAAATTTATCGAGAGAGATCGAATTCGAGAGATCGGTGCTAAGTCGGAGGAGATGGATGAAGTCGAGTTTGTTAGTGATAGAGATAAGGGTTCGTGTTGGTCTTGTTGAATCGAAGATGGTGGAGTTGATGAATTGGATAGAGATTGATGAGCGGATGAGTACACTTTGTGTTGCCATGGATCGAGTCTGTTATTGATGATGAATTTGAGAGATTGAAGCTGGTGGTAATTTTGAGATGAATCGAGATCGATTAGGAATGAGAGGATAAGACGTTCTTTGCTCTCGAGTTGATGAGAAGGAACTGAGTGGAGCTTCCATTGGATTCAAGCTGGGTTTGTGAGTGGACTGAAGAATAGTTGATGTCGCCGTTGGTGGTTGTGGTTGGTGGTACTTGTTGAAGATGGCGAAGGGTTTTTTTAGTTTGATGAGAGGTGAGATGAAGGAGATTTGAAGATCGTGAAATTGAGAATCAAGAGAAGTAAATTGAAGTTGCAATTGGGGTTTCGAGACAAATGTTGCCCGATTAATGGCGGTATCGATTGGCCGATGAGAAGGAAGATTGAGAAAGAGATGGTGACGATTTGTTGAGTTCAAGGTGTTGAATCTTAGCAGAGTCAAGTGGACGCCGTGATGATTAGGGGTTTGAATCGGAGAAGACTCTCGGGGATTGATGTTATTGGAATTGGTTCAAGTATCTTTGGAATCGATGAAGGAATTGAAGCTTAGAGATTGTTCGGTGAAATGTCGTTGTTGAAATCGGAGATGGGTCCGTGGTTGAAATGAAGGGCCGAATTTGAGTTCTTTTGATCGGGAAGGAAGAATGAAGTCACAGGGAAGAATGGTTGTGAATCCTTAGATGTATGTTAGGATTCTTAACAGGAGAAGAATGAAGGAAATTGAGGCCTGAATTCGGTGACTGTCCTATAAAATGGTAGAAACTCGGCCAATTTTCCCTCCGACGAGTTAACTCGGTGCGTAGTGATGACTGATCCGATGACCCATCCAATGCGATCCAACTCACCCCGATTAGATCATCACAGAGTAAGATCTTTGACTTGGGCTAGCCCGACTTCCCAGCTTGACCTGAGTGACTGACACGACCATTAGTTTGACCCGTTTGACCGTTAATCTTGACGGTTGACCAACGGAATATTCGCCAATTCCGGAGAAGAATCTCGGGGACACATTACCTGGCGACTTATTAAAACTGGATTAAACCATAATACCAGATTTTCCTGAGCTAAAAATTCCAGAATTTTCTATGGATTTCTCTCATGGGTGTGAAGACTTGGATTTGGAAATTGGGTGAAGAGTTCTCTAGAATCATCTAAACTCATGGGTTTGTGGAATTGGGCTCAAATTTGGAAAGAGAAGATGAAGAGTTGAGAAAGGCTTGGATTTGGAAATTGAATTGCTAAAGGAAAATGATTCTATTCCTTGGAAGATTTGGAGAATATTGAAACTATAAACAGAGAAGTTTTTCCCTCTACACACACATCTCTACACACACAACACTTTTCTTTTTCTTATTCTTTTGTGTGAACTCTTTAGCATGAGTAGCTAATTTTATTATTGATTGAGGATGAATTCCTAGTTCTTAATATGATTTAAGTTTTTATTTTCAATTCTATCTTGAAGTTTTTCACATAATTATCGTTTGTTTTTTACTAATATATAGGAATGATCTTAATGACATTCATGATTGATTGATAGATTGTTTGGGTGGCCAACTAAATTGATTTGTCGATTTAATCTAATGCTAGTGAAAGTTAGGGGATAAGTAATCGTTTCTGGACTCTTTACATAAGTAGCAAACACGAGACCTTGCGGAGGGATTTGGAGCATAAGTAGAAACAACAGACGAGTTTAACTACTAGTACTAAACCTAAATTCATAAATCTTAAGGGAATTACATCTTTCCGAACCTGGGTGGTTCAATAACTAAGCGGACACATTTACTTGTGAAATTAGGGAAACAGCGGACGCGGTTGGTGATAATGTGACTAATAAAAGTAGAAAGAACATAACTTTAATCCAAGCGATGATTCCTTGATCTTGTCTCTCTTATTGATTTCAACGATTTTAATTGCTTTGTTTATTTTCTTTTAAACCCCCTTTTGTGACAATTTTTCAACTAGAATCTCTTGCTCTCGTAACTTGCAATATATTATTTTTAATTGAGTGGAAACATTAATTAATTTGATTGCACCTACGACACGCATCAAGGACAACTCAGCTGCATGCACATAAATGGAAGTTGGGTTTCAGGGAACCCAGAAAATATGATACACTACAGGCTTTAATTCTTTGAAAATGTTAAAGAGATTGAGTGCAATGAATACTCATCACGGATCAAGGAGGAAACGAGATTAGACTATAACTATAAGCCGACCTCTCTTTGGCTACAAAAACACACACCAAAACTGTCAAATTCTTGTGTTTTTTTTAAAACTTTTTTCTTCTCCCGATCAACCATGTTTAAATACTTTTTTCTTCTCTTGATTAATGAGAATAGTTGGATGTGCCACCATTCTACCCTGTTTAAGGATTTTAACTTAACCACAACAATTTCACAATTTCATTTTACTTATCCACTGAGTGCAACCATGCCATACATAATGGCACTATCACAATGCCACTGCCTTGCCTTTGGCGGATGGGAAGTGGTTGGATGTTGATCCTCTTCCAGATGCACTAATGAATTATAGTCTTTGTGGGTTGTTTCCAACAAAAGTGTGTTTTTAAATAAATTTTCTGGAACATGTAGAACTGAATTGTCATTTGTTTTTAACTTTTTAGAGGACCAGTGACAAAATATTAACGATAATAAAATATGAAATGAATAAGTAACTGATGCTAATTAAAAGGATAAAATAATATAATTTCCTTCAAGTATTGTAATCTTTTCTGAATCTCTGTACCTAATTACCTAACAATCTCATGAAAAAGTAGTACCATCCAAGTCACCAAGTATGGTGCATGTATGCTCTTGTATTTTCTTTCATGCCCCGGTAACGTGATGTTCCTCTGTCAGTGTTGCCCCAACAACAAATCGGATCATGTATACCCCTCCAACAACAGCATGAGTCATATATATCCGTCCAGATGCATTCACTGATTCAAGCAGTTTCGCATTAATCTCATTCGTTTGTGTTTCTTCAACGTAATCACTTGCAACAGTTTTTTGCTTGAAAACTGCAGATGGTTTACGGCGAAAACATACCATAGCAAACTTCCTAGGAACCACAATTTCAAACATGGTGTCCATGACAATGAGCCCTTGAAAATGTTTATCCATTTTCACATCACTCCTAAGGAAAGTTCTCAAATTAGCAATTCGGTAGCTGCGGAGTACTAACCAAAGCTTCATCGACCGAAATCTTATGCTGATAGCTATTTGCCAATCCTTGTAATCAATAACTTGTTTTGATTCAGTTGCTTTGTTCTTCAGATACTCTGGATTTGTTGATAATGCCTTGACAAGGGAATCATTGTCTTTGACCCATAAACAACATTAATCCAAATTAGTGAAGAACCACTTGAGTGCATTTAGACTGAACGAGTCTGCCTCCTCCACACCATCAATGAGGATAGTTAAGCAAGGAATGTGCATACGAGGAAAGTTAACTACACATCCAAAAGAATAGGTTGTTTATTTTATTTTATTTTGAAAGTTCTGATTGTTGAAATATGCAACGTAGACAAGTTTGTTTGACAATGACAATGAGCTGGGACTATTGTGGCAATAACCCTTGTTTGAGCATTTTCAAATAGACAAGTCTGTTTAGTGTGTGGCATTTTGGAGTTCTGGTTCGCTTTCTTTTTGCAATGGAAAGGCGTGAATGCCTGCAAACAATTAATGATCAGGTGGAGGTTAACATGACATGTGAATTAAGTGCGATAAAGACATAAGAGACCCAACGTTTTCTACTAGAGAGTGGTGTTATGACCGGATGGTTAAAGTTTAAAATTATAAAACAAACTAGTACGGAATGATGGTCACGATCCCAATGTACTGAATTAAGGAATATTATTTTAGTAGGTTGACTGGTTGTGTCTTGTGATGCGTCAATTTTTTATCCGTGTAATAGGTTGTCCTTATCTTTTTTTTTTTTTTTTTCCAAATGAAACAAAAAAGTAAAAAAAATTTGAAAAACTGAGTGGTGGTGGTGGTGTGGTGAGGACATGCAACAACAAATAAAAACAACAGAACCTTTTAACCATCTCAGAATATATATCTTGAGAAAGCTAGAAAAACACAGATTTAAAAACTAATTAATATATTAACTATAAATCAACGATCTTATAACTTTTTGCCCACGGTACAACATAACCATCGTTGATTTTTTTTAATTACTAATTTTTAACTTAACAACAGTAAAAAACACTAAAACACTACTAATTAACTAACCTAATAATCTAAACATCACCAACAGAGACTCCATGATCAATACAAACATAACTACTCTTTACCATCACCAATATCCATCACCAAACACACATCATAAGACATATATCACCAAACACCCATCATCAGACAATCATCATATATACATCATCAAACGTTCTCCTCGGCATTAACAACCTCCAATGGCAAATGCAACTGACAACTTATGAGCTAACCTACATAGCTAGTCCTGAATAGTCATTTACTATTCGGCTTACGGCCGAGGCTCGACCTCTTCATTTGATTCGTGTTGTATGGCCTTTTTGTTTGTCTAGCATGTAGGTTTTCTTTAGATAAAACAAATTAGACATCTAGATTTTTAATTTTTCCTTATGGTGTATGAAAACAGTATGCTAGGTTTTGTTTAGATAAAACAAGTTAAACATCTCGACTTTTAATTTTTTGGTACGGTGTATAAATATTAGTACATTTGGGTAAATATAACATTGGACCCCATAAAAATAAGAACATATATAGTTTCATTTGGAAAATATAAATGTTAGTTTTAATACATTTGGGTAAAAAAAACACATGTAAATAATATGATAAACAAATATTTATCTGGAAATGTTCACCATATTCATAAGATTCTACTTATTTTGTTATGTGTGTAAAAGTTAAGGCCTGTTTGGTACAATTTTCAAAAATTATTTTATATTGTTTTTTTTAAACATATTGTTTTTTAATAATTGTTTTTTTAAAACATATTGTTTTTTCTTGTTTTCATTTTCTATTAGATTTGAAAGTGGTTTTTGGTGTGAAATTTTAAAAACTGTGTTGGAAAATATATTTTCGAAGAACAAAACTTAGTTATAAATTATAACCAACAACAGTTCATACTTGCTAACTCCATCAAATACTTCAAAACTGATTATAGATTATGTATAATTAGTGGATCTAATGCAAGATGAAACTTTTTATAAATATTAATTTTAATATCCTTTCGGTCATTTTACCAAATTGTTCATGCGCATTACAAATCTTCCATTTATTTGGTCAGAAAAGTGAATGTTATAGTATTATGATCGTAATGTCTCTTAAAAATCTCACAAAACAAATAAAACTCATAATCAATTTGACTTAATTCGCAACAACAACTGAGCAATATGGTATAGGCAACGATTGTGGGTTTAATTCCCTTATTAGTTTCATCCCCTTATATAACATGAAAACAAAGGAACAACATCTTATTTTGGAAATTGAAGTGAATAGAAGATAGGATGTTTGAATAGAGAAATTAACCATGTAATAGAGTTTTGAAGAGATCATACCTCCAACTCTTTTACCATAGCTCATACCTTTCATTTGAAAGAAGAAAGGAAATAAAAAACAGAGAAAACGATAATACGTTGTTTTCATTTTTAAAACCTGAAAACAATGGAGAAAAGTTTTCAGGAAACATGTTTAACAAACGTGTTCCATTCTGTTTTCCGTTTTAAAAACATAAAACAGTTTTTAAAAGTCATATCAAACATATCCTTAGGTTTTGTTTGTTACAGTTCTTATAAATCGTGTTAGTCATAAATGTTGACTAATAAACAAACTTCAACATTTTGGTTCTTAGTTTGATAAATGTTCGAAAAATTTGTATCAACTTTATTAAACAAACTTGTACCACTATACGTCATGAACAATCTAAAGGGAACCAAAAAAAGTTAAGCCATGTCATTAGAAAATAACACAAAACTAAGCCATAAAGCAACTACAAAACACTATGAGAACAAAAGATAGTAACACCTGGAAAAGGAGAACTTGGCTCTCAATCAGCCCGTTCTTAAACAAGTGTTGAGGAGTTGATGGTACTCAGTCGCAATTCTATAAGACTTTCCCGACAAAGAAGAGCCCCTACTTAGATAGCCTCCGACGGCAACATTGGATTCTATGCCGAGGGTCGAAAAAAAACTTCAAGATGCATTTCTTACTACGAAGACACGACCATTTACTCAATTTCTCTCTAAAAAGATGACTTGAGATTCAATAATTCATTGCTTCATCTACATACTTTGTCTGAGTAGAAATCTCCAGATTATCTAAGAAAGACGGAAGAAAACCATGTAAAACTGAAAACAATTTTCGATTTAGGAATTATATGTTTATTTTACGACGAATTTATTGAAATGCCCTCATCTCGGCCGAGTCGTACCGGCTGAAAGGAAGGTAAAATAAATATAAAATTCAATAATATTGTCGTTTTTGCAACCGTGCTCGGCAGTAAAATGACATGATTACGATCTACTTATTCTCCCGTAGTTAATAATCCATTTTGCTTATCGGCATGATCCATTAATTTGGTTACTAAAACTAAAATGATAAACTAAGCACACTCTCTGGACTCAGGAGTTATCTTTTGAAGAAAAGTATAAAACACCCGTACAAAGATTAGTTCAAAACCAAAACTACTTAGCAAATGGTATATGTGCTTGATGACGCTATGCAAAGCCCCAAGCTCTAATGGTCATGATCTGTTGTCAAATGGCCAAATAGACATTCTGCGATCATAAATCTCTTTCTTAGGCTTCGTCTAGCGGACATCCAAGATTCAAGATTTCGCTTTAGAACTGTCGTTTTTTCGTTGAATTTCACTGAGCCCTCATTAGTTTTTCTAAACGTGAGATGAAATCAAGATAGGAACGCCAACTCGGTTGGCATCCCAAAATTTTCTTAAACGCCAGATATTGTCCAGGAAATACTTTATGGAAATCCAAACATCAGGATGATATAGATTGTTGGATTCATAGTTTTATGGGTGATCTAACAATTGATATATCAGACGTCAAATGGCTTGGCCTCGGACGCCATTCGGTTTGGCATTTTTGTTTTGAATTTTGAATTCCCATTACATTTGGCCATTAAATTTTGATGACACGTCCTGGGTGTAAATGATGAACCATGGACACCCATTAGACTAAGCCTTAACAAAAATCTTAACTAACACAAATTAGGAAACTCATTTTCTCTGAATAATGTGGGTTCGATGAAAAAACGTTACATACATGTATATCACCCTGATGAAAACTCGGATCAGGTTCACGGACCCACATTATGTTGCTCACTTATCTACACGTGCCAGGCTCAAGTTTTATCAAGGAAACTGACAAAAACGTGATGAAAACGTCTGATCTATAGAAGTTATTTAACTATAATACTTTTGGGTGTGCAATATCACTTCACTTTATTTGCTGGACAAAAACAAACTTACTGTACAAAATCGTTGAGAATCTCTTTCTCAGAAATTCAGAACCCATTTTCAGCTTTTTCCTCACCTCCATTAATAACAACTCTCTGGTTTTTTCTTTACTTGAGAGAAACGCTATGGTTTTACTCCGTCCTATCTGCTATTGCAGCTCTGAAGAAGAAGAGGAGGAGAAAGAAGAAGAAGAAGACATTCATACATCTGAACGTCATGATTTAACAAATCATCTAACTCGAATCTTCAATGTCACCTTCTTTGGCAAATCCATTACTACTACTGTAACATCAAAACCTAGTGAGATTAGGAAATGGATTCACAGCAGTTTGTATTACAGTCGTCGTAATCGACACAATCTTGTTGTTGGACTTGGTGTTCAATGGTTCCCAAACACTTATGGTTCTGATAATGATCCAGCAGAAACTCTTCAAATCTGCATCGGTACTGGATGTTTGATTATTCAGCTTACTCATACTCCTTATGTTCCTAAAATTCTTCGAAGATTTCTTGCTAATGAGAAAATCACTTTTGTTGGAATATGGAATTTTTGTGATAATAGTAAGCTTATGAAATCAGAACATCAATTGTTTGTTTCGAGACTGATTAATCTTAGTAAGTTTGGAATTCAAAAGGAATCGTCTAGTGGTTCTATGGAGAATTTGGTTAGGGCTCATCTTGGTTTTAATGGTGTGAGAAAAGATGGAAATATTGGTAGAAGTAATTGGAATGCTAAGAATCTTAGTGTTGATCAAGTTCAGTATGCTACTGTTGATGCTCATGCTTCATTTGAGATTGGTAAGAAACTTGGAGCATGGAGGTTTGAAGACTGAGATTCTTGTTATTTCTGGTGAAAATGGGGTTTTGGTGCATTTTGAGGTTGGACTAATTTTGTTAATGGCGGTGGATACTGTGATCAAATAGAAGAAAAGTACAGTTTCTTCTTCTTCTGGTGTTTTCTTTTTTCGTCTCAATAGTGGTTTCATTAATTCTAGGACTAATTAGTAAGTGATGTAGATGATAATTTCATTACATTTTGCTGTTGATTATCTAGGAGATTTCATTTTGGTGGTTGAATACTTGAATATATGGGTTCTTGAAGTTAAAGGGATAATCAATCATAGTATCATTTTGTGGTCAAAATCAACGTTGTTCATGAGATTTGGGTTGAATTACTCTCTGTAAACAACGTTGAGATTGATCGGCTAATATATATAAGAGGAAATTTTATTACAAATCTTGCTTTAATTTTCACTATGGATAATTGGATATAGTTTTGTTGTCTTCAATTTCTTTCAATTGGTAATTTGCAATTCCTCCATTACTGACATTTTACTGAGAAAGTAGTACTTTACGATGGTGAAGTTCTTGGCACCTGTAGGAAGTTACTGTCAAGCCAAGAGCCAATGTACCTTCATTTTATTTTGTAGTATTTATTACTGGGCGTAACCATGCCATAGAGGCACGATCACACCCCTTTGGCAGAGATTATCGACGTAGTATCTCGTGCCTTGGGCACATCTTATGTACAATGTTAACACAACGTAGCTAAACATAGCAGTCCTTGTATATTTGGTAGTAATTTTATATTAAGAAATTGTGTCTTAGTTAGGAAAGCTTGTTTTCTAAGCTTTGTGTCTTCTGTGCATATATATATATGTGTTCGAGTCCCTTGTATAGTCTGTTAAGAAAACTCAATAAAATAGTTCTCTTCTAGTTCGTTTTCTCTTGTCTCTCTTCTTCAAGTTAAATCTAAGTAGCTAAAACTAAAACCTAGTAGTTCTATCTTGGTATCAGCTAGGGTTAGGTCCTCCAAAATTCATGTCTATCGAACCTTCAACTATTTCTTCTACCAACGGTGTTTCAATGTCTTCTACTGCCTCTTCACAGTCTTCAATTATGGCTTCCGTTCAATTCTCTCAACCTCATCATATCATCACTGTTAAATTAGATGAAAACAACTATTCTCTATGGAGAGCTCAGTTTTTGCCGTATCTTCAAGGTTACGATCTCGATGGTTATGTTACCGGTATGAAACCCCGCCAAAGCACCTCCTCGTTGATAATGCAGCCCCTACTAAGGCTTTTCTTTCATGGACAAACAGGATAAAATTCTAGTAAGTTGGTTGTTCTCTCTCTTACGCCTTCGTTTTCGGCATGTTCATCGTCTTACAACTTCCAAAGCTATCTGGGACTCTCTTGAAGCTCAATATGCTTCCAAACCGATGCACAAATTCATCATCTTCACTGTGAGCTCCGTGCTCTAAAAAAAAGGGTCAAAACCATGAGAGAATATATCAATCATGCTTCGTGACTTGGTGGATAGTCTTGTCGCTACCAATACTGTGATTCTGACAAAGAATTTCGTCCATTTGTCTTCTCGCCGGTCTGACGTTTCGTATAATGCTATCGTTACATCCTTGACTACCACGATGAGTTCTCTAACTGTGGAAGATTTTCTCACTTTTCTTCTAACTTTTGAGTTACGTATGAGCATCGAGGATAAAGCACTACATAATCAGCCTGTAGCAAATGTTGCTGCTAATTCTCGTTGAGCTTCATCAGGTCCATCTCGTTTATATAATCCCGGCCCAACACAGTCTGTCTTAGGGTCACCTCGGCCCAGTTATGGAGCGAACAACACAACTCGGCCCAACTACGGAGCAACCAACAGATCTCAAAATTTTTCGAACAATAACCCTCGCTTTTCAACCTCTTCGTCACAGCAACAAACAAAGCTTCCCTGTCAGCTTTGTGACCGCCCAAATCATGAAGCATCTGCACCGCGCGCCTATATCTCCATATCGGATTGTTACCAACTCCTCCGTGGACTCGACAGTGGTGCTACGTATCATATAACAAATGATCTTTCTCGTCTTCAATTTTCAAACGAGTACACTGGGCCTGATCAAATTAAGATGGGTAATGGTTCTTTTATTCCAATTTCTGATGTTGGATTTTCTATTCTGGGTACTCCTAATCGTAAGCTACACCTTCGTAATGTTCTCTATGCACCACAAATCTCTCATAATCTCTTGTCAGTTTCTCGTCTTACTACTGATAACAATGTCTTATTTGAATTTCATCCGAATTTTTGTCTTGTGAAGGATCGATGCACGGGAAGGTTCTTCTTCGTGCGTAGGGAGGGGTGGTCTCTATCAACTTGATGCTTTGTCTAAATCTCCTAAAGTTTGCATAGGTGAACGTGCTAGCTTACAAGACGGCACTCTAGGTTGGGACATCCAATGATGCGTACGGTTCGTAAAGTCGTCTCTCGGTTTTCACTTAGGTTTCGGTCAAACTATTAAGTTTTGTTCATCTTGTCATGAACATAGGAGTCATAAGTTACCTTTTCATTCTAGTAAAACTATTTATTTGAATCCATTAGATTTAATTGTCTCGGATGTATGGGGACCCTCTCATATTTTATCTAATGAAGGATATAAATATTATATAATTTTTATCGATGCGTTTAGTCGTTTTACTTGGATGTTTCCTATGTCTCAAAAATCTGATGTCTTCTCTATATTTTTTTTGTTTCAAAAGCATGTTGAAAATCTTTTTAACCGAAAATTAAAATCTTTCAATCGATAATGCACTTGAGTATCGCAAACTTACTCCGCATCTTCGTAAACTTGGTATTTTCATAGATTTTCCCGTCCACACACTTCTCGAACAAAATGGTTTTAGTAGAACGTCGTCATCGTCATATTCGTGAAACTGGGCTTACAATTTTAAACATGGCTTCTGTACCATCCTCGTATTGGTATGATTCCTTTTACACCGCTTGCTACTTGATGAATCGTGTTCCTTCCACTTCTATTAATAATTCATCCCCATATGCTGCTCTTTTTGGTTGTCCGCCAAATTACACTTTTCTTCGTGTTTTTGGTTGTTTATGTTATCCTTACCTACGCCCGTATAGGTCTCATAAAATGGAGCCTCTTTCCTCTCCATGTGTGTTTATTGGTTATAGTCCATCTCAAAAGGGCTATAAGTGTCTTCATATTCCTACGGGTCGTATTTATGTAAGTCGTCATGTTGTGTTCGATGAGACTACCTTTCCCTTTGCCTTACCTTCACCTGCATCGGCTCCTTCTCAGGTAAATTCTAATTCACCACTACGAGTTGCATCACCACCTGTCTTGTCTTCTCGATTCTTGCCAGTCAGTGCAACTCCCATTAGTTCACATAATGAACTGCAGCATTCATATATGAGTCAGTCTGCACCTGTTTCTACATATCAATCGGTCCCTGCTACCACGTCTGCACCTGTTTCCACATATCAATCGGTCCCTGCTACCACGTCTGCACCTGCTACCATTTCTACACCTGTTGCTGCACCTACAACGACACCTGCTGCCATGTCTGCACCTGTTACTACGTCTACAATGACGCCTGCTACAACGACATCTGCTACACCGTCTACACCTGCTCCCACATTTGGTCTACGCGTGCTCGCACCGCCCCGATCGTGGACAGCCGTCGGCCTCGCTCTTGACCGCATCCGGTGATAACTAGAGCCAAGGATGGCATTTTTAAACCCAACTCTAAATATGCCCGGTATGTGATTCTCTTCGCGAACCCACTTGTATTTCTAAGCTCATAAGGATCAGTTGACACGCGTCTCCCTCGAGATGATGAGATCAATGCATTGCTTCGTAATGGTACTTGGTCATTAGTACCATATCATCCTTCTATGAACGTTATTGGATGTAAATGGGTGTTTCGTATCAAACGCAAGTCGAATGGTGAAATTGAACGTCGAAGTCTCGCTTGGTTGCAAAAGGATACAATCAACAAGAAGGGATAGATTTTTCTGAAACGCTTAGTCCGGGTTGTTAAACCTTGCACTATTCGTATTATTCTTACATTGGCTCTATCTTCTAATTGGCCTATTCATCAACTTGACGTGCAAAATGCTTTCTTGCATGGAGAACTTCAAGAAGAGGTATACATGAAACAGCCACCAGGTTATGTTGATTCTAGATTTCCTACGCATGTTTGCAAGTTACATCGATCTCTACGGTCTTAAACAAGCTCCTCGTGCATGGTATCATCGACTTAGCACTTTTTATTACAAATTGGGTTTATCACTTCCAAATGTGACTCATCTTTATTTATCTACAATGGTTCGTATGGCACTATTTATTATTGGTGTATGTGGACGATATTATTGTTACGAGTTCTAACTTTCTGGGTATTAAATCCACTCTTGATCGTCCGCAACAAGAATTTGCAATTAAAGATCTTGGACAGTTGTCGTATTTTCTTGGCATTGAAGCAATTCGTACTTCTTTAGGATTATTTCTTTTCAACAAAGGTATGCTCATGATCTTCTTATTCGGGAAAAAATGGATGGTGTTAAACCTATTCAAACACCATTAAGTACTTACGTGACATTTCTTCGATCGTAGTACCTTGTTATCTCGATGCTAACGAATATCGTAGTATTGTTGGAGCCTTACAATATTTAACATTTACTCGTCCTGATTTGGCGTATGTTGTTAATAAAGTATGTCAATTTATGCATGCACCAACTGTTTTTCATCAGTCTCGTAAAACTAATACTTCGTTATCTTAAACATACATCTACCTTTGGTATACTTCTTCGACCATCTCCTTCTATCCAATTATCATTCGCTGCATATACTGATTCAGATTGGGCTGGTTCTCTTGAAGATCGTGTTCTACTAGTGGTTATTGTATTTACTTGGGTGGTAATATTATTTCTTGGAGTGCTCGTGAAGCGTAAAAAAAGATATCTCGTTCTAGTAATCGAGAATATAGGGGACTTGCAATTGCTCTCTGAAATTATGTGGATACAATCACTTCTTACGGAACTTTGTATTTCTACTCAATCACCTCCTGTTCTATGGTGTGACAATCTTGGTGCAACTTATCTCACTGTCAATCCTATATTTCATGCAAGAACAAAGCACATTGAAATTGACTATCATTTCGTTCGTGATCAAGTCGCTTCAAAACTTCTTGATGTAAGGTTTATTTCTTCTAAGGATCAAATTGCGGATATATTCACAAAACCATTATCCAGGGATCGGTTTTCTCTTTTACGGTACAAGCTAACGGTTCAGGATAACCCGTTACGCTTGCGGGAGGGTGTTAACACAACGTAGCTAAACATAGCAGTCCTTGTATATTTGGTAGTAATTTTATATTAAGAAATTGTGTCTTAGTTAGGAAAGCTTGTTTTCTAAGCTTTGCGTCTTCTGTGCATATATATATGTGTTCGAGTCCCTTGTATAGTCTGTTAAGAAAACTCAATAAAATAGTTCTCTTCTAGTTCGTTTTCTCTTGTCTCTCTTCTTCAAGTTAAATCTAAGTAGCTAAAACTAAAACCTAGTAGTTCTATCTATGTTGAGATTATTAGTCCCACATTGTATGGGTTATCTAAGATCACGTGAGGGGGCGTGTTGAGATTATTAGTCCCACATTGTATGGGTTATCTAAGATCCTGCGGTTTATAATTCCTTAGGGCTTTGCGTCTCCCTTACATATATATATGTGTTCGAGTCCCTTGTATAGTTTGTATAGTCTGTGTATAGTCCCTTATATAGTCCCTTATATATCTTAGAAAACTCAATATGTGTTCTAGTTCGTTTTCTCTTGTCTCTCTTCTTCAAGTTAAATCTAAGTAGCTAAAACTAAAACCTAGTAGTTCTATCTATGTTGAGATTATTAGTCCCACATTGTATGGGTTATCTAAGATCACGTGAGGGGGCGTGTTGAGATTATTAGTCCCACATTGTATGGGTTATCTAAGATCCTGCGGTTTATAATTCCTTAGGGCCACTCCACTCATTGCCAATTGGTTTTGAGTTGGATGCCCATATTCTAACATGGTATCAGAGCAGGCTATTTGTGTCGAGTCAATTGACCGCACCTTTACTCCGCGTCACCCGATTTATTGATGTCCACGTGTTAGACCCAACGAGGCTACACGTGAGGGGGCGTGTTGAGATTATTAGTCCCACATTGTATGGGTTATCTAAGATCACGTGAGGGGGCGTGTTGAGATTATTAGTCCCACATTGTATGGGTTATCTAAGATCCCGGTTCATAATTCCTTAGGGCCACTCCACTCATTGCCAATTGGTTTTGAGTTGGATGCCCATATTCTAACATACAAAGCTTCACCGGAATTACAGATGATTCCGTATTTTTCTTATAAGCAATTTATAAAATTTATCATCACGTTTCGTCGTTTCATGTGTGGTATTTAGATATATTTGCCAGTTTAGCTCAGGATTCGTACTGGTATTCCTGATTAACATTTCAGCACCATGCGATTAACGGTTTTTTTTTTTTTTTTTTTTTCTGATATGGATAATGTATATATCTACTATGAGGCCGTAGATTTTTGTTTTGCAATTTGAGAATGCAAATTTTTATTGGATGCTCTCAATTATGTGATTGCCGACGTATCCTTCTTCCAAAATGCAATGACAATGGTTTAACACGACAGAAACTCATTTTAATTGAGATATGTGATTGAAGGTTATGTTCGATTTACATTGATACGCTATATTAACAGCTAATATGAAAGACACTAAAGGAAACACATAAGATCAAGAGTTCGGTTACCAGCCTTATAGTCTCTCCCCCTCTCTTGTTTTTCCTCCTTACTTATAGGCGGAGCCTGGTATTTATAGGCAATTCTGATTATACAACGAAGTTATGAATCTTATGATGTGTTCGACAGAACAGAAGTATCTGTGCACATATCGGGTTGGAATATTGACTCTCCCGATTCGCTAGTCCTGACCTTCTTCTAGGACCCATATGATACCGCGATTTCCCTGCTTCTTGATCCGAGGCGGTCTTTGAGTGTTCTGCAAGTATTCTGACATCGGGGCCCATTTTCCCTGACCTTCTGATATCCTCGCGCGTCGTATCAGCAGCATTAGATGCACTATTGCATACACTTAAATTTAAATTTCTCCCGCGCACGGTAGGAGAATTAAATGGACTACTTAAGGTTGTTTCGGTATGATTTTCGATTAGTGTAAGAACAAAAAAATACACTTGACCACTAATTTATTCAATCCTCGTGCTTGTAGTGACCGGTGTTTGAGGTAGTAGATATATCTTAGGACGTTGAGCCTATCCCTCCTGGGGTGATTGATTCTGTGCTTCTTCCTCGTATATTTTGGTGCGCCGATCCGTCAGATATAACCGTGTGTACATCTGCTAATTTACCACTAAATGGCTAATTGGAGTTTAGAAGAAACACTTTTATTTTCTTTGACCTTGATCTTAAGCCACAATTCAGTTCTGGTGGAAGCTAAAAATTCCGCCAAACCTTATTCATGCAGAAACTAACTTGGCTAAATGTAACCAGGGGCCATGGTAGTTTGATTATTTTTATGCACAATACTAGTTGCTCAGCACAAAGTTCGTTAGCTACATTGGAAGCTCGGATCACGTTCATGGACCCAGAGTATATGGCTTAATTCATTTACACGTGTCATACTGTTTCATCAGAGAAAAGCCAAAATGTGATCTTTTCCCGCAAAGAACGTTTGATCTGTGGAAGTAATTTAACTATAATACTTCTTGGTGTACAACAACACTTAACTTTATTTGTCGGATTACAAAAAAAAAAAAAAAAAAAAAAAAAACTCGCTATAAAGTCTCTCCTCCCTTATAAATTCGGAACCCATTTTCAGCTTTTACCTTACCTCCATTAATAACAACTCTCTGGTTTTCTTTTTGCTTAACGTTGTTCTGTTGAAGATGTTTACATATAGTCCCATTCACTACTCTGAAGAAGAGGAGGAGAAAGAAGAAGAAGACATTCATACATCTGAACGTCGTGTTTATGGTTTAAGCCCTCGAACTCGAATCTTCGATGTATCTTTCTTTGGCAAATCCATTACTACTACAGTAACATATGAACGTCGTGAGATTAGGAGATGGATTTACAGTAATTTTTACTACAATCGTCGTAATCGATACAATCTTGTTGTTGGACTAGGTGTTCAATGGTTACCAAATACTTATGGTTCTGATAATGATCCAGCATAAACTCTTCAAATCTGCATCGGTACTAGATGTTTGATTATTCAGCTTTCTCATACTCATTATCTCCCTAAATTTCTTCAAAGGTTTTTGGCTAATGAGAAAATCACCTTTGTTGGAATATGGACTTATTCTGATAATAAGAAGCTTTCATTATCAAAACATCGATTATTTGTTTCGAGACTGATTAATCTGAGCAAGTTTAGACTTGGGAATGAGTCATCGAGGGGTTCTATGGAGAATTTGATTTGGGATTATCTTGGTTTTAAGGGCGTGAGAAAAGATGAAATGTTGGTAGAAGTAACTGGAATGCTAAGAATCTCAGTGTTGATCAAGTTGGAACAAGGTTTTCAATGGGTTCTCAATCGATGAGAAGAACCCTAATATCTTTTCTATTTATATATAAGAGATAGGGTTACATACTTGGATTACAAGTTGAGTATAAGATAAATATAGAAACAGTATAGAACAACATATGGAAACTCTAAGTCTTAGATGCTCCAGGCTGTACAGGAGGTGATATGTCACATGCTCTAACACTCCCCCTCGTTCCATGCGGGTGTTGACAAACAGTCAGCAAGGAACGAAGTGATAGAAAGCGATCCTTAGGCAAGGCTTTGGTAAAGATGTCTGCGAGCTGGTCTTTAGAAGAGACAAAACGGACAGTGAGCAACCTTCCCTGTACACGTTCCCGAACGAAATGGTAATCTATTTCTATGTGTTTAGTCCTTCCATGGAAGATTGGATTCATAGTCAAGTACGCAGCGCCTAAGTTGTCGCACCAAAGAATTGGAGGAGTGCGAATAGGAGTCTGTAGCTCACGAAGAAGAGACTCAATCCACATAAGTTCAGCAGAAGTGATCGCCAAACCACGGTATTCGGCTTCAGTACTTGATTTAGAAACAGTCTTTTGTTTCCTAGAACTCCATGATATGATATTAGAGCCAAGAAAGACGCAATACCCACTTGTTGAACGACGATCAGTGGGATCACCACCCGAGTCGTGATACGCTGCGAAATTGATCTCGCAAAGACGGTCTTTGGTCTAAGAAATATACCATAGGAAGAGGTGTGTCCTGTAAGTAGCGAAGAATTCGCTTCACAAGAAGAAGATGTAAAATGTCGGTGCATGCATAAATTGGCACACTTTGTTAACGGCAAAAGCAACTTTCGGGTCTTGTAAGTAGTAAATACCGCAGACCACCTACAAGGCTACGATAAGTTGTAGGATCGGTAAGTGTAGTTCTACCAGTAGGATGCAAATCGGTAGAGGTGCTAAGAGGAGTTGCGACGGGTTTTAGCACCATGCATATTGGCACGACGAAGAAGATCTTCAATATAACGCCTTTGACAAAGAAATAGACCGGTAGACGTCCAAGTAGCTTCTATTCCGAGAAAAAAGACAATCGACCCATATCCTTTAGAGCAAACTCATGATGTAAAGTTGAGATAAGTGATCGCAAACAAGACATGCCGGGACCACTGTAAGAATAATGTCGTCAACGTAGACCAAAAGATAAATAATACCCTCGGAGGAACGTCGAATGAACAAGAGATATGTCGGCTTTAGAGATTGTGAAACCCAACTTTTGCAAGAAAAGACTTAGGCGATGGTACCACGCCCTAGGAGATTGTTTGAGTCCGTATAGAGATCGGTGAAGCTTGCATACATGATTTGGAAATTGGGGATCTGTATAACCCGATGGCTGCTTCATATAAACCTATTCATCAAGAAATCCATTTAAAAATGCATTCTGAATATCAAGTTGTCGACTGGCCGGTTATATGTCAAAGCAAGTGTGAGAACAATACGAATTGTGCAAGGCTTGATTACGGGATCAATGTCTCTCCATAATCTATGCCCTCCCGCCGATTGAATCCTTTTGCAACTAAACGAGCCTTATATCGTTCGATGGTGCCATCGGCGTTTCTTTATCCGGAAAACCCATTTACAACCAATTAAATTCATACCAGCAACATACGGAACTTTTGACCATGTACCATTCTTCATCTGTGCATAGTATTCTTCATCCATAGCTCGCTTCCACTTAGGATGCAATTTTGCCTGTGTATAGCAACTAGGTTCAAAAACATCATCAGAAAGTTTAGAATGTCTAGAAGCTGTAAGGACCTTTGGTTTAAAAATTCCATCTTTATCGCGAGTAACCATGCCATGCTCGTTAGAAACAATTGGTGGAGGTAAGGTGACTTGGGTAGGATTAGGATTGGGTACGGCAGAGGACGATGAGATCCGGGGAGCCTTAGGTTTGGGTGATAATAGAGTAGTGAGGGATGGTGATACATCTGGTAAAGAAACATGGGAATCTGTAGTGGTACTTGTGGAGTTTATAGGAGAGGCGAGTGGATATTGTAAAAGGGGATCAGATTGAGAACTTGGGCTAGGTGGTGGTGCAGTCGGAAGCTGTACAGGAGGTGGATTTGAGATGTTCTTAGACGAACTGATTGGGGATTGATTTATAGAAAGAGTAAATTTAGGGAAAAATTTAGTGGTAGAAGAAGATAAAGGAAAAGAAGAAATAGTTGGAGATTGTACCTGATTGGATTGCGCGGATGAAGGTAGTTCAGCAGTGGCATATGGGAATGAGTTCTCTACAAAAACAACATGTCGAGACCAATAGATTCTACCAAAGTAGGAGGATGGAGGCATTTATATCCTTTCCTAAAGAAAGATCATATCCAAGGAAGACATGCTTTAAGAACGTGATTCTAGCTTGTTTGAACGATAATCTCGTAAATGAGGAAAACACAAGCAACCAAAGGTTTTGAGAGATAGATAACTGGAGATTTATTAAATAGAAGTTCATATGGAGAACGATTTCCAGTTGGCGAGAAGGAACCCTATTCATAAGAAAACAGCCGTAAAAAATGCATCATACCGTAACTCACTAGGACAGATGCCATTGATAACAAGGTTAGGCCAGTTTCTACGATGTGCCTGTGACGTCTCTCTACTAAACCATTTTGAGCCGATGTGTGTGGACAAGATAATCGGTGAAGAGTTCCATTTTCACGGAGAATTGGTTTAATACGACTATACTCAGTTCCATTATCAGTTTGAAACATTTTTATTTTGGTGTTGAATAAGTTCTCCACATGTTTAGAAAATAATAAGAAGATAGAGACAACATCAGTTTTAGCATGCATTGGATAAATCCATGTGAAACGACTAAAGGCATCAACAAATATGATATAATATCGATAACCTTCATTAGATAAAATTGGTGCAGCACCCCAAACATCAGAAATAACTAAATCCAAAGGTTTGGAATAGACAGTATTGCTGGAGCTAAAAGGGAGTTTATGACTCTTATTTTCTAAACAAGACTGACAAAAGGAAATTCTAGAATCTGATACTGGAAGCTTATGATGAGACACAATGGACTTGACAGTTCGTAACATGGGGTGACCCAAACGATTGTGCCAACATTGTAGTGAGGTTCGTTCTCCTACAAGAGCAGCAATAGGAGAAGAAACAGGACTCAACGTATAAAGTCCATCTTTAAGTATGCCCTGTAGAACTACCTTCCCGCTTGTCGATCCTTCACAAGACAAGAAGAATCATTAAACTCAAAATACACATTATTGTCACGGCAAAACTGAGAGACAGAGAGAAGATTGTGGGATAGATGGGGAACATACAAGGTATTGGAAAGACGGAACTGATGAGTCGGGGTAGGTAGAAGGGCCGAACCTGTATGGGAAATGTTTAGATTTGAGCCACCAGCTACCTTTACCCGATCCAGGACCATTGTATTCGGTAGGGAGCATGAAGATTGGAGAGGTTGTTTGTCATATGATGAGATGCACCGCTATATCGGAAGCCAATCGTAAGTGTATACTTTTGGTGAAGAAGTACTGGTAGCAAAAAGCCGGGAGCGTAAATTTGGGATGAGTTGGAGCGCAAGTTCCTGTTGGGTGGCTGCTTGCGTGGAGGCTTAAAGTTGCGATCAAAACGTTTCCAACACTCCGGAGCAAGGTGATAGGGTTTGTCACATAGTTGACAAACGATGGAGTTTGCATCAAAGCATTAGGGAAGAGGGCTTTCCACGATTTGGATTAGATCCGCGCATTAGCTTGAGGTTGTGCAAGTGACTGATTCTGCTTTTCAACACGACGTTCATATGACAAAAGGTGAGTCTCAAAAGTTTCAACAGTAAAACGATCCATAGAGGTTTGAAGAGATGCATAAATAGTTTCAAAGGATGAATCAAGTCCATCAAGTAAGATATGACGAAGTTCCATATCAGATATTGGTTGTCCAGCTGATGCAAGAGAGTCAGCAAGTTGATTGGCATGTGCTAAGTACTCCGTCATTGATCGGTTACCCTTTTGGATATGTTGAAGTTCACGCCGAATAGCCAAAACATTAGCCTCAGATTTAGAGGCAAGCAACTCATCTATCTTAGTCCATGCTGCAGCGCAAGATGTACATCCACGGACCTTAGCAAGAATAGGTGGTGAAAGAGAAGAAAACAACCACCCAAGAAGGATTTTGTCTTCACGAATCCAGCTAGCATACGCGGGGATTTGGAAGATTATTAAGAAGTGCTTGGTGGACGAGGTTTAGCACTAGGTGAAATAGTGTTCAAGATCATATCCTTGAAGATAAGGTTCAAACTGTGCTTTCCAAAGCAAAAGGTTCATTTGATCAAGTTTGACAAGAATAGCATGTTGCGTAATTGTCATGGCCATCTTGAATAAGGGGTTTGAAAAAGGGTTGATAACTGTAGATTGAGATTCAGAAGAGGATATGGTAGATGAGGTTGTGGTTGAAGTGGTAGAGGAAGAAGAGGCCATTGGATCGATTTTAGGCTGATACCAAGTTGGAACAAGGTTTTCAATGGGTTTTCAATCGATGAAAAGAACCCTAATATCTTTTCTATTTATATATAAGAGATAGGGTTACATACTTGGATTACAAGTTGAGTATAAGATAAATATAGAAACAGTATAGAACAACATATGGAAACTCTAAGTCTTAGATGCTACAGTTTGTACAGGAGGTGATATGTCACATGCTCTAACAGGGATTATCTTGGTTTTAAGGGCGTGAGAAAAGATGAAATGTTGGTAGAAGTAACTGTAATGCTAAGAATCTCAGTGTTGATCAAGTTCAGTATGCTACTGTTGATGTTTATGCTTCATTTGAGATTGGTAAGAAGATAGGAGCATGGAAGTTTAAAACCTGAGATTCTTGTTATTTCTGTTGGAGATTTGGTTGTGGTGATAACGAGGTTGGACTACTTTTACTGGTTGTTATTTGGTTTTTTGGTGGTGGTGGATATTGTGATCGATGGAAGAAAAGTACAGTTTCTTATTCTCTTGGTGTGTTAGGGTTCTAGACCGTAACACAATAGCTTAAGTGATAAAATAGGTATAAAACCCTAAGTTGTTGAAGAATTAAGAGACTTAGAAGAGAATTTAGTAGGGAATAAGAAAAGAATAAGAAGATCAGAGAGATTGAAAGAGTTCTCGTATTAATTCCTGAGCTTTAAACGCAACTGCAGAGGAGTATTTATATCTTCTCATGCTTGTGAAACAAGTAAAACTAAAAATAGAGTTTTAACTAAACTAGGAATTAAAGACAAGCTAAAAATAGAAAAGCTATTTAAGGTAACTCAGCTAAGTCAGAGTTGGCATCGCAACATCCCTCCCTCGGATGAAAAACGGCTTGTCCTCAAGCCTTGAACTCTGGAAAACGAAGAAGTAACTCATCTGCAGTCTCCCATGTAGCTTCATCAGTAGGGTGATCCATCCATTTCACTAACCACTTGGTGCCAGTATAAGAACCTTTTTTGAACATCTTGCGTTCCAAAAACAGCCTCCGGTTCCCACTTATCATAATCAATAACAAATGGGTAGAATCCGAACCGAATTAGAGGATCCTAGTTTAAGTTTCAATTGAGAAACATGAAACATGTGGTGAATGCGTCGTAGAAGCTCCAACTTATAGGCAATCGAACCAATTCTCTCAATAATTTTAAAAGGACCATAAAATCTTGAGATAGTTTGGAGAAAGATTGATTAGTGACAGCTTTTTGTCCGTATGGTTGTAGTCGTAGAAAAACCTGGGCCCAATAGAAAATTCTCTCTCAAGACGATGAGAATCTCGCGTATGCTTTCATTCTAGCTTGAGCATCATGCAACCGAGATTTCAGCAGCTTTAAGGTATGATATCGTGCTCGAGATTTAAATCAACATCATGTACGTAAGTTGTACCTGGGTAAATAGGCCGAAATTGTTGGAGGAGGCCTCGTGAAGAGCTTGGTATGGAGTCATATTAATTGTAGAATGATGACTTGTATTATACCACCATTCAGCCCAAGGTAACCATTTCGTCCAATCCCTTGGCTTCATACCAAAGAAACATCGCAAATAGCATTCTAACGCTCTATTAGTGACTTGACCGTCCCATCACTGGGGATGATATGCGTATGTGACAGAGTTGTGTATTTTGCGGCTTAAAATAAGCTATCCAAAAGTTGCTCATAAAAACCGGATCGTCTGTCACTCACTATACTTCTTGGCATTCCATGAAGTCGAACAATTTCCCGATTTAATACATCCGCAATAGAACTAGCGAGAATATGGATGCGTGAGAGAAATAAAATGCGCGTACTTGGATAAACGGTCAACAACTACCAGAATTGCATTCTTGCGTGCAGAAATAGGAAAACCATCTATAAAGTCCATGGATATATCAATCCAAACGTCAGAAGGAATAGGAAGTGGACTCAATAATCCTGGTGGTGAAATAAATTCCGTTTTATTTCGTTGACACACATCACATGCTGAGCAATAAAATTCTTAATTTCTGTCTTCATACCCTTCCAATAAAAATTATGTTGTAGACGTTTATAAGTCCTCTTTAAATCCTGAATGCCCTCCTATTGGATTTGAGTGAAATTCTTCTAGAAGTTTGGTACACCATGAAGAAGTAGATACTACCACTATACGGCCTTTGTAACGCAAAGCACCATCAATATAAGCGAAATGGAGTTTGCAAGAAGGAGAATCTATAAGTTGTTGAATTAATTTACTCAACTCAAAGATCAAGATGACATTCTTGAATTATTTCATTAACTCCAGAGAAAATTGGTGCGCATAAGCTAAAGTTTGAACCAATACCGCAAGACAAAGCGTCACCGCAATGTTTTCTTTTCCTTTTCGAAAAATAATCTCATAGTCATACCCCAAAAGTTTGGATAGCCATTTTTGTTGTTCCATGGAAGAAAGTTTTTGATCTAGAAAGTATTTTAGACTTCGTGATCGCAAGAATCTTGAAATGCCGACCAAGCAAGTAAGGTCTCCATTTGTGAACTGCCGAGACAATTGCAAGCATTTCCTTATCATAAATTGAAAGATTTAAGTTTTTACTGTCAATGGTTTGCTATAATAAGCAATGGCGACCAGAGTGCATCAATACGGCTCCTAACCCATTACCGGTAAGCATCACACTCAAGAGAGAATTCCTTAGAAAAATCTGGAAGTATTAAACCGGGGTTGTAGTAAGAGCCTTTTGAAGCACTTTGAATGCAATAGTAGCATTATCACCCATAAATGCATCCTTCTTCAGAGTTGGGTTAAAGGTGCACTTAGTTTGCCAAAATCTTTTACAAATTTGCGATAATAGCTACTAAACCCAAGAATCCGCGCAATTCTTTTAAAGAGGTAGGAAGAGGCCATGAAAGAATACTTTGAATCTTATCCCGATCAACCGAGACCCGCAGAAGAGATTACGTGACCCAAATATTTCACCGTAGTTTGTGCAAAGGTGCATTTAGACTCCTTGACGAATAACCGATGAGTTCTTAATAATTCAAATACCGTAGACAAATGTTGAAGATAACCATGTTGTTATCAGATACTAAGATATCATCGAAAAATACCAAAGACAAACCTCGCGAAGATGAGGACGAAAAATATGGTTCATCAATCCCCGAAAGGTTGCTTGAGCATTTGAGAGTCCAAACGGATGACTAAGAACTCATAATGACCATCATGAGTTCGAAAAGCTGTTTTTGGAATGTCTGACTTGTGCATAAGTAATTGATGGTAAGCAGATCGAAAATCCAATTTGGTAAAAACTGTTTTACCATGTAATTCATCCAATAACTCATCCACCATTGGTATTGGAAATCTGTCTTTGATGGTAAGCTTATTCAAAGCCCTGTAATCAACGCACATTCGCCAAGAGCCATCCTTCTTACGTACCATCAAGATAGGAGATGAATAAGGACTAGAACTAGGTCGGATAAGGCCAGCCTGTTGTAGTTCATGCACAATCTTTTCAATTTCAGCCTTTTGAAAATGTGGATAACGGTATGGTCTGACATTGACAGGCGCAGCATCTGGAATCAAGTTGATACGATGATCATGTAATCTTTCAGGAGGTAATGAAGTTGGAGTTTTAAAAACATCGGATAATGAGAAAGTAAGTCACGTAAACTCAGGTGGAATAAGGAGGGGAGCATTGCTTGAAGCAGATAAAGCCGATATTTGTAAGAAAACCGCAAAGCTCTCTCTGGATAACAAGTGCTGCATAGGTTTACTGTCCAAAAGCATGATGCTGGAAGAATTATTGCCATGTAAGACCACATCTTGATCTTGTATTGTAAACTTCATCAGTAATTTGGAAAAATCCCATGTAATAGGACCCAATGTACGTAACCATTGAACTCCTAAAACAAAGATCACACCCACTAATATCAAGAAGATGAAAATCTGTGGAGAAAGAATAATCCTGTATTTTAACCTGAATATTACTGCAAAGTCCTCTAGTATGTATTTGAGCACCATCACCAACAGTAACTTGTAAAGCAGCATTGGCAGAATGTGCAGAATACCCACACTGTTTAGCTACTTTAGGATGAAGGAAATTATGGGTAGAACCAGAGTCAATCAGAATGGAAAAAGGTTGAGCTTTAGTGTAACCCAAAATCCGCATGGTCCTAGGGAAAAAAGAACCCACTAAGGAATTCAAAGATATTGTTGGTGTGCTGTGATCAGAAAAAATTTGAGTGATATCTTCAACATCATCAACTTCATCGGATTCAAGATGTTCTTATGTTATTTCAGTTGGAGGCATATCCAAGACTAAAAGTCGCGGCTTCAAACAGACATGACCAGGCTCATATAAGTGATCACAATTAAAGCAAAGGCCCTTGGCCCGTTTCTCCTTCTGTTCTTCCCAAGTCATGCGTTTAACACCGGCTGGTAAAGGACTTCTCTTAAGTAAAGGATTAGAGGCAGCAGCAGAAGGTTTAAACTGGTTGGTCCTAGGAAAAACTTTGGGAGAGGATAATAAAACTTCTTCCGATTAAGTGCCTTCTTAAAAGTCAAGCCAAATTTGGGGGTTCAAATAACTTCACCACGTAACCAATCTCAGTTTCAAAGAATGGATGAATAAATTTATCAAATGGGATTCAGTGGAAATCAACAAAATTTAATAGACGTTCGAATTCGTGGATATGATCTTTGACAAGACCTTTTCGTTGAATTGTGCTAATGGCCATCTTAGCATCAACAAACTTCTCAGGGGAAAAACGTTCTCGCACCAGAGAACAGAACTGTGTCCATGAAGGATTGACATCTGTGGTGCGTTTCCAACGAAACCAAGCATTAGCATCACCTTTCAGATGAGCAGCAGCAAGAGATACTTTCATATTATTGGCAATACCATGCCAAGAAAAATATTGTTCAGCTTGAAACAACCAACCATCAACATCGTCACCATCAAAAGAAGCAAACTTAAGGTGGACTTGTGGTGTGCGGAAAGGAGTGTTTAGAATTCCATCACCATTAGTGTTGACAGTGCGATTTTCAGTGCGCTGGTGAGAATCCTCTGTGTGTTTAGGAAGGAGCTCTTCAAGGATAGAACGAAAGTTTGCAGTGAGATTTGTTGTAATAGATTGTTCAAGGCTGTCTGAATCAAGCTTGCGATTAACTCTATCATCCTCACGAGCTTTTTTGACAAAATCATGATTAGTGGTGAGGGTGAGAACCAGTGTATCAAGTTTAGTTGCAACGACATCAAGTTTGTTTGTAATATCATCAAATCTGGTTGTAACCTTATCAAGTTTGGTAGCAACACCAGAAATACTCTCTTTTAGGGTAGACAAATCATCCTTGTACGTCATTGAGAAAAAGAGAAAAAAAAATTGGTGGAAAATAGATACAGATAAACTCCAAGCTGAATCCGAGATGTTAGGTTCAGACCGTAACACAATAGCTTAAGTGATAAAATAGGTATAAAACCCTAAGTTGTTGAAGAATTAAGAGACTTAGAAGAGAATTTAGTAGGGAATAAGAAAAGAATAAGAAGATCGAGAGATTGAAAGAGTTCTCGTGATTAATTCCCTCGAGCTTTAAACGCAATTTGCAGAGGAGTATTTATATCTTCTCATGCTTGTGAAACAAGTAAAACTAAAAATAGAGTTTTAACTAAACTAGGAATTAAAGACAAGCTAAAAATAGAAAAAGCTATTTAAGGTAACTCGGCTACCTAAGTCGAGTTGGCATCGCAACATCCTCCCTCGATGAAAAACGCTTGTCCTCAAGCCTTGAACTCGGAAAACGAAGAAGTAACTCATCCGCAGTCTCCCATGTAGCTTCATCAGTAGGGTGATCCATCCATTTCACTAACCACTTGGTGAAGATAAGAACCTCTTTTGAACATCTTGCGTTCCAAAACAGCCTCTCGGTTCCCACTTATCATAATCAATAACGGCGGGTAGAACAATAACCGAATTAGAGGATCCTAGTTTAAGTTTCAATTGAGAAACATGAAACATGGTGAATGCGCTTTTCACAGAAGCTCCAACTTATAGGCAATCGAACCAATTCTCTCAATAATTTTAAAAGGACCATAAAATCTTGGAGATAGTTTGGAGAAAGATTGATTAGTGACAGCTTTTTGTCCGTATGGTTGTAGTCGTAGAAAACCCGAGTCCAATAGAAAATTTCTCTCAAGATTTATGAGAATCTGCGTATGCTTTCATTCTAGCTTGAGCATCATGCAACCGAGATTTCAAGCAGCCTTTAAGGTATGATATCGTGCTCGAGATTTAAATCAACATCATGTACGTGGTTGTACCGGGTAAATAGGTCAAATTGTTGAGGAGGTCATGGAAGAGCTTGGTATGGAGTCATATTAATTGCAATGTAATGATGACTTGTATTATACCACCATTCAGCCCAAGGTAACCATTTCGTCCAATCCCTTGGCTTCATACCAGAAAAACATCGCAAATAGCATTCTAACGTCTATTAGTGACTTGATCCATCCATCACTCGGGGATGATATGTAAGGTGACAGAGTTGTGTATTTTGCGGCTTAAAATAAGCTATCCAAAAGTTGCTCATAAAAACCGGATCGCTGTCACTCACTATACTTCTTGGCATTCCATGAAGTCGAACAATTTCCCCGACGAATACATCTCGCAATAGAACTAGCGTAATATGGATGCGTGAGAGAAATAAAATGCGCGTACTTGGATAAACGGTCAACAACTACCGTAATTGCATTCTTGCGTGCAGTATAGGAAAACCATCTATAAAGTCCATGGATATATCATCCAAACGTCGGAAGGAATATGAAGTGGACTCAATAACTCGGGTGGTGAAATAGCTTCCGCTTTATTTCGTTGACACACATCACAAACAGCAATAAAATTCTTAATTGTCAGTCTTCATACCCTTCCAATAAAAATTATGTTGTAGACGTTTATAAGTCCTCGAAATCCTGAATGCCCTCCTATTGGATTTGGAGGAAATTCTTAGAAGTTTGGTACACCATGAAGAAGTAGATACTACCACTATACGGCCTTTGTAATGCAAAGCACCATCAATATAAGCGAAATGGAGTTTTGCAAGAAGGAGAATCTATAAGTTGTTGAATTAATTTACTCAACTCAAAGCATCAAGATGACATTCTTGAATTATTTCATTAACTCCGTGAGAAAATTGGTGCGCATAAGCTAAAGTTTGAACCAATCGAGACAAAGCGCCAACCGCAATGTTTTCTTTTCCTTTTCGAAAAATAATCTCATAGTCATATCCCAAAAAGTTTGGATAGCCATTTTTGTTGTTCCATGGAAGAAAGTTTTTGATCTAGAAAGTATTTTAGACTTCGTGATCGCAAGAATCTTGAAATGCCGACCAAGCAAGTAAGGTCTCCATTTGTGAACTGCCGAGACAATTGCAAGCATTTCCTTATCATAAATTGAAAGATTTAAGTTTTTACTGTCAATGGTTTGCTATAATAAGCAATCGGCGACAGACCGCATCAATACTATCAGCTCCTAACCCATTACCAAGCATCACACTCAAGAGAATTCCTTAGAAAATGAAGTATTAAAACAATGGGTGTAGTAAGAGCCTTTTGAAGCACTTTGAATGCAATAGTAGCATTATCACTCCGGATAAATGCATCCTTCTTCAAAGAATTGGGTTAAAGGTGCACTTAGTTTGCCAAAATCTTTTACAAATTTGCGATAATAGCGGCCTAAACCCAAGAATCCGCGCAATTCTTTTTAAAGAGGTAGGAAGAGGCCATGATTTAATACTTTGAATCTTATCTCGATCAATCGAGACCCCTGCCCTAAGAGATTACGTGACCCAAATATTTCACTGTAGTTTGTGCAAAGGTGCATTTAGACTCCTTGACGAATAACTGATGAGTTCTTAATAATTCAAATACCGTAGACAAATGTTGAAGATGCTCAGTCATGTTGTTACTGTATACTAAGATATCATCGAAAAATACCAGACAAACTGCGAAGATGAGGACGAAAATATGGTTCATCAATCCTCGAAAGGTTCTTGAGCATTTGAGAGTCCAAACGGCATGACTAAGAACTCATAATGACCATCATGAGTTCGAAAAGTCGTTTTTGGAATGTCGACTTGTGCATAAGTAATTGATGGTAAGCGATCGAAAATCCAATTTGGTAAAAAACTGTTTTACCATGTAATTCATCCAATAACTCATCCACCATTGGTATTGGAAATCTGTCTTTGATGGTAAGCTTATTCAAAGCCCTGTAATCAACGCACATTCGCCAAGAGCCATCCTTCTACGTACTCATCAAGATAGGAGATGAATAAGGACTAGAACTAGGTCGGATAAGGCCACCTGTTGTAGTTCATGCACAATCTTTTCAATTTCAGCCTTTTGAAAATGTGGATAACGGTATGGTCTGACATTGACAGGCGCAGCATCTGGAATCAAGTTGATACGATGATCATGTAATCTTTCAGGAGGTAATGAAGTTGGAGTTTTAAAAACATCAGGATAACGTAGAAAGTAAGTCACGTAACTCAGGTGGAATAAGGACAGGAGCATTGCTTGAAGCAGATAAAGCCGATATTTGTAAGAAAACCGCAAAGCTCTCTCTGGATAACAAGTGCTGCATAGGTTTACTGTCCAAAAAGCATGATCTTTGGAAGAATTATTGCCATGTAAGACCACATATTGATCTTGTATTGTAAACTTCATCGTAATTTGGAAAAATCCCATGTAATAGGACCCAATGTACGTAACCATTGAACTCCTAAAACAAACATCACACCTACTAATATCAAGAAGATGAAAATCTGTGGAGAAAGAATAATCCTGTATTTTAACCTGAATATTACTGCAAAGTCCTCTAGTCTGTATTTGAGCACCATCACCAACAGTAACTTGTAAAGCAAAGATATGAATGTGCGAGAATACCCACACTTCGTTTAGCTACTTTAGGATGAAGGAAATTATGGGTAGAACCAGTCAATCGAATGGAAAAGGTTGAGCTTTAGTGTAACCCAAAATCCGCATGGTCCTAGGGAAAAAAGAACCCACTAAGGAATTCAAAGATATTGTTGGTGTCTTTGTGATCGTAAAAATTTGAGTGATATCTTCAACATCATCAACTTTACCAGATTCAAGATGTTCTTATGTTATTTCGGTTGAGGCATATCCAAGACTAAAAGTCGCGGCTTCAAACAGACATGACCAGGCTCATATAAGTGATCACAATTAAAGCAAAGGCCCTTGGCCCGTTTTCTCCCTTCTCGTTCTTCCCAAGTCATGCGTTTAGCACAGCCGGTAAAGGACTTCTCTTAAGTAAAGGATTAGAGGCAGCATATAAGGTTTAAACTGGTTGGTCCTAGAAAACTTTGGGAGAGGATAATAAAACTTCTTCCCGATTAAGTGCCTTCTTAAAAGTCAAGCCAAATTTGGGGGTTCAAATAACTTCACCACGTAACCAATCTCGGGTTTCAAAGAATGGATGAATAAATTTATCAAATGGGATTGTGGAAATCAACAAAATTTAATAGACGTTCAATTCGTGGATATGATCTTTGATAAGACCTTTTCGTTGAATTGTGCTAATGGCCATCTTAGCATCAACAAACTTCTCGGGAAAAACGTTCTCGCACTGCAGAACAAGAATCCGTGTCCATGAAGGATTGACAACTGTGGTGCGTTTCCAACGAAACCAAGCATTAGCATCTCCTTTCAGATGAGCAGCAACAACAGATACTTTCATATTATTGGCAATACCATGCCAAGAAAAATATTGTTCAGCTTGAAACAACCAACCATCAACATCGTCACCATCAAAAGAAGCAAACTTAAGGTGGACTTGTGGTGTGCGGAAAGGAGTGTTTAGAATTCCATCACCATTAGTGTTGACAGTGCGATTTTCAGTGCGCTGGTGAGAATCCTCTGTGTGTTTAGGAAGGAGCTCTTCAAGGATAGAACGAAAGTTTGCAGTGAGATTTGTTGTAATAGATTGTTCAAGGCTGTCTGAATCAAGCTTGCGATTAACTCTATCATCCTCACGAGCTTTTTTGACAAAATCATGATTAGTGGTGAGGGTGAGAACCAGTGTATCAAGTTTAGTTGCAACGGCATCAAGTTTGTTTGTAACATCATCAAATCTGGTTGTAACCTTATCAAGTTTGGTAGCAACACCAGAAATACTCTCTTTAGGTAGACAAATCATCCTTGTACGTCATTGAGAAAAAGAAAAAAAAAAATTGGTGGAAAATAGATACTGGGATAAACCCGGCTCGAACCGAGATGTTAGGGTTCTAGACCGTAACACAATAGCTTAAGTGATAAAATAGGTATAAAACCCTAAGTTGTTGAAGAATTAAGAGACTTAGAAGAGAATTTAGTAGGGAATAAGAAAAGAATAAGAAGATCAGAGAGATTGAAAGAGTTCTCGTATTAATTCCTGAGCTTTAAACGCAACCTACGCAGAGGAGTATTTATATCTTCTCATGCTTGTGAAACAAGTAAAACTAAAAATAGAGTTTTAACTAAACTAGGAATTAAAGACAAGCTAAAAATAGAAAAGCTATTTAAGGTAACTCAGCTAAGTCAGAGTTGGCATCGCAACATGGAGTTTTCTTTTAGGCTTCTAGGACTAATTAGTAAGTGATGTAGATGATGATTTCCTTGCTTTTTGCTGTTGATTATCCAGGAGGTTTCATTTTGGTGGTTGAATATATGGGTTCTTGAAGAGATAATCATCATCGTAGTAGTATTATTTTGTAGTCAAAATCAATGTTGTTCATGATATTTAGGTTGAATCAATCTTTGTAAACAACGTTGATATTGATTTGGCTAATGTATAAATTGCACTTTTATTACAATCTTGAGTTAATTTTCACTATGAATGGGTTTTGTTGTCTTCAATTTTTCAGTTTTTCCATTAATAACATTCAAGTTGTTCTTATTGAAAGAGTAGCTAGTTTCTGAACTTTACAATGGTGAAGTCCTACTAACCGTCAGATCAAGATTGTTTTACCATGGCACCTGTTAGACTTAAATGATGAAGGATGTAGAGGAAGTTACTGTCAAGTCAAGAGTGATGGGAAAGTTCAGAGCTAACCTATAGCTATATAAGCGAAAATGATATGTAGCCCCCGGATTTTGACACCAACATTTGACACCGCCTGTGTGTCAAATTTGTATTGGTTCAATCCTTAAAAATGGCCCCCCTATTGTCTCTGGTGGGGTGAGGGGTGAAAGAAATCAATGGTGGATGTCGTTGCCACATAGTGGTAGTATCCTGACGACATTTAACTGTTCACTTAGCAACAGTAAGTTGTCCAATGAGATACGGGCAGCAACATCACCTCTCTACCTAGTTAAACACTTTTTCAGTACCAACTACCAACCAAAAAGCAGCGAGTTTGAAATTTGAATACCAAGAGGCAAGGACAATTCAGCTGCATGTGTGCACATGAATGGAAGTTGGGTTTAAGTTTATCCAGGGAACCCCAACATGCTTCGATCCTTTCAAAATGAAAACGAGATTGAGTACACTGAATAGTCATCATGGGTCAAGCTGGAAACAAAATTAGACTATAAGCCAACCTCTCTTTGGAGGGAAAGAGGTTTGGCCACAAAACACAGATTTATGAGTGGTTAATATACGCCTATAAATATCATTGAACTATTCGATATTTGATGTATGTATATTTCTTCTCCACAATAATTTTTACAGAGATACAGAGAGCTAAGTATCGTGATCCTAAAAGAAACATTTGTTTATCTAGTCTTCTCTCATTGAGCTCTGCTCCGTCATTGTGACGTATGTGAAAGTCTCCTGATGCAATTCAATATTCATCTTAGCAAGAACAAATCAATCACCTTTACCTATCTTTACTTAACAATCCTTGGAATCGTAGAGTCTTTCACTAAGATCATCACCTGTATCTATATTTATAGTACCCATTCTATTGCTATTGAAATCAAACAAACAAGAAAAACAGACAATCAACTTCATAAGCAGAGAACCAACATCAAGCACAATTCTAGTATTAAGGACAATCCAAACTGTTACAAGAACATAACTAAGTTAATTACATTCAAGGAAAGAAAACACCAGCAAAATATTAACCCTAAACATCCGAAAATCCTTCAGCATCATTACAACCTTCTTTATATAATCAGAAACCAAGGCTGTAACTTTGCAATCCTTACTGCCAAGAAAAAATACTATCACTTCTACTGCATCTTTTCAAGCTACCTTCCATCCCATGCACTTGTCGCCAATAGAATCCCGAAATCAAACTATGCAGCACAAAACAGAATCCCCTAACATTCAAAAAGAAAAAAACCATAAAAGATCTTACCACCAAATGTCAGATGTTGAAACTCCTTTCTCCAAGCACTTCTTCAGCGACTTTAAATACCATCAATTTCCTCATAGATTTTCACGAAGATGTTCAAGAGCCTCTCAGTACTCTAGTTCTAAGGAAATTGATAGTATCTTAGTAATAATTACTCAGAATCATCCTCATTGTCGCTGGTATAACTCAACTCATCAAAGATATAATCAACACCTTTGTCGTCGTCACTATCTGAAGTTGTATAAGGCCCCAGGAGATCTTCATCTTCATCACCCTCAACATTATCTTCATCATCACTGCAAGGCACCATTGGACCAGAGAACACAAGATTTCCATCGATATCCATCCCTTGAATTTCCTCTCCGTCAGAGTCGACATTTAGCGGTTCTGACATGGTCCGAGCAAACGTGCGGGGAGTGTGTGCCTTCTCTGCAAGATAATGTTCATACATTGCATCTTCATATTCTTGCCTTTTCTTCTTCTCCTTCTCTATTTTTCTTGCTCTTTTCTTCCTCTTCTGAGAATCATCACTGCTTTCCTCCATCTCTTCTTCATAATAGTGCTTCTTTTCTTCATTTTCACTATCACTCTTAGTCACACTTCGAGTCTTTCCCCATGATGGCTTCCATGCTCCCATTCGCTGAAGTCTTTTTTCGGTGTTGACGTGCATCAACAGCTTCTACTTTTCTCAACCATAGTTGGAACTCTTCATCATTCTCAATTCTCAACCTCTCAAATTCTTCTTTGTATTCTTGCTTTTTCTTCTTGGTCTTCTCCAGATTCAAATACGCTATCTCCATCTCTACACTGGTCAAATATTCAATTGCAATTTTTGCATGTCACATGGCATCGGAATTAGGTGGTAAGCCTGGATTTCCTCCTCTGTCAGAACTGGATGCAGCATCGGTCATTTTCTTAATCTCTTTTTCTCTATTTTATTTTCTTTGCTTCTTTTGGTATAATCCTGGGCTTATCACCCTACCTCTCTTAAATAATGGTGGCAGATTAACCATAAATGGCCCTTTATGTCATTTGGTCAAGCATCTTGTCACTTGGTTATTCACGCCACTTCAATGCCATGCGCAACCCTTCAGTTTTCATCATTATCCTACTAAACCCTATTTTCAAAGTCTAATTTTAGATGTTTCATTTACTTTCAAGTCTATTGGAATTACTTTTAAGAGAAGAGTAATTAAGCTACCTAATTTTGAAGAGTTTATTTGGGTTTAATTAAAACTATTGGTTTTATGCAGATTCGGAGCAAGAAGCACCTGTTGGGAGGCACTATTATTAATTGGGATATCTTCAACAGTTAGATTATTTCTTGCAACCGTAAGGCAATCATGCCATTTCACCATAAGAAAACCTCATCTTCTACCAACATTAGTAAACCCAAAATTCACCCCAATAAATTTTACCTTTACCATCAGCAGAATTTTTTACCCTACATAACTTTGTTTATGGCATTTGGAAGGTTGTGCAAAACTACTCAGGGTTACTATCTATATGCAAAGACATGCCTCTTAAATACTCACCAACTTTCATAACCATCATGCTTACGTATGGCCAAGACGTACAAAGAATAAAGTTAAGTCACTTGGTTGTATATACACCCGACATGGTTCTTGGCTACAAATATTACGTGATAACTAAGCCAATGTCCCTATCAGTTACTCCTAGAAAGGGTACCAGGTTACCTAATAGCTCTGATAAGGGATCTTTGTTTAAATGTAGAAAGTGATAATCTTTCATAAAACCATACCATTCCAAAACTCCTCAACTTGCTGACCAGTTTCAACTCTTTCAGAATTCCCATTTGAAGGATCAGTTTGATTTTGATGTCACAGTTAGGATGCAGCTTCGCATTTATATGATAGGACTTTATCACCTTCATTGCACTGCTACAAGAATCTTTTCCCTTCATATCTTTATTTTAATATCTAGCCAATCTCTCCTCTCTGATAAAAACTTCATTCTCTTCATCACTATTATAATCTATATGGAATCATTTCCATCTCAGACCTCTAATTCTTCTGAAAACCTTGATATTCAAAACCTCACTAAACAAATGGCAGACAAACTTACCCTTCCCTCATCCCTAACTGAACTAGTCTTTATAGATAAAACTTTTGTTTTGGCTGAAAATGATAATAGTTGAAAATGGTGTATGGTTGGCTACATTTGTTGTGGAACTCTCATCCCCACCTCTTCAATCCGTTATTACATCTGTAATCAATGGCCATTAGCTAAAACACCTTCTGTGGCTGGCCAACAAATTATGAAGTCTCTTTTGTTGAGGAACTATTTTGGCTCATCTTATGCAACATCCTAACAGAATGCACTAAATTTGAAGACCTTCAAAAACTCACTCTCAAGCTGGGAGAATTAGTAGAAGCTCAACGACCTTATGGAAACCATCCTTTAAAGAAGAACGTTAAGGTTTGTGTAAGAGTATGTATTCAGAAAGCTTTACCAACCGGAATCCCTCTCTTCACCTCAGGAAGAGATTAACCATTTCTGATTGAATGCGGATACTACAAAGTTTCTAAGTACTTTTGTACTTCTTGTCGAGTGTTAGATCACAAAGATGCTAACTGTCCAGCTTGGAAATCTAAACAGAAGCTAATACAAGAAGCAACTGCCTCAAGCTCTAAGTATGTTCGCCCAGCCGTCTCGAAGTTAATGATGCCAAAACAATCAGAGGTGCAATATTATCTACCTACTACTAATCTGGTTATTCAAGATACTATCATGTCTCCAGCTGAGATAGTACAAGAAACCCAAATTGATAATGTCAATGCTCATTCTAGCACTAAAGGTAAAGCTAAGGATTTAGCTCACAATTCTGAAAATGTTATTCAACAAGGATTAGCTAAAAATTTTCCAGATGGGTCCCTTTGTTAATCATTCTACTGCTTTGAAAATTTTCGATGTTGGGCCCATCCAGCACAGCTCATCGCATTTGAACAACGAGCTTCTAGTTATTTTTAAACATGTTACTACCCAGAATGTCACAGTTGAAAATTCAAGCATCCGATCTGAATCGTTGAATAGGGGTTCGATTCGAACCACCAACTCGTCCAAAAGATTTAAAACGGCGGCTATTCCGACAAATCAACCTGCTATAACTAGTAATTCTACCTTAGCTAGCATTGTGGTAATCCCAAATCAATCTGATACTTCTGAACCTGATTACTCGACTCTTTGTCCCCCTATCACTAAATTATAAGATCTCCCTTCCATTAACCTATCCAATTGTACTCTCAATACCCATTTTCTGGTTGATCCTTATGGTAGTTATAATGTACCTGTTGATAATACTCCAAGCAATGATCGTGTCCGCAATAATTCCCTTCATGAGGCTGCTTCTCTGAATCTCGATTCTACCCATGAGACTAATCAAATTGGTGGTTCTAATAATTCTTCTCTTGATGGTGGCTCTGCTTCCACCACTCAGGTAAATTTAAATCCCTCTCCACATATTATTGATCTCATTAATGCTGTTGCAAATGTCAATCTCTTTCCTGTTAATAATGTGAATGTGATCAGATGGAACATTAGAGGATTGGGTAAGAAAACGGCTAATAAAGAGCTTAGCATGTTATGTAGAAATATTAACCATGATATTATTTTCCTATCAGAAATCAAAATAAATAAAGATTTGGCTGCCAGAAGAATGAAAATTTTTGGATACCCTTGCACTTTTAATGTCCCAAGTATTGGTAGGAGTGGGGGTCTTGTTCTTGCTTGGAAGAAGGAAATTCAACTCAATATTTTATCTTCTAGTTTGAGGGGCATCTATGTTACTACTATTGACATTATCCATTCCAAACTTTGTCACTTACACTTCATATATGGTGAACCTAATAGCATTCTTAGACAAGCCTTTTGGGAAAGTCAATGTCAGATGCCTCCTTTACCTATAAATGAACCTGTCTTCTTCATAGGTGATTTTAATGCTCTTCTAGGTACTGAAGATAAAAATGGTGGTCTAGAAGTGGATGATTCCGATTTCCTTAATCTTAGAAACTTTTGTGATACTTTTTAATTGCATGATCCTGGGTTCTCTGGTCCTAGATTTACTCGGTCTAATGTGCAACAAGGTCCTGATCTTATCCTTGAACGTCTTGATAGGTGTCTTATTAATCCCATTGCTGAAACTTTATTTCCTAAATTGTGTGTGAATAACTTGCCTAGAGACTCATCTGATCATTGTCCCATGCATATTGGTTTTAACTATGATGATATTTGTATTGCCAGGCCTTTCAACTTCATGGAAATGTGGATAGAGGATCCCACATGTAGAGACATTATAGCCAACTCTTGGTCTGTTAATGTGGTGGGATCTCCAGCCTATAAGCTTAAAGCAAAGCTTTTAAATACAAAAAAAAAGGTCTTCGTGATTGTGATAATATTCACACTAATATCTCTACTACTAGAAAGGAACTAGTGGACTTACAGACCATAGCTCCTACAGATTGTAGGGCCATCTTTAGACTCAAAGCTAGATTGGAGTATCTCTACAACCTGGAAGAACTTTAATGGAAAGATAAATCCAGAGAGGTTTGGCTCATGGAAGGTGATAGAAATTCACCATATTTTCATAGAGTCACCCTATTTAGGAGAAAGAGAAATGCTATTAGCTGGATTAAGAATGCTGCTGGTACTATCCTAACTGATAGACATAGTATTAGCACATCCTTTGTTGATTATTTTAAGAATTTGTATTCTTCACACCCCCAACAATTCCAGGATGAGATCCTTCTGGACCTTCCTGTCAAATTCTCTAATATTGATAATTCTTCTCTAAACTCTCCCCTTACTGCAGAGGAGATTAAGAATGTTGTTTTTCAAATGGGTGGAAAAAAGCCCCTGGCCCTGATGGTTTTACTAGTCTTTTTTATCAAAAACATTGGGACATTGTGGGAGAAGCTGTTGTTGATATGACTCAAACTTGCTTTAGAACTGGAAATGTTGCTAAAGTTTTCAATTATACCAACATAGCTCTTATCCCCAAAGTCCCTCTAGTTGAGTTGGTCTCCCAATATAGACCCATAGGAATTTGTAACTTTATTTATAAGATCCTTTCTAAAACTTTAGCTAACAGATTAAAGCCCTTTATGAATAATATTATCTCCCAAAACCAAAGTGTTTTTGTTCCCAAAAGAAGTATTTCTGATAATATCCTTCTAGCTAATGAGGCCATTTATGCTGTCAATCATCATGATAAAGATGTTGGTATTGCTGCCATTAAGCTTGAAATGTCTAAGGCATATGATAAGCTGGAATGGTCCTTTCTTGAGAAGGTTTTAAAAAAGATGGGTCTCTATGATCACTGGGTTAAACTCATAAATCAATGTGTTTCTACTGTTTCTTATTATGTTCTCCTTAATGGCTGCCCCACTGGCCTTATCAAGCCAAAAAGAGGTTTAAGGCAAGGAGATCCTCTGTCTCCTTATCTTTATATCATTTGCTCAGAGGCTTTATCCTCTTATATAAATGTTCTAACTAGGAAAGGTTTGGTTGAAGGCATAAAGGTGTGTAAGAATGCTCCTTCTATGACACACCTTCTTTTTGATGATGATTCCTTACTATTTTCTAAAGCTACTATTCAAGATTTCCAGACTATCAAAGAGTACCTTCAAAAGTACTGCTTGGCTTCTAGTCAATAAAGTAATCTTGACAAGTCTGGTATTCTGTTTAGCAAAAAAATCCGTTTGCGATGAAGATGTTGGAGATGAATGTGCTATTGAATCGACAAGGGAAGATGGTAGACTGGGTTTGAGCGAGATCGAGTAAAGATGGGTTAATGGATGAAACTGCGTCTGGTGGTGTTGATTGAGCGACGAGAAGAAATGGGTCTTACGGATAAGAGCTGTGAGCTGATGTATGAACAATGGGTGTTATCGAATCGTCTGGTGGTGTTAATTGGTGTAAATTACAGAGATGATAATCGATGATGGGTTCTGTTGAAATGATAAGTGATGAGTCTGCTGTTGCAATCGATTCAGGGAGATGGAGATGATTGAGCAGCTGGGATTGGAGTTGTAGTAATGAAGAGCAGATCGAGATGAAGATCGACTGTGGGTGAAGGTTGATGGCGATTCAGGGTAATGGAGGAGAAGAAAGTGCAGAATAGGTTCTGGTGTTGGCTAATTAAAGGATTTCTGAAGTTGTTGTTGCTGGAATCGATTAGGGTCTGTTGGTCTGAGATTCAGAAATGGGTTTTTGAACTGTGGTTGATTGAGCTGAGTTGCAGGTGGTGATTTAATGAGAACGAAGTTGGGGTCTGGTGCTGAAGCTACAAACAGATGGAAGTAATAGTGCTGTTGCTAATGGAAGTGAAAGTGGTGCAGGTCTGGGTTC